>JACDJE010000057.1:1049414-1269150 GCA_016647715.1 Pavo muticus
GGGGCAGCGGGGACGCGGCCGCGGGGCTCCGGGGAGCCGCGGTGAGCGGGGCGAGCCCTCGCCTGCCCGGCATTGCCTAATACGGTGCAGCGTTACCAGCAGCGAGCGCGTCATCCCCGAGCCTGTGGCGGAGGTTAAGTATAGCTGGGCTAGGAATGCCGGCGGGGGTGCCGCGCGGGCTGCGCCCACAGAGCCTGCTCCTTCCACCGCCCGCCCTCGGGCCGTCCCGCGTCCTCCGGAGGGGTTCTGAGCTCACGGTGCTGCTGCCGGGGGTGTCTCAATGCCTGAGGGCTCCGGGGCCTCGGCCGGGTTCGCGGTGTGCGAGCCGGAGCCGTGCGGGGCCGAAAGCCTCACAGCGGGGCCGCTCCTGCGGCACTCAACTCCCGCTGTCATTTTGCGGCGGTGTGAGGTGATCCGGGTTGGGCTGCAGACGCCCATGTGCTCGCGTGAAGTAATGCTTAGTAACTGCAGTGCACTGATTTGAGGCGAATGGGTGTTTGTTTTGGGTGAAGGATGATGTGAGCGTTCAGGTTTATACCCTTAGCCCCTGAAGCAGGTATTTCCTCTTCTGAAACTTTGTTCCATTAACTAATGCGTGTCATGTATGTGCAAAAAAGCCCTCTGCTGATTTCCACTTGCATGATCACTGACTGTTGCCATGGACTTTTACGTGTATGTAGAAGATCACTGAACACTTAGTTTTGGGGTGAGGTGCTGATTCCGTCTCTCATTCTTCTTCCTTCCCCCTCCTCTGTTGTCATCGAGGGATTTAGATTTGCTCACCTGCACAGTTTGTGTGAAAGCAGAATATTAAGAGAGAGGAACATATTCTTGTAATTTTTTCAAACAGGTTACAATTTAAGTGAGAAATAAAATTTTGAAGGAGAGAAACATTTCACTGGGGCACCACTGGTAAATGAGAATGGTGCAGTTATCCAAAGAGTTCAGTATAGAAAAGTATTTCTAGAATTGTAACCGCCTGTCTGATACAGAAGTGCGAGTTAACAACCAACCTAATGCAGAATTGCATTTTATATTTCTTTCTAATAAAGATCAGAGGGATGTATTCAGAGGTAAAAATGACATGTCAGTACCTGGCTCTACTGAAAGTCCCAGCTGAAAATTTTACCTTTACTGCACTAATTATTTTACACCTCCTGCTGATTTACAATATTCACTACCAGGGCTTTCCTGAAATCCAAAATCAAAACTACTGAAAGGTAAATGAAATAATTGTCAGAGATTCCAAATCTCCCAATAATTGTTTAAGACAAACATATTTTCAGTCTTTGCTTCTGAGTGTAGCCCAAGACTGCTCTCTGCAGACCTTTTGTGACAGAAGAAAGTGTGGAAAGTGTCTGTTTAGATGAGATGTAATGAGACTTCTCAGGCTGCTGCTATCATGATCCATCCTGCCAGCTGGGTATAAACTTGCTGTCACCTTCCCCTTGTCACACACTTCATTGTAAAATGGCAGCCTGGCTGTGAAGGACTGGCAGTGAGATTCCAATAATTCCTCATCTGGCCATGGTGGGAGACAACCTGAAATTAGTACATTCAGATTTAAAATCTGCTATAAAATCTGAGTATTATTTTAGGGCATAAATGTTGTAGCTCTGGCAGACCGGATTAATGAGATTAAAGCAGAAGGGGTGAAGGAAGGGAATCATTCCTACAGTATGGGGAAGCCTGGCTGTATGTAGATTTTGACGTGCTATTATGAACTGTTGGACTGGACAAAGCAAAGGACAGTGTGGTAGTAGGCACTGTGTGTGCGAGTTGTCACGGGACTGATGCTGAAGTGTGTACCATCCGAGGGGAACACAGAGCTGTTACGATCCATGCAGGACTCACGCTGTTACAGCATAATGTGTCCAATCAGATATCCATCTTTCCTGCCATCTGCTTATCAAATTTAGCCAGTGTCTTATCTATAGGGAAGAATATAAGAACAGGGAAAGAGTTAAAATTTTATCCAAATGTCTATGTAAAAGTTTCCCTGAATATTTATATATTCACGAGATCTGCCTCAGAATATTTCTCGGACTCCATTGCTGTTTCTCTCGGGCCTTCCTTAGCCACAGTTCATGTTGCTGTACAGCTTTGCTTGCAATGGCTCTGTGGAGGATAAGAGAGCTGAATGATTGTTCCCAACTATGCTCAGACAAGTTAAATTAATGTTATTGCAATTTATGTATTTTCATTTTTAACCCTGAAAATATCACTTGTAGCTCTGGCTATGCCTTTAAGTCAATTAAAAACATTTTGTCCTTAGCCTTTGTGGATTTTAACCTGAAGTTTCAAGGATCACTAGTGTGATGTTTGTAAGAATGTTTGTGTAACTCTGGATTAGTAACAGAACATATGGCACATTGTTTGGAAAAAATTAATTACATAAACATGGATTAATTATGTGGAAGCAACTGCACATACCTCGGGTTATTGCTCTAGATCTGGGGTGAGAGGTGGGAGTCATAACCAGATGAGGTTTAACAAAAGCAAGTGTAGAGTCTTGCACCTAGGGAGGAATAATTGCATGCAGCGGTACAGGTTGGGGGATGACCTGCTGGAGAGGAGCTCTGCGGAGAGGGACCTGGTTGTCCTGGTGGATGACAGGTTGGCCATGAGCCAGCAGTGTGCCCTTGTGGCCAAAAAGGCCATTCTGGGCTGCATTAAAAAGAGCGTGGCCAGCAGGTCGAGGGAGGTGATCCTCCCCCTCTGCTCTGTCTTGGTAAGGCCTCATCTGGAGTACTGTGTCCAGTTCTGGGCTCCTCAGTACAAAAAAGACAGAGATCTCTTGGAAAGAGTCCAGCGGAGGGCCACAAGGATGGTGAAGGACCTGGAGCATCTCCCCTAGGAAGAAAGGCTAAGTGAACTGGGTCTGTTTAGCCTTGAGAAAAGAAGACTGAGAGGGGACCTGATCCAGGTTTATAAATATCTAAGGTGTGGGGGGCAAAGTGTCGAGGCCAGACTCTTTTCAGCAGTGTGTGGAGACAGGACAAGGGGAAACGGCCAGAAACTGGAGCATAGGAAGTTCCACACCAATGTGTGCAAGAACTTCTTTATGGTGAGGGTGACGGAGCACTGGAACAGGCTGCCCAGGGAGGTTGTGGAGTCTCCTTCTCTGGAGATATTCAAGACCTGACTGGACGCCCACCTGTGCAACCTGGTGTAGGGAACCTGCTTAGGCAGGGGGGTTGGACTCGATGATCTCTGGAGGTCCCTTCCAACCCCTACGATTCTGTGATTCTGTGATAACCACTGTGGTTATGAAATGGGGTTTTTTAATCCATTTTCGTTTGAGATCTCAGTTTGAATCTCATATCACATTTCACTTTGATGAAAAGATACTTTACTGCATTTACATTGAAAGGATGATCAGTTGATCCATTGGTTGATAGTGATTCCTTAAAAAAAAATATGGAAAAATTAGCCAACACCTTCAAATGTTTTAGTTTAATATTCTCGCCTGTGGAAGCCAGGAGCACAGAGCATGGGTCTTTCAGCACATCAGAGTCTGCTTTTCTGAGGTGACTTCTCAGCACCTCTGAGTTGTAGAACAGAAGCATGCTGGTCACTTTTCAGTTCTGAAACTGAAGTGTTAAGGGGTAATGAAGAATGTGAAAACGGTGTGCACAGGTGACGGTCTTTTGTGTGCGCAAACCTGAGACCCAAAATCTGTGTTCAAATAACAGTAATCCACTGTAAAGATGTGTGAGGATTTAGTAGTAAAAGACGTATAGTCACTGCTAGTGAAAAGTCTGTTGTGCCCCTGGGTTAAGTAATTCAAGTTAATCCTCTGAAGGTAAACAAATCCTTCTCTATCCTTTTCCAGGTTAAGAGATTAAGAAGTTTAATGTTGATATAACATTTCATAATATTTAGGTCTAGGGATATTTTTAGTAACCTCCTAAGAACACCAACAAGTGAAGACGCAAAGGTATTCAGTAAGAAAATATTGTACTAAATTATTTATAGTAGATGGGAAGTTTTACAGTTTTTATTTGAAAGGTATCCATTATCTTTCTTTCGTAGGTGGTTGGTACTGGGTATTGCCATGGCACGGTTTTATATCCAGAGAGGAACACACAGAGGCTTGTTCAGAAGCGTGCAAAAGATACTTAAATTTTTCCAGACATTTGCTTTGCTTGAGGTAAATTTCAAACATCGGTTTGTTTTACTGGATTCTGCATATCATGGGCAAATACATTATTAACCTGAATTTGATATCAAAATATTATATGAGTACTAAAAGTTGTTTTATCTTTATTATCTGATGATAATTTATTTTTTTTGTGAGAGCAAGGAGATTTGTTGAAACGAATGAGCACCTTTTTGGAAACTTAACTCTAATATTGGTTTTAAGTCAGATATTCTCTGGGAACTGCTTTGCTTCTGCTCATACCCAGACTGGATTGGCATGTCCTGTGTAACTGCTTACAGCAGGGTCTGTACCAGTTGTACAGAGCAGTTTTGAAACAGTGTGACTTGGGCCGATCGTGCACTTGTGGTCTCAATTTATGGTACAACTACAGAATGAAGCTATTGGGTATATTGAGCAGTTATGATTCTTTTCCAGGCACAGCAAAGAGCTCTTATCTACATTTTGGCTCTTTTTCTCAATCTGCCCGTAACATCTGTCGTTCAAACAGCTATTTAAAATCACACGGCCAGCTGTCATAGGCTTTTATGCTATTAAACTTCCACAATAATAATTCCACTTGAATCTATGACAGTAATGAAAAGCACTCTGTTTGCTAAACATCACTGACCAGAAAATAAATCTGAAGATTCGTAGCTATAATTAGCAAAATGATAATAACTAATTAATCCATAACGAATACAGACGATTGTAGAATTGCTATGCCTTTTGCATGCCTTGTATGACTCCTCCCATGTTGTTCTGTAAAACTATTATTTGGGTTAGTTAAACTGGAGTTTACCAGTTGGAAAAATAAACACTTTGTAAGTACCTAAATATTCAACATACAAAACTAGGAAAATAAATCTCTCATTCACGGTGTTCACGCTGAACTCATCCCAGCGCTGGTTACTGGTGCTTTTATGTGTATTTCTTTTAAAGACTCTGAAATGTTAGCTGGAGGAAAAAACCCATAAAAATTAGGCCTGAGTTTATATAAATACATCAAAGCCCGTGTTTGTAGCGCAGATAGTAACACACTTTAAATCAGTAACCTTTAACTTATTTCTGTTTGCAGGTAGTCCACTGTGCAGTTGGTGAGTTCTTCCTTTAGTTTCTCCTGAACCAATGGGAACATCAGTTGTGGAGCAGAGATAACATGTTTCTCTTTTCAAGGAATAGTTCACACATCTGTGCTTGTGACTGGGGTCCAAGTGAGTTCAAGAATCTTCATGGTGTGGTTCATTGCGCATAGCATAAAACAGGTATGTGCATGAGCAAATCGGTTTCAGTTTTTACTAAGGAGTTATTAATACAGTTCTCTTGTCACCAGGGAGACAAGTTACAGACAGTGCTTACGTACTTGAGTACAGTTCAGAAGTTGGAGTTACAGGACTGAATTCATGTGCTTCTCCCCAGGAGGGGGGGTCTGGGCTGTAGCTGTTAAACAGCCCTGCCTGTGGCATCGTGCCGGCTGTGGGCTGCATAAGTGCAATCAATGACCAGTGCTTTTATTCACCTGCAAACATACCACCGTGTCACCTGTTGTCTTTCAAGAATGTAATTTATCACTTACTGAATGAATCTAGATGAAAATATATCTTAAATTGAATTAACATGAATACACACTGTTGTAATTTTGCAATTTATTTTAGGAACTTTCCCAAGATTGTAATGTAATGTAATGTAATATCAGTATTTGAAAGCCTGCATACTGCATTGTTTTCATTAAAAATCTATCAAGTTTTTCAGCATGCCAGAGGCACACTTAAGGTCCTGAATAAATGTCAGTGATTTATTTGCCTGGCTGTAGGTGGTTATTGTAAATCTAGTGATTTGTTAGCAGAATGAAACAAGCAGACTGCATACAGCTAGAAGTAGGACATGCATTCTGCTTTCTGTGAAAAGCATGTGAGAATTCAGTGATAGATTTTGAGTTTGTGCTCCTGTATTTCTCTGAATTTAAAAAGCTGAGCCATTAAACTGACTCGCCAGCAGATGGCACATGCCTGTCTGCCAGTGAGGTACCATAATTACTGCCTCGGTTGTCAAATCCCTTCATATTTCAGTTCTCTACACTTCATCTTTCCTTTATTATTGCTTTTTTTTTTTAACACAAAATATACCTTTCTGAGCTTTTTTGGTGTTTTGTTTTTTTTTAAGTTAAGCATTTTCAGCACTTCCATTTTTCTCTTAAGGAAATAAATCTCAATTATTAACTATTCTTTTTTTATATTGATTATTTTCATGAATGCTGGACTATAGTGCTGCTTTTTGCCACTTTTTATCATTTGCAGTGCAGTAGTAATCTTTAGCATACCCTGTCATTTCTCTTGTCTCCTCAGTCACTACAGTAGGTCAAGCTGTGCCCAAGAAAACTACATCTAAATGTATGTCTGATTGCATTTCACGCTGTTACTGCTTAGCAGGCATGAATGTTCGGGGTCATGCTAGGTGGAGAGAGGCATGTTAGTGATAATAGCCAGACCCAGATCTCTCTACACTGACTGGAGATTTGCAAGGCAACAAATAGGAATTCTCTGCATACTTATTTAAAGCACTTCTGCTTAGATTCAGTGCTGTGGCATGAATCCAAGTTTGGGTTATCAGTGTTTGTCTGTAATCACATGAGGTTAAGAACAACCTAATTCTGTCTTTTCCTTTGCTTACCTGTTTGTGGTTGCTGTTTGTTAGTGAGTTTGGAGATATTCTTCTATCTCCTTTCTATTTTGTGGATGTTTGTGAGATCCTTTTACTGAAGGTGCATCTTCTTTGACTGACACATTGAGGGTGCAATTTTATGAGATGATGATCGCTTACATCTTATGATGTATTAAACTTTGTCACCATGTAGTATTTTATTTAAAAAAAAAAAGCAATTTCCTTTTTTTTTTGTCGTTTTAACAAAATTATGTTACTTTATTTTATTTCAAGACATCTCTGGAGCTTTTCACCCTTCAGGCATGGAATTGTACTACAAAATTCCCCCTTTTAAAGAAAATTACTCTTAAACCACATGAACTTGCATGTGATTCTCAGAACGTAGTGCTTGTTCTCCGTGTGCCTTCTTTGAATTTGAGGACTTCTGTTTATTTGTTCACTTAGAGTGAAAAATAATTGATATTTTGAAGCAGCAGATAAATGCGTTACCTACTGATGAGGCAGTTTAATGACTCAGAATGTAAATCTTAAACAGAAGAGTTTAACAATTTTACCCCAAACTCCTAATATATGAACCACTCTTCACTGAGTGATCATCTGTTTTCCAACTCCTTGACTATCTTGCAGCCCGATCTGATCTTCTGCTACTAAGTTCAGTTAGTAGACTAAACAATTCCTTTGGTCTAAAATTTCATGGAGATTTAGATTACATAAGACAAAGTCTAGTAGTGAAGTGTGGAATGGGTAAAAGCTAATCATGAAAAGAATATGTATTAGGTAGGATTTTCATTTTACTATTTTGAGGAGCAATAAGCAAGCAAGTCAAGACAAAGCAGGAAACAGCATAGTGAAAGTGCAGATAAAGAGAAGGAATAAGCTCAAATATAGTTTAAATTTGCACAATGGATAAAGGCTGCTCAGTTTGCAAAGTGTCTGTATGTTAGTAAATACATATGATAAAGAACACCTCGTAGTAATTGTTTCAGCATGTCACTTTTATGCCAAAACTGTCTTTCTTTACAAGATGTTAGTTCTGTTCCATATATCTTAAACAGAAGTCTGTTGCAGTTTACTCAGAAAAGAAGCTTAAGGATGAAGAACGTGTTGGTTCTTTATACTTCTGCAGATCCAGAATGAGGAGAGCGTTATTCTTTTTCTGGTCGTATGGACTGTGACAGAGATTACTCGATATTCCTTCTACACATTCAACCTGCTCAACCATTTGCCATACTTCATTAAATGGGCCAGGTGGAGATGTCTTGCACTTCAGTTTGTCATGGTTCTGTGCATGTTAGTTTCACGCATGCTGAGCTAACACACAGGAGAGCGGATGTTTGAGCTTTGGTTATGTGTCAGCAGAGTGCAAGCTGGTTGCTTTCTGTACTTGAGATTATTGTTAATCAGTTTAGAATGTTAAAAGCAAGGAGTTGATATTTTTGGATGTGATTTGTTCCTCGCTTTCTGTGTCTTGTGGTCTAAACTCTGTTTTAATTTGCTTTCATATTTCTTACTTATCTTTGGAGTCGCCTTTTAACTTACAGTACGACTCCTTGAGATCCTTCTGAATGCGATGTCTAAAATTAAGCACATGTTAGTCTTTGTAGACTTAACATCTTTGAAATAATGGGAGCTGCTGTCACTCATTTTAAATAAATTATATTACTATATAAGAAGTTGTGCTCTATCAGAGCTTTTGCAAAGTTGTATTAATGTAGTGAAGCTAAATATTGACATAGTTTAGCCCACATAAAATGTGTGTTCTGTATCAAAACTGCTTTGATTTTGAAACACAATTCAGGTCTGTCACTATATCAGATAAATTACAGACACTGCCTGCTTATCAGGAGGTTTAATTGGAAGAGTAGCATTCTGTGTAGACAGAGTTCAAGACAGACTTCCACTGTTAGAAAGAAAACACCTTACCTACATTTGGCATGGGTAATATGTTCATTTAACGAGTTTGTTTGCATATCCTCCTTACCTGTGTTTTGTAGATAATGCAGTTCTGATGCTTCTAATGCACTTTTTTGATGTGTCCAATGATTATGTCCATTCTTAAAATACATGATTGTTTTTGCTAATACTGAAGGTGGTAGGGTTGGTAATGTCTAAGCAACAAATGTCGAACTTACAAAGAATCAGGTCTGGTTTCATTAATGATTTTTTTTGTAGGCTTCAGAAGGGGAAATGCATTCAGAAATTGCTATATTGACAGTTATGCTTTTTGCCATCAAGTCAGTGGATCTTGAATGGTCGAATTTTTTTTCCTTATAATATGAAACGGGGAGCTGCCATTCTCACAGCAGAGATGTATCGTGAAGGACAGAAACAAAATACTTGAAAGTGTATTATCTTTTCATGGAGTTCAACATATCCTATCGAGATTTGCAGAGAATCAAACTGCACAACGGAGCATAAATTCAGAACTCCCAAGGAGCTGAACTTTTCTAATCTTGAACTTATTTAATAATTATAAAACACCTGTCCACAGGCAATGGCAACGGTATAGGCATGATCTAAATGTTAGCTTAGGATATTTACTTTGTTGGGTTTTTTTCACTACACAGAGGCAATCTGTGTGTGAGTCATGGCAATAGTGCCTGCCTATACCTCACATATCTGCTCTCTGACCTGTGGGTCCTCTAAGCCCATTGGCTCCTAAGTGGATTTCATGTTCAGGTGCTACCATTTTGGATCTCTTCTCTTTTGCTCATGTAGTGCACACTGGACACTTCTCACACATTCTGTATGATGGCTCTCATTGTTCCCCTGTGTGAACTCCGGAGCTGCTGCTTAGAATCTACATGATGCACTGTGCGTAAGGACAACAGAAACCCTGTTGACTACATTATTCATTATGCCTACACTTATGTGACCTATGGCATTCAAACCACATTTTCTTTAAAATCAGTGCATTTGCCCTTTATTTGAACATGTTCTGCCTGTTTTGAAATGGATCTGCTAAATTTTTGGCACTCTCATTTTCTTTCATTTTTAATTTCCATTAATGGTTAACGTTACTACTACCACTATTAGTGTTACTACTGCTACTCCTACTTCAATTTCCCAGGTGGCAATTGGTAAAACAGGCTTCTGATATTTCTCACCGTTTCCAGTTTCTTCAAATAAATGATGATACATAGCAAGGATACACAGCACTGTCTGAATTTGGGATCCAGTTCTGCTCTTAGTCCTATCTCTGACACTGGGAGCAAGAGCAGTAAATGAAAAAATACGTATTTAAAAAAAAAAACCAACAGTACTGGAGAGTACAAATTTGGAGAATGGTTTTTGTAGTGTGGGACAGACATGCACAAATTCTGATATTCTCTGTTTTTAAATAAAAGAACTTGGGAATGCATTCTTTGTAAACAAAAATAGCTCTATCGGAAGTAACTGAAGTTGTTATTCTGTGCCTTCCCAGGATGTGGTCCTTGATTTTAGCTAAGGCATACTCCGACCTATTGCAATTTTTAAATTCATGAGGCATTTCTCACAAGGGGTTTTTCTTTTTCTCTTTTTTTAATGCAGATACAACTTTTTTATCATTTTGTATCCTGCTGGAGTTGCAGGTGAACTGCTGACTATATATGCTGCTTTACCTTATGTCAAGAAAACGGGAATGTATTCATTGAGACTTCCCAACAAATACAATGTCTCCTTTGACTACTATTACTTCCTTATTATTGTCATGTTCTCCTATATACCATGTAAGTATTAATTAGCTTTAATAACGCTAACAATGTAACAATCAATTATCAGCAATGCAGACAACACAACCTGCAGTTAAATTTCCTCGATGCTTTCTACCCTAAAAGCCTGCTTTCTGTTGTTCCAAGTGTTGCTGTGCTTTATTTGTTTAAACCAAAATTTTACTTTCTGTAATCTACTTCAGAACATCTTAAAAGTTTCAGTAAAAAAAAAAAAAAATCTAAGGTCATGGATAAGCAAAAATACTTTTTTCTTAAATACAGAAGTGTCTGTAGTTGTCTCTGAGAATTTATAGTGCCTCTGCTGCTTTGAAGCAATGACTTAATTTTCTTGTAAGATTCAGACGTTCACCTTCTTCTTGCTATTAGTATCCATTTGTGTGTGAACTTTGAAAATCACCATTTGAGCATACTTTGGAGAAACATGAAACAAAATTCTCCAAGATTTCACCTTCACAGAAATCCACACCTTGCCTCAAAAACTTCTCTGAATGTACTTCAGTCCCATGTTTAACCAGATCTTCCTCGTACCTGGATACCAGGAGCCACCACAAATCAGTTGCCTGACAAGAGCTAGCCTAGAGAGACCATCTGTTTTGAATTTCTGTTGTTATCTTCTCTGTCAGCCAAACGCTGCAGACAAGGAGAAAGCAACTTGATTTAGATACAGCACAATGACTGCTAGAATGAGACTAGAGCAAACTGGGCAAGTAGAATATTTTAGTCATTCTGGACAATGAGGCTAGGAATAAAGGAAGAGATAAGGGAGAGGCGCTGAGGAGCAGGAAAACTGAAGTTAAAAGGAGCTGTGTTGTGCATCTATAAAATGTATTCCTTCAAGAAACTGACTAAAAAATCTGGACTTTGACTGTATGGACACACAATATGAGGTGTTTTTTTTTCTGTTGTGGCAAGAAATCATGGAGGCCAGTAGGAGAGATTTATACGAGTAAGCAAAAGTTATGATAACTTACTAACAGTTTTACAGTTGTCTGCATAACTTCATGCTTCAGGAATAAATCCAGTTTTCTATGCATTAAAAATAATGATCAAATGAAATCAGAAGAAAGGTAATACAGTAAGGCCAGGAAAAGGACAGAGCTTTTCATGCTTGGACAAGTAGGGTAAATTTGGATCCTCCTCAACATCTATGTTCAAACATTCTTTCCTTAGAACAGGTTTGAAGACTTCAGGCACTGCTAAAAAATGGTTCAAAGAAAGAAAATTTTGAAGGGGAGATCCATAGAAACAGTATTCCTTCAGAGGGCTTTGTCTGACTTTTGAGTAATTACTGTTTCAAACTCACTGAGAAATTCATGACTCGTTGTTATTTGCCTTGACCAGCTGTGGCACATCATGCCATAATTTTTCCTTGGTTCTTCACTCTGAAAAAGTGTGTTTTTCCATAATGTGATCTGCTGATTTATTTATTTTTTTCATCTAATTTGCTTTCTTTTATGCTTTGATGAAGTGTTTCCACAACTCTACTTACACATGCTGCGGCAGAGAAGAAAGGTGCTTCATGGAGAAGTGATTGTAGAAAAGGACGATTGAATCGAGCCATGTAATTATGGTGCTTTTAATGGAAAAACAAGGGTAAAAAAACAAAACTTCCTGTGATTTTTCTGAGTCCAAGTTTTGAAACATGGAACAAGAATAAACAACTGTGTATAAAATAACATGGACTGTATTATTTATACCGTTAATATATCATCAGATTACCTTTTCATTTCTGGTTTCACTTTGATTTTTAATTGTTTATTTCTTCAAACATATTGTTTTCTTATTTTCAATAGGCTGACGAATATCTTTAACAAATTGAATAGTTGGCTAATGTGCTTTCTATTGTGAAAGGCTTGTTATGACCTGTAGTCCTCATCAAGAACAGAAGGAGAGTTGATGAGCTGTATTGAAAGTGTGTCTTCTGGAAAACAGAGCATAAATTAGGTAATGAAGTGTTTCATAGACTAGGGGGCTTAAATGTTATTTAAGTTGTACTTTAAATTATACCTTTACAGTTATAAGTACTGTTAGTGTGTTGTTAAACATTCTTTGAATTACAAGATCACACTATAGAATTCCAGAAGGATTTTTGAAAGGAGCTGAATCCTTGACTGTCAGTGCAAGTTTGGATCTCTCTGTATTTTCATTTCTAATTGAAAAGAAATGTCAAATAATAGATACAATATTATCTGGTTGAAGGTTTATGTTGAGGAGTGACCACGACCATCTTTCCACGGTCAGTGGCTGGAACAGGAGTCATATGCAGAGGAAGACTGATTGTCAGCATGTTTCCTATTCTACTTTTAATTATGTATGCAGAAAAATGATGGTATGGCATTTAGAAACTGTAGCTATAGTGAGATATTTTTACTTTCCATAATTAGCTAAGAGGCATAAAATATATCTGAAACAGTACCTTGAAATATAAATTGTGCTTTGAATCATCCCATTGTGCAATATTAATTGCTCCCTCCCCATTAATTGTTTATAACGGAATTATGTAATGTTAATTAACATCCTCAGTAATATGCAAGAGGGATCTACAGCATATTAATAACCACTACAGATGACACTGTATGATACCTGAGTGGGAGAAGTCCAACATGTGGATTAAATATAGACAGGAGTTGGACACTACGTAAGAGAACCAAAACAAACATAATGCATTTGGGGAAACTTGGATACTTAGAGAGAGAAGATTGAAAAGTAATAGTGTAATAAGAAGACTTAATAGAACAGGCAACAATATTGCTTCCAGATTCAGTGACGTGAAAAGAAGAGTGTGTTACATGCAGAAGAGGTGCATCAGGCAGCTGGAAATCAGAATACTCCTGGGACTGCTGAGGTTATTTCTGTTTTATATTTTGGGTAGCTCGGGAGTGAGGAGTAAAGTCAATCTTCAAAAAAAGATCAGAGAACAGTAAAAAAATTAGTTGAAGTATGAAGGAGGTCAGAAAGGTTGAGTCATTAAGTATGTATAACTTCTTGTTATGTGACAAATACAAGTAAAAGGAAGAGACTTTGTTAGTATGAAGGTGTAACTAGAACTGATTGTATATCCAGTGGATATCAGGAGAAAGATCCTACCAGAGAAATCAGTTAGGTTACAGAATGATGCAGTAAAGCTTATCCATGTGTACAATTTCATGGCAGATTTTAAGTTAGATGTAATCCAGTACTGGAAAATAATGTTTCTTTGAAAGAAGTTTGTATTACATGCTTGAATAGGCAGTTTCCATTTTTAGCTTCAATGATTCTACAATAGTACGACTTATTTTGAAAACTGGAGATACATGTTTTTTCTGATGCATGGGGTAATTTGATGAGAAAGGAAGGATTTTCTATATCCCAAAGTCTCAAATTCCATTTTGTGCCTTAAATTTTTCACACTTACATGTCTTCCTTATATGGAAATTAGATTTCTTTTAAATGATAGTGTGGACTTGAGATGCAATGATTGTATTCCTTAGAATTTTAAAAGGCATAGTCTTTATATTTTTAGAACAAAGGTGCTATGTTAACTTACTACTTCTCAGTTTTATATGTAGCTAAGTATTAAAAGTTTAAAATAGAAACCACATTTACAATACTGATGAGCAAAATACTTGTGTTACACATTCAGACTAGCTGTTGTATTTGTCCCAAGTTCTTAGAATACAGTTTTATAAACTTCACTTGTGTTTTGATCCACCAGGAGCAAACATTGTGGCTGTTTTTAGAAATATTTCTCAGTTAGCAAGCAGAAGAGTGTGATGAAATATGAGTAAATGCAATTAGATGAAGTTATGTGTCTCTTTTTTTTAACTGTCAGGGCAGCTCACTGAAGACCATGACTATCAATTTCTTGAAAATGGATACTTTCAGTATGTGATTTTGAGATCTTTTATTGGATGAGATACTCTTTCTGTAATAACAGGAGTACCTGAGCTATATTACGTTTGTTTTCGTTGTGGTTTAAGGCTCTTATCACATGGCAATCTAGGATCTATTTTTATATCCTTTTGTATATGAAAAAATACAGCACTGTTTGCTAAAATCTTTTTCATAAAGCAACGGCATAATGATAGAACTTAACAAGTAATTTACAACTACAGCAAGTCTTGCTAAATGATTCTTGAATAAAGCTAAAAATTACTTTTATTGCATTCAGCGTTGCACAGACCAGAAAGATTGTCATGTAGATTGGTTTTCTTGTCATGGACTTCAAAATTAAAAAAAAGAAAATCATCTTTTCTTCCTCTTCCCTTTTGATTGAAGTCTGCATTGAAGCCTCAATGTATACCTTTGCTTAATATGTCCTCCAGAGTAGTGAGAATTCCAAGTACAGTCCTCTTACCACTGACTTACATGGGCCAGGATTTTATCCTGCGTAGCTTACTTAAACTTCAGTATAACACCACGAAACATTTAATTAGCTTGTTCAATGGACATAAAAATTTAAGTATGATTTTCATATGGTGCTCTTTCCAGCTTATTTTTGCCACCTACTTTTTTTGTATTCCTCTCTGCAATATTCCTAGTTTTCTAAAGCATTGAAATCCTGTTTATGAAAGATTCGTGTGTATTCAATCGTCGGTGTCTATCATGTTTTGATGTGTTCTTTAACAAACTGTTTGTGTAAAGGTATTTTCTTACTTGTGCTATATACACCTTCTGGAATGGATTAATATGAAGTATGTCCTTAACGGTGTTTTTTTGTTTGTTTGTTTTTCATGACAATACATAGGAATAGGGCTTTGGAAGCAGATTCATAATTATCAAGTGACATTTCTTCTTATTGGTGGTACTATAAACACATGATCCTTTTTGTAAACTCTAGCTGAAAACTTGGATTTCTTGAGGTTCCCCTCAGCCTACAGTGGGAAAGGCTGTTCCGGGACAGACTGAGTGAATCACCTCATTTCACAGCTCCGCCCTGCGTGTCTGGGAGCCAAATCCTGACATCAGGATATGACTGGTACAAAGGGGTATAATGTTGGGAAACTGCATCCTGCACGTTAGCTGCCAAGAGGATCAGTGAGGCTGTTGTGAACAGTGGTTGATATGCGTCGTTTCTCTCACTTCTGTCCATGCAGGATTTGAGAAGAGAAGCAGCTAAGCATGCTCTCATGCCTTCTGCATAAGGAACTAATGGAATCAGCTGAGAGGATCTCTGTGCACAAAGGGTGTGTTACAGAAAGGTTTTGTGCTTCACTCAGCTGTTTATATCTGCATCTATAACCACGTATTTTTTGTATTCCAATACAGCTATATCACAGTGCTGTCAATAACACGGCTCAAAATTAACAACCTTGGAGAAATTGTGCAGTATGCTTCTTCTCATAGCATAACACTCAGCCAGATTCATGATAACGGACAGATTGCTTAGTTAACAAGGAATTGAACGGAGACCTTCTCTGTGAGCAGAAGGAACCTACCTTTTCTTATCCAGAAATAAATATATGCATTTTAAATCTAGGTCTAGGTACTGATCTGACTGTGGTACTTGCACTCTTCATACCGGCTTACCTTAGTGGGTATTTGGATCTTTCATTGATTATTAAATAGATTAGAATGAAAATAGAACCATTACAATGAATTGTGGTTTAAAGTAGCTGCTGTATTAGCAGTTTTTGTGAGTCAAGCCTTTGCTTAATCCGTATTAGAGAGAAAAGGAAGGAAAATTAATACAAGCATACAAATAAGCATTCTGCACAAGACAGGGGGGCTTCGTGAATCAAAATTTCTATGCAGGCAAACTGTCTGCAGTTCCTTATAAATGATTGGTTAAATGTGTTTTTGAATCAAAAGATGGAAAGCTTTTCTGAAAATTAAATTTTATTTCAAGATGCATGTTTTAAAATGTGTTTGGAGGTAATGTCTTATGAGCAGTTTACAATTCACAGTGAACATACATTTTTATAGATGATTAACTGTAGCCCATTACAATGTTTTAATCTATGTTGTAATGACTGTTTTAGAAACAAACACCTTATGTTTCTGCAGAGCTCTTGTGTCCCCTTGCTCAAGATAACTTCATTACTATCTGTGCCTACTAAGCTTTGCAGGGCCATTGAGCTGGCAGGTTAGCATCTGCCAAGAATAGTTCCTTAAACTTGCTTTCACAATAGCACACCTTAATAGTGTATGGTACTTTTGGTTCAGTGTCTGGTATTGTAAGCCACTGATGAAGGAGCTTGCATGCCTTCAGTAGGACAGAAAGCTTTACAGATCTTAATAAGTGATTCATCCTTATTGCCAGATGCAGAAGACTTATCTAGTGAATTCTTAGGTCACAGTAGTGAATAAGTCTAAAAAGTGAACATAGGCCTGTATCAAGATAAACTGTAGAGAACTTGAATGTTGGATAACTGTAGCTGTCTTATAGGAACTTGCTGTCAAGATCAAGTCTGCAGCTGCTAATGGTTTTCGAGTTCTAAAATGCAAATGCATACTACTTTCTCATGTTGTATCAGCTGAAACATTGTCTTTTTGTTCACAGTTCTCTTGCTGCTCTATTCAGTCTTGAATGTATTTTATGTCCTTTCAGTTGATGGCTTTGTAAAAGTGTAAGTACAGAAATATTTATCTAAATGTATCATGTACAGAATTGTACTTAAAGATTCTTAAAAGTGTAAATGCACTGCAGCTGCTCGTTGTTATTTTTCCTGAAATATGTTATCGTTAGCAGTTTACACAGACAGGAAAACACACAATATCATACTTTTAATAATTTATTTATTTGCAAAGATTATAAGATGTGTTGAGCTAGAAATCCAGATATTTGTTTTAGAGATTGTTAATACTGTAGCACTGTAGAAATTCATCATCAATTAAAGGATGTTTTAAACTGTGTTCTATTTGTTTGGTACTTTGTTTTTTTGTGTTGGTTTTTTTTTGATGTGATAGCATGTAAAATCAGTTCACACAGCAGTTCAGAGTATTATGCCAAACTGGTATCTGTTTACAAATACTTTTTTTCCTTTGTATCTGGAATTATTTCACAAATCTTGAGATCTCAAGCCTTCCTTTTTATATTGAAATGTATTCCATTTAAAATAGGTAAGCATGGATAGTAGATTGGTTTCAATTCTCTTTAACAAGACAGAAAGATATAGGGCATTAAAAAAGGCATATAGCATCTGTCAGCGTGTATGAAGACAATTGCATTACAATGGTCCTGAAATATGTATTACAATAATGGATATTCCAATGTTTTGGAACAGACTTTTTGTGGTATTAACCTTTGAAGGTGGAGGCAGTGAACATCTTCTGTCTGTCCTTTGCTGCTTGAATAACAACGACATTGCAGCTAGAAGGATTTTGTTGCCATGACAGTAATATAAAGCAGTATGTGAGCATTCACATCTACCTCTTTTGAGTTAGGAATCAAGTGGTTGTAACCAGAAGGACTTTAACTGCATACAAAGGCTAAATCCTGTTAGTGAGAGTTGTTGTAATGGAGACTAAGAGCTCCTAATCTGAAAGTTGCAGAAGTAGACTCTAATCTAAATTTATAAGAGAGGATTTATTTGTCCTGGCCCATATCAAAGTTAAACCTGTCTGATTTCTGCAGAAGCAAGTGGAACAGTGTCTGCTGATCTCAACAGGAGCATGGTGGGATGGGACATAACCATTTGCGTATCCTGTATAAATCTAGATTCAGCAAGAAAACGTAAGCAGTAGCTTCCTTGTTAGCACCTCCTTGAGGGCATGTGCTGTTGCATGGTGGTTCACCTGCCTACAGCTTTGCAATGTGAACCAGTCATTGGTCCCTGTGGAATGCACCAGAAGACCAGAAAATCTCCAGCAGTACACTGCTGTTGCAGTACAACTGCTGTTGTCCCAAAGGCAACAAATTACAATTTATTGTGTAAATTAAGTCTGGGAAAACCATTAATATCAAGATTTCACTCAGTGACAAAGATAAAATTGTAGATCTTGCAGCTGACCCTTGTAGCCAACGCAGTCAGTGGAGTCATAGAATCTTCCTTCATATATCTGAAGAAGTATCTTTTATTTCTGAAATTAATTTAGGCCCAATGACATATCTAATTAAAAATAGGCAGGGTAGATCAGCCCTCACAGCTGCTTTGACATTCCTGGCTTGGAATGCTGTCACTGAGCAACTTTGATTTTCATATGCAGTCTCTTGGCGGTCTCTGCTCATACTGCGCTCATAAAATGGCACTTTGCCTGCCCTTAAGTGGCTGTTCCAGGTTCAGTAGAACAAGTTACGAATAATAAGCTAAAAAAGATTCAGATGAGCATACTACTTCACACCCCAAGCACTCTTCTGCCCTCTGAAGTGGGTGTGTAGTCCTGGGCGTGTAGCCAAATGTACCTGCCTCTCAACCTATCATATTTGAAATTGCAGCATAAAATGGAACAGACCTTCACGTCGTGAAGGGAAAAAACAAATTTGAGTCCCAAAGGCAACAAATTACAATTTATTGTGTAAATTAAGTCTGGGAAAACCATTAATATCAAGATTTCACTCAGTGGCAAAGATACAATTGTAGATCTTGCAGCTGACCCTTGTAGCCAACGCAAAGCAAATACTGCAACGTTACTTTTTTTGTGGGTTCAAAGTGAGGTGATATTGCTAATAATAATAATCCATAATTCTTTTCAGAAGGGTCTTTTACAGTAGTTATCTGTGACAACTTCAGATGATTCTACTGTCCAATCTCTACATCACAGCCAGCAAAGTGATGGAAGGAAGGGTCTCTCTCTCTCAGAAAAAAAAATGATCCTAAAAAAATTCCTCTAAATGTTCATAAATAGAAATTTCATCTAATCACGAGATAGGAACATCTTTGAACATATTCGTACTCCGTCAACTCTAAGCATTAATAGTAATTTAAATCAGATGGGGATTAATTAGTTAATTTGTTCTCCATGCTTAATACAATAATATTGTGCTTGAAAAGGATTTGGAAATCTAGAGAACAATGCACAGCTACTAGAAGATGATGGTATTAAATCTTTAGAAAGTTGATCATGTTTTAACAGGAATAAAGCAGAGGAACAAGCTAACAATTCTCAAAACAGTAAAAATAGCTCAGATCTTGGCTCTGTTTGATCCACAGGCAGTGACTGCTGTTGTCTATTACTTTATGAATTCCACTGTGTTCAGTGTGCTACTGTCACATGTAACTCAGCCTGGAAAAAAAGCGGGAACGGTTTCTCTATTTCTCAACCCTTTAGAATGGAATGATTGTCTCATCGTAAAAACCTGTTAGGCAGTGTTGCCAAGACATTGTTCATTTGCCGTGAAACCAAAATGAAGGTACTTTTTGAATGATTATTTATATTTTCCCACTTTTTTTTTTTGTCTCTGTGTGGGAATGAGTGTGTGGTTGAGAAGACTTTCTGTTTTCTCAGCGCCCTGCTTTGCTATGGATCAGCAGTAGTGCACAGCTGGAAGAGCACTACGTTCTGGTATTCCTAAATCAGTGCAATGGCTACATTCTTTAGAAATACCTTCTTCCAGTGATTGAAGATAAAATACTCAATACTGTTATTTTTATGAGTGTGATTACCTCCTAAATAGAGCCTGTTTTGTATGCAGAAGCTTGGGAGATTTGTTTGTTTGCTTTTTCCACCTGTATACTTACTTACAACACGATTATGACATTTCCTACTGAATATGAAGCCACTGCATTTCTGTGGTTGGCGTATGTGTGAGGTCCTCTAGTTTATGGCAGTTTCGTTGTCCACATTCTTGATCATTAGTTTTAGCTGCAAATGTTTGTGGGAAAGATAACAGTGATTTCACCTCCCCTGGAAATAGCAGCTTTTTTTGTCAGTTCTGAGTCCTTTGAACATTTGCTGCAATCCTAGAGCCATTAAAATGCTGATGGTGGTAACTCAGTCACCTCCCTGTTGTTTGTAAAGTTTCTTTCTCACCTTTGAGCGCAACTATGGCCCATTTAATTTTCACACTGCAAGGTCTGGCACCGTGTCCTGCTCCACAGTACGTGAACAACCAGTGGCATTAGGGGGCAGAAGATGGAGTGAACAGAGAAGAGTGGAGCTGACAATATGTGGGGCAAAGAGTGGCCAGCTGTAGGCATGTGCTGAGGATAGCATGCAGGATGTATGTTTAGGGAACTGAAAAGTAGACCATGTGTTTCTGAGTCAGAGTCACTCCTGGAGGCTGCTGTGCTTGTGACTGGAACAAGCTTGCTATTTAGCCCTTGGTATTGAGAGGACACATGAGCCGTGCTTCACTGATGAGTGGTATCATTTATACATCTGCTCTGGTTTTCATCTCTGGGCACACTGTGTGCCTGAAATTGTGCTGTTTGCAGGTGCTGGTTTTTACATGTTAAAAAAATCTAACACCTTCCCATGGAGTTTTGGTGATGTTTAATTCTGAGGTGTCAAGAATTTCTTGGAAGAAACAGCTCCTTGGACTGATCTGGTTCTGTCTTGAGAGCATGAAATCAAGCAGGAGAAGTAAGGCTGCTCAGGGTTTCAGGTGCCATCTGTAAATAGTTCTGGCAGCATATCTGATCCTGTCTTCCATCTTTCTCATTCCATCTTTTTCAGCATGGTCTGTATGTTCTAATTTATTCCATGCTATGAAATCTCATTACTTGAAATACGTATGAAAGAGAAATACTAGGTATGCAGGTGGATCAGCATGCTCAAAACATGGAACTTATCCTTCCTCACTGCAGTCTTTTGTGGCAATCATGAGAGGAATGGCAGCCTGACAACTGTTAGGACTAGCAGCAAGGTTGGTGACTAGCAGTGCTCTTAAACTTTCCTGACAGAAACAATTTGAGGAGAATCTGCTCAGGTATATTTCTTTTTTAAGTGCTTGCTGAGGGGCTGCTTACAGACTCTCTTTGCCAAGGCCTTTTGGGGTGATCTTTCTGCCTTAAGATGCTTCTACTTCACTTTGGAGGTGGTACTTCAACCTTCAGGGCACCTTCTGCTAATACTGAGAGATTTCTACCTTGAAGTTGGCTTTAACTTTATTGTTACCTGGCTAATCTCCTATTGCAGGCCCACAGCATCCCTCACATTATGATCTTTCATCAGTGTTTATTTCCTGTTTCCCTTGGTGGCTGTGACTGTTGTGCTCAAAAATGTTTAGAACTCAAGTATTTCCTCTAGTTGAGGTAAGATATTATTCATGTTTTAATAATATTAAACATTTACTTTATCTTAACCAAGGAATGCTTTGTTTCAAATCTGTGGCTTCTACAATAAAACCTGGAAACCTCAAATTGCAAGATGGGTTAAGCTGCTTTATTATTTACAAGGAACGCTAAGACCTGTAACAGGTGCATGTTGAATGAGGTAATTAGTCATGCTTTGAAGTCAGCTGCAATCAAGCTATTGTTTCAGTATTTCTCTTTCAGAAACCACAGGAAGAGAATCAAGTCTCATAACAGTAAAAGCCCTCAGAGCACTACTCAGGCTAACCAGTGTTGTCTCCCATTGCAACTCCTCTTTCGTGGGAAAGTGAGAAATGATTACTGTGTAAGTACACAGTATATCTCTAAATAGCAGTGATCCTATTGGTATAGTCTTTACCGAGAGAACTCATCTGCAAATAATACGTTTTGAGATGTTGCATGGGAAAGATGTGACAATTTAGAAAAGCCTTGAAAAGAGCAGGCGTTAAAATTTCACAGCTGGATTTCACCATAGGTTTTGGAACCACTAATAATGGGACCAGATCTTCTGCTGCCTTGCCTCAGTGGCATGGAGTACTGCATCCAGATGTGGAGTCCTCAGCTCAGGAGAGATGTGGACCCTTTGGAGCATATCCAGAGGAGGGCCACAGAAATGATCCAAGAGATGGAACATCTCTCTTAGGAGAACAGGCTGAGAGAGCTGGGGCTGTGCAGCCTGGAGAAAAGAAGGCTCTGGGGAGAACGGAGAGTGGCCTTTCAGTATCTAAAGGGGGGCTGTAAGAAAGAAGGGGACAGACTCTTTAGCAGGGTCTGCTGTGAGAGGACAAGGGGAAATGATTTCAAACTAAAAGAGGAGAGATTTAGAAGTTTTTTACAGTAAGGGTGGTAAGGCACTGGAACAGGTTGCCCAGAGTGGTCATTCAGAGTCAGGCTGGATGGAACTCTGAGCACCCTTATCATTGCAGGGCAGTTGGACCAGATGACCTTTAAAGGTCCCTTCCAACTCGAACAATTCTGTGATTCAATGATTCACTACACTGACTTATGCAAGCTTGAGGACTTGACTCTTTGAAGAGCTTTCCTAAGAACAACTAGTTCAAAATTAGAATGTGTAGTCCGTGCAAACTTGTCTTAGTTCCATGTGGGACAGAGTTGTTTTTCTTCATGGTGTCTCCTGTGATGCTATGTTTTGGTTTTAGGAGAAAAACAATGTTGATAACACACTGATGTTTTTGGCTGTTACTGAGCCGTGCTGTATAGAGCCAAAGACATTTCAGTTTTCTCAGCTTCTCCTATTGCCCTTCCAGCAAGGGGATTGGGGGGGGGGGGGGGGCACAAGGAGCTGGGAGAAGACAAAATTATCATAGAATCATAGAATGGCCTGGGTTGAAAAGATCATAATGATCATCTAGTTTCAAACTGGCCAAAGGGATGTTCCATACCACATGACATCATGCAGAAGGAAAGTTTGAAAAAGGGGGGAAGTTCATTGGGCAGCCTGCTACTGCTTGGAGAGTAACTGGACATTGGTTGGTGGGTGGTGAGCAATTGCTTGTGCATCACTTGTTATACATAAGTATGTGTGTGTATTTATGTATATATATAACATATTTGTATATATAACTGTCATAACTACTATCCTTTTTTCCTCTTCCTTTTCTCTACCTTACTAAACAATTTTTATCTTGATCCACGAGTTCTTTCCTGATTCTCTCCCCCATCCCACTGGGAAGGAGGGGAGTGAGTAGATGGCTGTATGGTTCTTAGCTACCTACTGGGTTAAACCACAGCAGAAATGCTGGTATTTTTATTTTTGAATCTATGCAAACACTAGAAATACTGGCATTCCTTTCAGAAAAAGAATGAGAAAAACAACGCTGGAAAAGGAGGTTGTGTTCTGAACTAGATCAAGATGAAAACTTCTTTTGAATACTCTTGTTTTGTGAAAATGCATATTTTTGTCCAAAAATGCATTATTTATGTAGGAGAATCCCGACTACCTCACCTCCACTGTCTGAGACTGAAGGCGTGGGTATAGACAGCAGAGGTGAATGAGAGTGATGTCACCTCCCCAGCTGTGAGCAGGCCGGCAGAGCCTCCCACGCCGAGACAGCTGCTATATGGGACCGCAGCTCTGGCAGAATGGGGTCAGTGGGTGGAGAGGCTGCCGGCTGCCAGGGGGAGGCTTTAGAGAGACCAGCTGAAGGAAGCTGTGGAGGGAGCAATATGGAGTGGAGCCTGCCAAGTAGGGGAATAGGAAGTGACTGCAGGGAGCAAGGGACAGAAAAGCTCTCAGTTGCTTAGCACGTGGTAAATATGGTGGAAAGATTTCTTGGCCTTCTGCCTTGTAAAAAAAAATAATAATAATAGTAAAGAGAATTTTCCCTGGGGGAGAAGAGGCGAAGAATTAATTAAGCCCAGACTTGAGATGGTCCCCAATGTCTCATTCAATGACATTCCACTGTATTAATTTTGTCCTCCACTGACACTTATAATACCACGCCATCTTTCATCCCAGTGTAAGGCATGGAGTGGAAACATCTGACATATTGTGGCAGCGGAGAATGAGAGTCCATGTAATTTGCTGGTGTCTTTGACTTGGAATTTGGAGCACAGTGGTGGAAGCTTGAGCCAGGCACCAGCCAGCTCCTTGTGATGGCAGTCATGCCTGCATTTGGACTGCGCAAGTCTGAAGGAGCACTGGGTTCATTCTGCATAACAGAAGGTGAGCCCTGATTTACCTCAGCTCTGTAGTGTGAACATACTTTAAGATCCATCCAAAACACCTACACAGCTACTTCCAAGAAACCTTTGGAAATCCCTCATGTAGTCGGAGTTTTGCTACCAGTCCAGCAATTTGAGATCCACTTCTGCTGATCTGTAGGAGAGAGGAGCCAGGAGGTTTTGGCTTCAAACTCAGCTATCCTCCAGCTCCCCTCAGTTATGGGGACAGAACTTCAAAAGAAACCCAGCCCCTGCCGTGAGTTGGGACTTTGGTTTTGGTTCATCACTTTCAGTCTGAGTACGTAGATAGGGTTAAAGTAATCCCTGTTCTAACTGTTCACCTGTCTCATTTTTGAGCACTGTGCCCTCTGGGAAGTGTGCCTGGCTAAAAGAAATGCACTTGGAAGCTTAGTGTTGTGACAGACAAGAAATTGGATGAGAAAACACAAACAGTTTAGAGTGGTAGGAATGTGGATTTGACAACAGCGTACAGTAAAAATAAACTAGTTCCAAAGATAAATGCCTATCTTGTATCTGAGGTAAACTGAGGTTTCCATGTTTCCCAGATTTTTCTGACACTTAAGTGGACCACATGGGCACGTGGTGAGAATTAGCTTAATGCCTTGAAAGTTGCTGGGTTACACCATCTGCTACATGGCCCTTTATGCACATGAAGTGTATCATATGTATTTTTCTTTTCTATATTGAATTGAGTTTTCTATATCACATTTCTCTAGATTGTTGTCTGTTCGTTTGTTTTTCAAACTGAAAGTACAGCAACTCTCATTTCATTGTATTCAGCCTTACTTGGTTTCAGGCTATGGCAAAGACAATTCTTTTTTTCCTCTGTTACGTGTGAGTCCCTTCTGACACTGAAAACATTATGTTGTCTTCATAAAGAGTTGGTGCTGTTTATTGAACATAAAGCCAAAGGGTGTACCAAAACAATAATAATAATACAGTATCTGCAGACAAACAGCTTTTCCGACACAAAACAACAAAATCAGCTATTGCCATAAGTATCAATTAATGCTTTGAAAATGCCTTAATTGCATGGTATCTATTTCAGAGTATTGAAATGCAGAGTTAATTTGAGCTAAAAGAAGATATGATTCACAGTCAAAATGTAAGCTGCAACTTGACAAGGGGTTTAATAGCTGCCTCAGGCAGATCAGAATGTGTGATAATGAGAATCCAGCAGAAAAACATATTACGAACTGCAGCGTTTTCCAGGGTAAGCAGTGTCAGTGACCAGACGCAGGGCAAAGGGGCAGAAATGGTCATTCTGGGTAACAGTGACTGCTCCAAGCTTTCAGTATAGCTACAAAATATCCCTTTTTGGAGGAAATACATTCATTCTTGTACAGTCATAGTCATATACATGTATATACTCACAAACAAATATAGAGTCTATTTTTGTGGAGTACGGTTTAGTGAAATGCCTTTCAGTGTGGCAAAGAAGTAGTTTGATTGCCTTCACTGTGTTGTGCTTCACTGTCTGCTCACATTCCCTGCCAAGTCCTTTCTGGGAAGCTGTAAAAAGAAAATTATTTGCTGGCTTAGGGTTGGACTTGACTGTATCCCTCATTGCTACTGTACTCTTCTCTGCAGGGGATCATTTTACATTTTTTTTAATTGCAGAGACAGCTCATGGTGTTGGCAGTAGTTGTATGGAGAAGTGGATTTTAATGAAGTGCAGTTCTCTTACTCCACTGGAACTTCAGCAATCACAAGCTGAATGATAGCATCCTGTCAAGATAATGCTGACAAGGTTGTTACCAAGAGGAAAGATTTATTTTGAATCTGTGCATTTTGTAGCAGAATTACACTTTAGAAAGACTTGTCATGTTTCTTTATTCTTATTTACATTTTTCTGAGGGTATTTTCACTTGGAAGTTAAAATGAAAGGGCGGTTACTGACCACACTTTAAGGTGAGATTCCTTTCACCTAACCAGGTTTCTATGGTGCGGATGTTTGCAGCTGCAGCAGATACCCCAAATTCCCTGCAGAGAGAGAAACAGGCACTTAAGGGGCTCAGATATTTTAACCTATTGCAGATACTGACCTTGGGTGGAGGTGAGGCCCACTCTAGGCTCTGGCTGTAAAGACAGCACGCTGCAGCTGGCTCTGCAAACAGTGTTGCTGCAGGTACGCAGGCAGGGGCCTTCTGCATGCACACCATCTGCAGGCTGCCCCATCAGCAGACAGGTTGTATCTCTGCTGTGTAACACCATCACCTCGAGAAACTCCAGATCCCCTCCATGACTTCTGAGCTCCAAATGGAACAAGTGGAGGAAAGCATTGCAGGTGAGCTCTCAAAGTGGAAATCGGCCCCATATTTTCAAAGTTTTTGTCAACCAGAAGGTTCAAAGTCCTGAATCCAAAGCGACTTCCTAAGGCATGATGCGTGTGTGACTGATTCTGTTTGTGCCTAGTCTTGCCCTTTCTCCAGAGGCTTTCAACCCAGCTGTGAATTTCAGCCACATCAAAAAGAGGCAGTAGCATCTCAAAGAGATATTTATTTTGAAAATTGGTGCTTGTACAAAGAAGCCAAATGAATGAAAGAGGGTGGCAGCAGGAGTTGGGCATCTCCCTGCCATGCTGGACTCACAGCCAGCTGCCCTGCCGCCAATGAGCTGTGAGTAGGCCCCTGCCCAAATCCTCCCTCCAGCTGATACCTACAGAATGTGAGCAAAGTGAGGCTTCAGGAGTGTGAGAGCAGACACAGGTGCTGAGGCAGAAGCCGACAGGGAATACCTGGGTCTGTGATAAAATGGTGAGAGGGTTAAATCTACAGGAATTCAGGCTGAGAGTGGCTGTTAATCACATCTCATTCCTAAGTGTTGTAAATACCATTAACTTCTAAAAGTCAAAGAAGGACTGAGAGAATCTGAGAGGATAAAATGGGTGTGCTGTTCCAAAACCAGAGCGAACAATTGACTTGCCTTCACTTGCAGCATCCTTTTCTGCAATCCCCAACCTCCTGCTGTGAAATCCTCTTAGCATCCCTCTGAAACATACATCTAAAGAAAACTGCGCTCTGTCTGCAGTTCTGTTTAGGTAGCAGAATAGGGGTCATCTCTGCTGCCCGGGTATTGTCCAAATGCTATACTTACTAAGTATACTTAAACATCTTAATGAGACAAAAAGGTACAGAAAGGCTGCTCCTCCAAGCAATTTATCACAGGACTTTTAAAAGGTCAGCAGTGGAAATGCTGTGAAATGCACAGGAAACAGAGAAGCCTATTTCTTGAGGGAACAGTTTTCAGCCATAAGCACGCTTCGATCTGCATGAAACTGCCCAAGGCCCAGGGCATCCCACGGCAGACATTGAGTGTATGGCACGGGGAGCTGCATTTTGCACAGCAACCTGTCGTGTTGCTTTTGAGATGGTACCTTAAATTGAAGGAAATCTAATTTAATTTTCTATGGTGTGTTTTGGGGGTTGATCCATGAGAGCTCAGGGCTACAACAGGTAACCGAGACGTGTCTCTGTTGAGAGGGGACTGTAGTGGAGGGGGGAGAACTGCATCCCCCACTTGTCAGACTCCAATCTGCTTAAAATCAGGATGTGCTGACAGCACTGTGGCCAGGAGCCTCCCCAGTGCTCAGTGACTCTTTGGTGGGTATTCAGAGCATCTCATGGTCACCAGAAGGGCTCCATTCATTCCCTGTACTGCTCTGCTCAGTCCCTGCTCTGTTCTCAGCAGTCTCCTCCAGTGTCCTTCTGGCGACTTTGGTGAGGCTTTCCAGCCAGGCTTCGGACTGCAGCTTTTACTCATTTTTAAAGCACCTGAAATTATAATGCTGTGGGACTGCATTTATCACCACCGCTATATTACACATAGCTGGTATGTGGAGGCTAGCAGATCAGTGCGAGACTGGGGTCTCACGTTGTCACAGTGCTACTTTTAAGCAGTGGGAATAATAGTCCAGATGCAATATATATATATTTAGCACAAATAAGTTCATTTCATGCTGTATTGAGCACTATGCATAAAACATAAGACTCCTTTCTTTACATTGTTAATGGTAACAGCGTTTTTTGTTATTTCTGTCCTTTGTCTGCTTGCTCTGAATTAGGCCTTTTGTTTGCCGCTTCTACACCTTTATTTCATCGTCATTCTTTTTATCTGTGCATTTGCTTTCTGTCCACATGGACTCTTTTATTTTTTAATGAGAATGGGTATTTGACCTCTTGTCCACCTTAGAGCAGATGCGGTATTCCACTCCATAGAAATGAGTTTTCTAGATGTTATTACCCTTTGCATGAAGCCCTTGCACACCCACGGCAGCACAGCTGTGCCCAGCGCTCCGCAGCACGACGCTTTCTCTGAGATCTCAGATTAGCTCAGAAGCCATTAGCAAGCTGATACAAACTTGTACTTAATAGGGACCCCTGCACTCGGGGTAGTATTCTGCTCACATGATTCCCTTTGGAAAAATTCTTTTTCAATCTAGAGACCGAGAGACTCTTTCTTTAAAGATATGTTGTTATATGCACCAGATCTGCAAGCTCTCACAAATATAACAATACAAAACACACAGATAGAACAGTTTTGTCCAAAGTCTGGACGCTGGCCTGCAAAAATCTTTGCATTCCGTGTTTCCCCTGCCCTTGGGTTCAGTAGCACCCTGTACTGTATCACAGTCTCCTTTCCCTCCTCACTCTTGCAGTCACATCTGGTTCTGTTTTGCTAATGCCAAATAGTCTCTGCTTTTTCTCAGGTTAAATCAGGACTGCTGGTTACTTTTTTCCCCCCTGATTTTGATATCTGATCCCCATTACAATTTATCCTGGCACAGTGAGCGTAACAAAAGCAAACACTGTATTTTGAGATAGGATGGGTTACAGTTCTGCTATGCTTGGGTTGGTTTGAGTCTTTTTCCCTCAGATTGGTTCCTTTTAGAGCTGATATCTCTCAAAAGTCCTCTTTTCCTCCCAGATGCGATATATCCCATCAGTATCTCACTGTGTACTGGTCATTGGCTCAGACGTCAACACCACAACACTTACTTGTGCAATCCTGCGTAGATGAGAACCTGCTGCCTCTCTCCTGATAATACTTTAAAAATACACAGCTAGGGGCCATCTTTCTTTCCTGTTGCCTTCCCAAAGAACAGTAACAGTCACTTGAGTTTTTTCCACTTGTTTGACACATTTCTGGAAAACTGCTCCATGAAACACTATTTGCGTCTTTCTTTTTCTAAACTATTCTATTTTGGAGTCTAATTTTGTTTACTCTCCCACTCCTTGCGTCAAGGAGCATTCCCTGGTTTGGGAGCTGATGGAGAATTCTGCGTTACAGCTTTTAAGAGCAATGAGTCATTATTACAACAAAAGGTAAAAATAAAGACACAGCAGTACATGAGGGAGGGAAGGAAACCATGCAGCCCACTCAGCCCGCCTGCACGCTGTCTGACACTGGCAGTATCACCCCAAGCAGGCGTCCTTCAGTCTGTGTCGTGGCCCCTTGTCCTGATGTATGTGAGAGCTGATCTGTAACCATCCGCACGGTAGGAAAATTGTTCACTTGATCCTGTGCGTTGGAAACAACATCAAGAAGTATTCTGGACACTGAGGAACAGTAATGCAGCACTCGGTATTAGAAAAAGCAGACGTAATTATTTCAGCTATTGACAGAAGAAGTAATAGCGTTGTGGTAAAATATAAAACCTTTCTCAGAAGGTGATATTCAGCTGTTTGTTAAAATACTGTTTGGAACGAGAAACAAAACTCTTGAGTTATAAGATGACTGTGAAGAGGATCCGTGCTTCTGGCAATGGATGCCTCCTAGATTCCAATGGGGAACAGATCTGTGCACACAGAGCCCCGTGGCTCACGTAGCTCAAGAAAAATGGCAGGGCTGCCCTCATAGCTACTCCCCAAAGGTGCTCTTCTACATTTGCAGAGTGAACCTGACCGGCAACAGGTGTGTTGTTAGCAGCAATAAATAACTGCTGGAAAGGCAGTTATTGAAATCCCCGAGACAACAGAGATGAAAGAGACAACCAGTTATTTTCCCAGTTAAGAATCACAGTTATTTTGAAAGGGGACCCAGCAGAGGCTCTGCTGGCACAACTGGCAGCAAGAGATGTGGGAGCGAAGTGAGAGATGAACTCTGTAGAGGAAATCACATAGGAGAGAACATGTCTGCAAGGAGGGGTGATGTGCTTTTTTGTTTTTTCCTTTCACAATAGGTAACAATAGCAGCAGGAGGTATCTGAGGGTGAATGGGACTGGGGGGGGCTGGGATCAGCAAATGAGAGTAAATAAGAAAATTGACCTGAAAAGGCTCTGGGCCCTGAGTGGCTCTAAGGACAGCGAGTTAGGACAATAAAAGCAAGAGTACACTTTGAAAGAAAACATGCCCTTCCACCTGGCTGCATCTGAACCCTTTCTCTAGATCACTGCACAAAGCAAGGTCCTGTTGCACCTTTCATGGGGCTCTGATGTTCTATAATAAAACCTGAACTAACAGGTTTTGTTTGCCTGCCTCCTCATGAAGACACATTTTTTTCAGCAAGAGTCTTCTCAGGCCCCTGGCTCCCCACTGCAGCAGCAGAGGGATGGCTCTTCTCTCAGTACTGACCACTGCACCAATGCACAGCAGGGAATCTTGAGCTTCTCGCTTCAGAATTGAACTTTTTCCTGCAAAAAATCTTTAGTTTTTGAGTATGGGAAACAAAAATTGGGTTTGTCAAGCCAAAAGTTCAGAGAAAACCAACAACTGCTCATGTTTGAATTCCTGGACTTTGCAGAGAGATCTGAATTTGAGTCACTGCCTTTGGGTAAATAGCCCACACTCCCCTTGGATAAACAGCTTCAAATTGTCTTTTCTTACCTGTTTTTGGCCTTTAAAATTGGATTTTTATGTGAAAGAAGAATATGTTAGGGGCTCTGGAGAGTACCTAACAGCTCTGAATCAGGGATAAGTTCCTGCCCTATTTTCTGCCACTGGCATTCTCTGAAGGAGCTCGGGACAAATGGATCTGGGATTTTTGTTCAGACTCCATGAGCACACATTTAAAATTTTTCTCGTTTAGTGAAGTATTTCTCCTTATCTTCATACCGAGTTTTCAGCACCTCCTTTACTGGATATTATTTTGAGGGGGCAGCAGCAAAACTCCCTTCTCAAAGTGACCACAGCTTGCTCAAGTCTGAAAACCTTATCCTCGTGCATGAAAACATAAAACCAGGCATCACCTCTCTGTGCAGCCCCAGGTGAGATGTGAGTTCTCTTTCTGATGCATCCTTCCTCTGTCTGAACATCATGGAAAATGAAGTATGACAGTAAAATCTGTCGGTGGCCGTGAAGTGCATAGTGAGTCGTCCCTCTGCTCCCAGCACGCTCAGTGTTCGCAGCACTGCGTCTGGCAGCGCTGCTTCATTTGCTCATTTCCTTTGCTGTGAGCCAACATTCCCAGTAGTGTCAGGACAATTTTAGAATCAAGATGCACTCAACTGAACTTCATCTATGAAGAGATGAACAGGTGCTTACAGCTGAGTTTTCAAGTCCATATATTACCTTGATGACTTTTTTTTCTATCTGAAGTGGAGCAATTTTTGAATATGGGCATTCAGCCAGTCCTTGGGATTCAGGAAGCAGTCTGCTCCAGAATTTGTTTGTTCTGGGAAGAAATGGAAAAGCAGAGAAGATAGGAACAGGTCTGCGGTAGGTGGGTAACTGATTAAATGGGTGAAATAATTGTCTGGCCGCATCCAGAATTCCTTCTGGCATAATAATGCTCTCTCTCAAGCCTGCTAACTCAATAGATTCTAGCTTCCGTATCCTTTGATACATAGAATGATTCCAGACTATATCTCAGGAAGGAATAGGGCTGAGTGCCACCACATCTGTAAAGAAGTGATAAGAAAATGTGGGGAATTGTGAAGGAAGGAGCTGGGGGTGGTGTGGGAGTAGAGGAGGAGCAATGCATGAGCGTTCTGACATATGGCTGTGAGTTCAGAGTTTGAAGTTTACAGCTTGCAGGCCTGAAGACGTGTCGGCTGACATGCTCCCAGAGAATCGGAAGCTGCAGGGACCCATACTGCTGAGCAGATCATCAGATGCATAAATTAGCGTGAGTCGTGCTGGCGAGGCTGAATGGACGCCCACACTGGCAAGCAGTGCCGTGCAACAGGAGCAGGCCCGTAGAGTGAAACAGTTGGCACTGGGGATCCAATGTCCACGCTATCTGGGGTGGGGAAAGGGGGTGGAGGAGGTTCAAATTAAATTAAGCACGAAGACACGCTTCTGGACTGTACCTAATGTGCTGCAGCCACCAGGAGCACATTAGGTACAGTCCAGAAGAGTGTCTTCTTGTTTAAATTAATCTGAAAGCAATCAAGCTTGTGCACCCTGAGACCACACCACAAAGCAAACAAAAATGGAGTTGATACAGTGACTTACTTTAAAAACATATTCTCAGAGTGTATATTGCTGGTGTAGATGCAGCTTCTTTTGAATGTGTAAGGACCTAGAAGGATACATGCCAGCTGGGTGCAAATTTTTCCTATGAGCTGGAAAGTTTGTCAATAGGTGAATTAGTACACGTGGAAAAAAAGTAGTTTTTGTTCTAGAGTTATCTATTTAGGATGTCGAAGACTTTCTCAGGCAGTTTGTGAAATACTACAGACCCACGGCCCTGTCTGGAAAACCTTCTGGCCGCCTGTGCCTGAATGTGTGGCCTCCTGCACAGCAGATCTCTGATCCCCCTGCTGGGTTCTTGGGTGACACTGCACCACAAGTAACGTAAACCAGTTGCTATTTCCTCTGGTCATTAATCACTCAGGATCTCATCGGTACTTAACTGAGATACCTAAGGCACCCTTATAAAGACTGTAAGATTTCTCGTACTTGGAGCCCTTCTCCCTTTCTAAGGCACTTACATTTTCTAGGAATAGCTTTGGTAATAAAATGAGTCGCCTAACCCTTTGCCAACAGGGAACATGATGACTGACACTTATACGGCACCTTTCATCCTAAGAACTAAACCTATGCCTGGAATCCTGCCCTGGCTGCTGGCGGGCTGTCAGTGTGATGCAAGAGCCTCCTTGACAGCGCAGAGCAGGGCGCTCAGTGCGAAGTTTCATGCCCTTTGTTGCTGCTTTGCAAAGGATCGGTGTCCTTGGCTCTCTGATCTGTCTGACGTACACATATATTAGGCTGGGGTTCCTGTGCTCAGAGGGTGGATAACCATGCTCTACAAAGAGGACCTGGAAAGGACTTTGCAGGCTGTTGTGTGAGGCTCCTGCAGCCATGTCCTGGACTCGCTCCATCACAGCAGTGTGCCAGCAGCTCCATACTGCAGGGCTCAGCAGGGCACTGCAGAGATCCAGGCGGTCAGAATGAGAAGGTGAGTGGCAAAAGCTCTGTGTTTACTCAGTTCCTACTGGTGAAGCACAAGCAAGACTTGACTGTGCATATTATGAGAATGAATTGCTCTCTCAGCCATGTGGTGCCTAGCACTTCATGCATCTAACCAAGCACAGCAAAGCTATAAATAATCAGGCAAAGGAAAGAGTAATTGATTGATTGCAGACTGTGATGGTGTTTAGACTAACTCTATCAGTTTCCAGTAACATTTTGGGGGTAACTGCTTTTCTGTTGTTGTCCATGAGGACCCTCGCTTTATTTCTCTTTTAAATTCCTCACTAACGTGTATTCTAATTGTATTCAGGAGCTGAGTGGAAAAATATTCCGAGTTCAGTTTTCAGCATCATGCTCTGTAGCCATTTTTAGTGACTTTCTCACCCAGCAACTAATGAGCCCCAGTTCAGTAAGATATGATATGGTAACAATATGGAAATTGCTGTGGTAGCACTGCAAAGTTCCAGAAAAATAAAGGTAACTTTTTAGATCAAATCAGAAATAAAGTAAAATGTGAACGTCGTTCCTAACTATTTTAGTCTGATCATGTACTGAGAACCTCTAATAACGTAATTATGAAAAGGATGTTCAAGGGGCAAAAGAACAGGTTTTACAGGGGCTTACAGATTGCTCCATTATAATGGAAAGAAACACGACACTTGCTAAGCATAAATGTCACTATTCCTAACTTTTTGTGCAAGCAGCTAGGACTGATGCCATGGCTGCTGGCAAGGGAAGCTGTGATCCAAAGAGGGGGACTTGAATATTGATGTGTAAAGTACAGTACAAAAGCCAGAGTGTTGATATACATCTGAAATAAAAAACAATCTGCACTCTATGCTTCAGTCATGGGCCATTAATTAATATCTCAGTGGCACTCTAAATTACTAACATGTTGCAAAAGTAGAATGATACATTCTTTTTGGCAATTCAGCAGCAATTTCAAGAAGAAAAGACCCAGTAGCAATTTTTAGATGATAGACTGAAGATTGGCATTATTTAATGCTAATAAGGAAGGAAGCCAACAGTGATTTGCAGATGTCAGAGAGAAGACTAGGAAGTATTTAATATTACTATTGATAATTTATGAAATGCTCTTCGTGGACAGAGTCATGATGCAAAACCATCTGAAGAGCAAACATCGCAGCTGGCCCTTCAACCAGCATGCCAGATAGATACACCTTCAGCTCCTACACTACAAACCGCCTGAGAAGCCTGAAGACTGTATGGAGAAGAAATTAGAAAAATGAAATTGGACTTCATTTTTTTTTTTATGAATCTTAAACTTCTTCATCACAGATAAGCAAGTTCCTAAATAAAAGCATCAAATGTATCAAATGAAAACATCATTTTGTTACAGAAGAAGTAGGTATTTCCATGGTGAGAAGCAAGAAATGGGGACAACAGGGAGGTTTAAAGGAATCGTGTCATTCACTTCTAACAGGAGCTCTGGGCTTTCGAGTGCCTGCACAAATCTGCCCAGAGATGTCAGTGGCTTTCTGTTTAAAGTCAAGCACCGGTACACTGAACCCATCTCAGAGATAACCACAGCATGCCTCATAAAACTGAAAAAATAATCGGTGTGAAATGTATTGGAAAACAGTATAGTTATTCATTTGCCTCAGCAGTTTCCTTATTAGGTAAAACAAGCTTTTGATTGCTCACACAGAGCCATACCTCAACATGCTGTAAAATAGGCTGTTACAAAAGAGTCCACATGACCTGCATACTTCAGTGACTACTCTTGCAACAAATTCAAATTAACATTTTGATTCCAAGGTCAAAGTCTTATCGTTCAAATAGCAGCAGCTCTGTTGGTAATGAGCAGTGCACATCAGCTGTGTGCTGCTGCCTTGTCCTGGGCTGACAGGCATCCAGCGGGGTTTGTGCAAGCAGAGGGCAGGGACCCCAAGTTTCCTTTGCATTGGGTTCCTTAGAAAGTTACAATGCAAATTCTTCCTACCAGATGCAAAAGTAACCAGCATGTGATCAAAATCTTCTGATGAAAAAGGAAAGCACCACACATTGAAATAGAAAGATTAGAAGCTCGTAAAACAAAAGGTTGGCTTAGGGTTCCAGATAGATCATATTGCAAATGGTCTTTCACAGTTGGCTCCTCTCCTTGGAACTACTGAATCATTTCCTACTTGGATATGTTTAGAAATGTCAGCTTTTTCCAATTTGGTTCTATCTGGTTGCATCACTGAAAATTTAGAGGAGCTATTGCAGGAAGAAACTGTTTCTCTAAATCTGGATTATGTTTCTTCAAGAAGTCCAGGCTTAAGAAGTTGATATAATGGAAGGGGATGTATCAACACTTGCAATCGCCCATTGCAAAACTCTGAAGCTGGTATCTGAGCCACATCCTTGCTGGGCTCTCAGAATTAAAGCCTGCATCCTTCTTACATAAATTTCAAATTGTACCGAGATATTATTTAAATAGTATTCTGACATTAAGTAGATAATACAAATCTGGAATATGAGTTAAAATGAAGTCTTAGTTGAAGACAAAGTTGTTACATAAAACATGAAAGCTGCCATCATATCTAAACTTAGACTACCAGGCATTAAGAGCCGCATGGTGGAGATTGATGGGACAAACTCCTAAGCTTAAGGAAGCAGATGATCCATCTTTTCTCTGATATTAGTGCCACAGGAAGAACCTGGCACAGCTACTTTGAACCTCAATGAAAAGGAAATCTGAAAAGCAGCACCTGTGTATACAAGGATGTATACAAGGATGTTTTGTTACAGAAGTTGGAGCTGCTTAGTGTATGCTCTTGTCCAGCTGCAGGTGACACTGGCTGGGCACCTTATGACAACTTACGAGGCTGAATATTATGACTATTAGTAGTTATGTAAATAACTGGATACAAGTCTGGATGTGCTGTGCCCTTAGCCTTGAGGGATGGGATGATAAGACGAACAAATGTGCTGAATGAAGCACCTGTCCATAACAATTCATTTTGACTCTGCAGTCTTGATAAAAGCTGCCATCTCAGAATATGATGATGATGTTTCAATGCATATTGTTGAATTGGCAGCCACTGATGAATGAACACTTTCTCTCTCAGACCTGAAAGAGGATGAGGACCCTAATTTTATGCATTACCAGCTCAACTGCTGACTAGGATTAGGAAAAAGAATTATAGGCGATGGTGAGACTACTTTGCGTACATCCTTACATCTGATCTATATGTGGGAGATTTCCTTGCACAAGATGTGATCTGATAGTGTGAAATCATCAGATAATAAATCTGGGATGACATTAGGACAACACTAGATAGTGCATACGACAGCAAAAGCCCTGTACAAGCTGGCAGAGCTCTCCACACCATGGTGTCCATGGAACCACCACAGCCAGCAGCACCTGTGTGGACATCAGCCCTTCCGAGCCACTGCTTTCAGCTTTGGCATCCACACTGCCTAGGTGAAATACAAAACATGGCATAGTGATGTTGGTAGCTTGGTGATTTTGGAGTGAAGACGATGAGCTTGGAAACCTTCCCAGTACTCCCGTGCCTTGTGCCCTCACGGGGGCGGTGCCACCCACAAGTACTCAGCCTGCCTCTCTGAGTGCCTGTGTTCTCTCTGATGCTTCCACAGCGACTCGTGTTTTGTGTCTGGTTAGTGCTGCTGGTATGAACAAGTGTGAACACATCTTGCTACTGATAAGAAATCAGAATTAGTTTCAAGGTAATTATTTCTAGTGCACTGTTTGCCTTGTTTCAAGCAAAGCTACTCCAACACTGTTTCTGGAGGAGCTCTAATGGTGAGGGCAGGCCAAGCACCAGCTGGCTGCCATGTGCAGTGGCAGCAAAAAAATCTTGACCATAAAGCAGTGTCTATGAACACATCATTTCTGAGATGACATTTATTTTCTATCCATATCATGTTTGCTGTTTGCAGGCATTCTATTGTAAAGATTTTCTTTTCCTTTCCCTGAAAAAATTGGAGCTTTGTGAGTAAAACAACCTGTGAAGATGGCCACTGTGCCACTATTCCCTTTAAATCATCCAAAACAAAACATAACCTGAAATTCTACATTTCTCAGATCCTCTCTGTTTGCTATCTATTATTTATATTCATTGTCAATAGTTCATCAGTTCTGGTCTGTTTTTCCACTTCAAAGATCTTGTTTTTCATGAATTCAGACATACAGTAGAAAAAACAGCGTGATCAATGACCTCACTACAATGAATGTAACCTACTTAAACCAGCTTGTTTGCATACAATCCACAGCTGAAAATTTCTCATCCCGTTTATGCAAAAAAACACATTTCAGTGAAATGAAATTCATTCTCAAATAGAAATGATTTTTTTCTTCCTGTTTTGAGTGAGGTGTACAAATGAATTCTTGCAAATAACAAATAGAGTGGTGGAAAGCAGGCTGGGTCTGTAAACAGCCAGCAAAGAGAAAATATTGCATTCTTCTGATAACATAGCCCTCCTCGTAAATACTGCAGGTAGTCCTACCTAACCATGAGCTGTTCATCAGCATTTCTCAAAGTGATGAACGGCATCTTGCCATTTCCTTCTCATTCTGAAGATCTGTTATAATGACAGCGGCTTTTATCATAACTCTGTATGTGAGAGCCTCTCCCTTTCTTGCTCTCTTCCTTCTCTTACTACAAAAGCTCTCAAAGGAAGCCTTTGTACATCAGGAGAAACTAAATTAACATAATATGCAGCCCCTATAAATAGTTCGTTCAAATTAGACTCTTCCACAAAACCTTGAAGTGACATTTCTTGCATTTTTCCCACTGCAAGTAGAAGATACAATCCAGAATAACATTTTTCTTCCCCTTTATACGACATTGTTTCTGTTGTTTAGATCGACTTATCCTGACATTTTCTTTGGCTATTTTTCTGTATTTCATTCAACCGTAAGGGAAAGATAGTCAGAACCTTGTTATTGAATCTTGAATTTGTGCAAAAAAGAGCTTGTTAGAATTGTGGCTTGTATTATTGGCAAATTAGTTATTAAATACAATGAAAAAAATGTCCCAAAGATAGATATTGGAAAAATTGGATTTTTTCATATGTTGTGTTCCTAATTTTTTTCCACTTTCTTTTGAGAACTGCTTCCGGGTGTAAAAAAATAGAACAGAAAACAGCTTAGAAGCATTAAGACAAAGATATTTAAATAATCAACTGGTATGAGGATGATAAACGAGAAAATGTTAGTCACTGTTTTCACACTGTGGTGATCATGTGGCAAAATCAGATTCAATCCAAACAAAGTTACAGAGTATTTTTTTTGTTTTGTTTTCACACTGTACCCAACTCAAGAGTAGGATTCACTTTCATGTGGAAAAAGGGGTTTTGACAAATCAATAGAAGACAAATCCCCGAGTTTTTTTTTAACAATACAGCCTGAAGATCACCAGTAACTCAGAGATCTCACAGCATTTTGACAGCTTCAAGCTAAGCAGTCACACTAAGGGAAAGCCTTCTGTCTGTGTCCATAGTTCCTTCCAATTCTCCTCTTGGACATGGTTGGACAGAGAGATTAGGCTACACTAAGCCCTAAGTTGGCCATTGTTATCACCTTAAATGTCTGTCAGCCCTTGCCCAGCTGTCATTCTGGAGGCAAAAGCCTAGCTGTCAAGATGGGTGATAGGGCTCTGCCCCATCTTGGTACACTGGGGTATTCCTCTATGGGCAAGGTGGTGCTAAATGGCTTAAAAATTATCTCCATTAACATTATCAGTTGTTTAGCACTACTGAAGACAGAGAGGGCTGATACTGTCAAGCACAGATTTTCAAAAAATGTAGGAACACAGCACTTCTTCCAAAAAATTTAATCTTTTTTTCTCTAACACTCCAGAGATTCCTTTTTTTTTTTTTTTTTTTTTTCTTTTTTCTCTTTGCAATTTTAAAGGCCTAGAATTCAGTTTCTAAAGAAAAAGCTCAGCTTCCCAGAATCTCATGACTCCGGTGACTGAGCAGTGGGAAAAACACTGAGTATCACAAGATGAATAATTAAATCCTAGGCATCCCTCAGTTTCTTGAGGTTTTGTCCAGGGAGTATTTTCCTGATCTCAGAAACAGCTATCATTTTAACCCTGCCCAGGGAAAGGCAATCCCCCCCGATCTAATTTAATTTAGGTGTGCAGAGAAGCCAACTCATGACCAAAATGTTTGCTTTTTTAATTATGTGGCAGCATAATCTATTGCTACGTCATGGGCTGTTACTGATTCTGGATCAAGTATAAAAATAAAATATATATAAAACATAGACTAACAAATATCAGACAGCTCAACAAACAGCAACTATTTTCTTCAGGTGCATGAAGAAATCCTGTGGTAACCTTAATTTCAAATTATCAGGGCTCCTCAATAGGTACTTTGAGACAAGGTAGTGGCTGGAGAAGCATGGAACAAACTCCTCCTGCAGCCAAGCTCACTGTTTTCTGAGATGGCACCATCTACACTAATTAATAGTTCCCATTCCACAGCAAAGTTACTTAAGAAAGAGGAACTTTAAAGAGCTTTGAATATTTTCCATGAAGGAAATTCTTTGAACACTTCTGCTTCTCTAGCTGAATACAAAGACTCAAATGAATTGATAGGAGGGTTTGGGGTTTTAGGAACAGCTCACTTGCAGGGCTTCAATTCAATTGTCAGTTTCTGGGAATCCTAGAGCATGTCTTTATTTTACTGCAACTTAAGACTGTGTCCTTACAGTGTTGCCAACCTTTATTTTAAGGAGCTCTGCTTCTGCCACCAGCCAACCTGTGAGCCTGCTCACCAGGCTGCAGGGGTCCCTGGGCTCACCATGCCTGGCTCCATGAGCTCCGTCTGGGAGCTTTATCTGTTGTAATTGCATTGCACATTTGTGGCTCAGCACAGTAAAACTGCTGGCAGTTTATTTTCTTGAAGGAGCATGCTCAGCCTGACAGAACACAGGATTTCACTGACTTGCATCTCTCTTAGCTCATTACCGTGTGTAGCCACTCATTAAACATTTTCTCTCTCATGGGTATAAATAAAAAATTAAATACAATATTCTTTCCAAGCCTTTGATAACTGGGGGAAAAATAAGTTAGAGGGCAGTGGGCTTTCTGTAGCCTCACTGCCAGAGCGAGCGCATTCTGTGTGACCTTAACACAACTGCTGCAAACTCCGCTCTCCAACACCACCTGAATTCAGATGGCCAGGGCCCTTCCCAGCCCTGATGAGTTCCACCAGAGGGGCTTGGACTTCCCTGAGTACTCCTTCCCCACTAATTCTGATGAAGTAAATTTCTCCCCAGAAGCAACAACCTATTTTAAATATAATTGAAGCCAGGGTGAAGGATTCAGATGCAGATACGTATATTTTAAATGACTGTACCTGATTACATGAAACCCAGCCACAGCATTCCAGTCATGCCACTCATATTTTTATTTTTTTCAAAATCTTTTAACTAGCTAGATCTAATGAGGTTGATGTTTGCATGAAAAATACATCACTTGAGCCTCTTTCTAGAAGCAGAGGTCCTTACAAGTTTTGTACCTAAAGCTGGCAAAATCAGCTTGTTCGTATATCATTTATTCATCTTAGATTTCATCTGCCTAGGATAAAACAGTACCTGTAGGCTATTTAAAAAGAAAATATTCATGGTAAGTTAATTTTCTGAGTTTGTGTTTAATAACTTAATTTAAAAAAAAATACTGTGCATAAATATCAGAGGTGGCTAAATGTGGAATCAGGAATCTAACACAAATTGCCAAATATTATACAGTCTTAACCTTATGATTCCAGTACAAGTCAGTACAGCCAAATGGGTTCTGTCACTTTTTTGTTGTACTGCCTTGACCTGTGAGCACAGATGCTATCATCAGAAAAACATAATGGCAGTTCTCTCCAGCCAGAAAAGGCCAAGAGTGCCTTGATTCCAGAGTCCCCACCCTGCAGTTCATTTTGCCATCCCAGGGCTTCTTCATCCAGATGCTGGGGTAAACAGGGCTCCTGTCCCTCCTCTCCCATCCAGCACTTGCTGCAGGTCAGGATGTTGCAGCACTACCCCTCACTTCACATCAGCCCCAAGGCCTCAGCCAGGCAGTGTCCAGGGTACGGATTTGCATCAGTGCCTTGTGAGAGCAGATCTCCACGTTCCCAGGCCACTGCCTATTCTCCCCAGTATCCTGTGGAACATCAAGCAGCATCTTTTTGTTGCCTGCTGGGAGAGCACTCCCATGGTCACACACTCTCTCTTTTGTTTAGCCTCAACTGTTTTTATGCTTATTAAAAGCTACCTGCATTATCTTTATGAGTCTAGATAAATTATGTGCTCAGTAAATGTAAAACGACAGTAAACAGGGTAACATTATTTATTATGGGGCTGCTCAGCAATTGTTAAAGAGGAAAACATTGAACTATGGAGCCATGTTGCAGCTTTACAAACAATGCAGTATCTGAACAAATAAATAAGCATGTCTGTTTTGAATCCCACCTTTTAATTTTCAGAGATCATCTTTCTTTGGATCCCAGTGTGCATCACTGGGGCAGACACACAGCAGGGCCCAGGACGACCAATGGTTCCTGTCTTGCAGGGCTCTGTACACTATGAACACAATGGCTCTTCCAGATCACTGCCACTACGTGTTAGTCATCCTCAGCTAGCAGCTAAGTGTGCCACAGAACTGAAAACATGCAATTCAGTGCAGATCAGTTTGCTCTCCAGCTCTGAGAAAGGGAGCTAACTCCATTTCCTCCTATCTAGACTGAATTTGGGGTCTCGATCTGGTGAAATGAACAATTTTGCACATAACTATTACATTGCATGCACTACTGATGAATGAACCTTAGAAGGAGAAAAGGAGCAGTGCAGAGTTCAAGCAGGGGTTCCCGAGGAAGATGCAGGTGGGTTTGGGGCAGCATGGAGAGGGGCTGCGTGCTGCCTGCTGTTGCCTGCCCTACCCTGTCTGCTGCCACAGGATGAACTCAGGTTTTCATCACTGCACCCAACAGTTAACAAAAGAAGCACATACTGCCTGCTTGCTGTTCTCAGTGTGCTCTTAAACACAGCCAAGCTGAGCCTGAGCACATCTGGAAAGCTGGAATAAATTTTCTCCAGCTGCAGGTTTCAAGTGATGATTTCTTGCTTTAGAATTGCCTTTTACACACACTCAGCTATTCGGTCAAATGCACACTCATGCAATATGCAAACAGAAAATTAAAAGCAAAGGATTTTTAATGTATTTAAAATGCACATCTCCCAGCAGCATGATAATGGCACTTCAAGAATCAGCGTTCTCTCTGATGAAAATGCCTTCATCCTCCTCCCCACTGTTCCCCTCACCTCTGAGGCTTAGCATTCCCCTGGGGGCCACTGGGCTCCCCCCACACTGAGCCCTCACGTAGCCCCCAGCACCCCCAGCTCTCCTCTTTGGATCCTTCTCCCTAACACCAACATGTTTTAACCAACTGTCTCAGATCTGACAGTCAGTTATGCCAATACCATTGAATAAAAATGACTCAGAAACATGACATGTAAACCATACACTTAATAAACTAATTGCATTAGCTGCAATTGTTAGCTTTGGGGCATTTCTGATGGCACATAAAGCAGTGTGTCTCTAAATGAGTACAGGCCTCAAGGTTAAAATGAAGGTGGATCAGAAAATGAGCATGTGCTGCAGAAGTGTCACCTAGGAGCGGGGTACTGAATGCCTGTTCTGTAAAATAATGCTAAATGTAAGAGTATTTATTTATCCCTCTGCTCAGATGGCACTCAATTTTCCCAGGCTACGTTCAGTTTTCCCCTCTGCCAGACCTTAATTCTCTCCTGCCAGGACATTGAATGCACTGGATAATAATAAACAACAGTGTGCTTTCTCTGGAAGTACAGTAATTGAGAGGGAGACAAATACATAAGTGGATATCTGAGAAGTGTAAGAGAGATTCTGGCTTACCCAGCACGCGGATTTTGCGAGAACTGCAGTATATTTGCAGAGCCTAATGAAAGCGAGTTGGGAGTGCAACATGATCAGTGAGGTCTGTTGCTGACGCATGGATACCAGCCTATTTACTGAAGTGGGGAAGGTAACATTTAAAATAATTGTTGCTTTTAATTATTGCATGAATCATAGAGGAGATTGTATTTACATATGGCAGGATGTAGTGCTGCATGTAGCACAATAAGTTTTGAGAACACAAGAGATGGAGAGCTCAGCACAAAATTGTTTGCTGGGGGATGAAAGAAGTCCAAGACCCCATAGCTGCATCTAACACCATCTCCATTCCCTGGCTGGGGCTCAGGCCATGGCTTCTCACTTGCTCCCAATCCCAGGCTGGCCTCAGCCCCACTCATCCCCCCCCACACACCAACCCCAGCAGCAGTGCTGCTCTGGCCGTACTCTACTGCTGATGCGAACCCAATGGCCCATCCTGTGCTGTGATCTTCAACCAGTGTCATTCAGAATACCTAAAAGAGAATAAAAACATTGGAGATAATGCTAGTAGACAGACTTCTATAATGGGAACGCTAAGTCACAGCTTGAACCAGTGATTGAGCACCTGGTGGGAAGGCAGGGCCAGCCCAGGGTTGCTCAGGTGCAAGCAATGCATCTGAGTGACCGGAAGGGATGGAGCCAGGATCCACCCTTTCCCAGACTTCATTTAAGGGCTGGGAGGGGAGGTAATGGTATTTTGTTTGGAGGTCCCTGCCTATCTGAGGACCTTATGGGTCTTCTGAAGGTAAGCAGTCTCTTTCTCTTATTTTTATACCTACTGTCGTTACATCTAAGTAGCTCCTCATTTGCTGTAGCTTGAGACTTTACTGCTTTGCCATCTTGTTATGCTTTCTATTGAGTTACACCTTCCCATATGCCTATATATCTTGCTGGCTGTTGAAGTTTCCTGGACTTATTTCTGTTTAGAGGTAAAGACTTTCAGTTCCAATTTATAATAACTCAGGGCATGACTAGACAAATACAAACAAAGAATTGTCTGAGTTTTTTTCTTTTCCCTGTACTTGGTTTTCCTGAGGTTCCTGAACCAGGAAGGCTGTCCCAATGTAAGAGTAATGTTCTTGCATGGCCTATTTTCCTATGTCTCTTTTCTTCTCAGAGTGTGTTCTGACAGTTGTTACTGTCTTGCTTTTTCCTATTTGCAGCATGGATGTGCCCCTGTGCCCTGATGCTCTGCTATGAACTATCAGCATGAAATTTCTTCTAAGCATGATTTTGACATGTGCTTATCCAGAAGCATGAGACTGGCCCCAATTTAACAAGTACTAAAGAGTCTGAGCTGGCTCACAGGCCCTTCAGCATCCTCATGGTCCATTTCTCTCCTGCTTGACCTCTGGGATGTTGGCTCTAAGCTGAGTGCCTTGCATCTACAAGCCTTGATTGGAACCCACATCCCTCTGTGGGGCACAGGCACTGCAGGCACACTTGGGTACACTTGCACCCATTTGGCTCCTTCCTGGCACCACAGCCTTATAGGCATTTACTGCATAACTCTGCAAATGGCTTCAAAAGGACATGAAATGGGGAACTGAGTATCTAGAATTTGCAGCAGTGATGTTTCTATGAGGCATTCAACACTTCTTACTGCAGAATAAAACGGGAGAAGCAGTACTGTGTGGGAATAGGTTTAGGCTGTGGTCTAGGAGGTCATATTTTTAACTTCATTTAATGAGGTTAATGGCTTTTGCTCAGTTTGAAGGCAGGGGTCCTGTCCTCCTGGTTCCAGGTTCCCTTAAACCCGTGAGGTTACGTTGCTCTGTATCACATCTGCTGTTCTCTTTAGTACCAACAAATAATCTATCCCTATACATCTGCATGTGTCCTTATTTTTATATACTGTACTTCATGTGAGATTCAACAAAAGAAATGTAAGAATGCAAAAAAAAAAAAGGCAGCTCTAGATTTTTTTTTTTTAGTGTACTACAATCCCAAAGGGCCAGCCTGGAGATGGCCATCAGGTCACCATCTTGGAACAAACTCAATAGATTATCATCCCATCAGCCCCTCAGACTGCTGTCCCTCTTTTCTTACAAGTAATCACTCTTCTTTGCTTAGATAATGTATTTTTGTATACTGTGGCTTTCCATAAGCATAAACAATACTGCCTGACCACTGCATCATTAAGGATGATCTGACTCCACTCTGGTTTCTCATTCTCATGGCATTTTACGCTCTTCAATAAATGTGATTCCAAATTTAGATTTTTGTTCAGATAAGCAGCTGGGCATGTTGTCCATATTCACTGATGGAAAGAAATGTTAAGCTTGATGTAATTAGCTCAACTGCTGACCATATAGCCCAATAAAAACCCTTGCACAATGTGCTACCTTGAAGGCACCACTCTCATCCATTGTGCGAGCATGTTGGTACAGCCCAAGCTGCCTCATCAGTCTGCATGCTGATCTACAACAAGTAAAAGTTACTCGAACAGTGTTTGTCAAGGTTGATTTACTTGCTTTGTTTGGGCTTTTAATAATAGTATTAGAAGTCTTTGTTCTGATGGATTTGACATTGTGCCATTGGTTCATTAGGATTTGGTTGAGTGTCATGCTTTATTTTTAATTTGTACTCACAGTATGCTCTGTAATAACTTGGTCTTGATTCTAGCAATAGATGCTGTGAATATCTATTAAGAACAGTGACGATTTGTGCAATGTGTAACAAAATTCCTTGCAAAAAGAATACTTAGTGCTTTATGTCCTTTAGCACAGGAAACTAGAGTTTCCAAATAACATTTTTTTCTTAGAAAATTGTTCCTGGGGCAACTGTAATGGTAAGGATTTCAAATTGGATGGAAAGCATTGACACAAGCTGCTGTAGATGCCAGAAGTTTACATGGTTTCAAAAAGCAATTAGGCACAATTATAGAAGAAGAAACCATGAAATGGGACTAAACCCTGACTGATGGAAGCTGGGAAAGGGTCTAGGGACAGACTGTTGCATGCCCCTTCCCCAGAAGTCTGCTGCTGCCTCAAGAACACACTGCTCTCACCTGACCCAATATCCATAATTTCTTATGGTATTAAATTAAGAGGTCTCATTAAGCGCATTTAGGAATAGAACAGAAATACGTGCCTTCAGGTTAACAACTTGCAAGTTGTTGGGAATTTTGCACTAAAATCATCCTTTGTACCTCATTAGTATTCAGATCCTCTTCTCCCCATTAGCTTCCTTAGGAAGAACATACACATTGGACTGCACTACAATCGTGGGCATTTGAATGCCAGCCGTGCCCTTAATTGGATGGAGTCTTGCCTGGCTGCTGGCAATAGAGCACTGATTCTCAGTACAGTTACTAGCCTAAAGTTCATTTATTCCAGGAGGTGCATTTTAGACAATGGGTGTTTGTCTGCTTTCAGGCAGGATCATGATTGCTGAACAGGGGAACCTGGCTACTTGGTTAAACTAAACTGAAAAATCTGGTGGAGCACAAGCAATACTTTCCTTTGACACATAAAAAGCATAGTCAAGTATACAACAGTGAAAATCATACTCACTTTTGTGCACAGGTGGCAAGTCCCGCCACCAGTGTGAGATCTTACAAGACTCTCAATGTCTTGAAATGTTCTGCATGTGCCCTCTTTTTATCTTCCCTGTGGAGAGGGAACAGTGCCTTACAGGAGGAGTTATCACTGATGCTCCTGATGACTGTCACAAAACTGGGATACATGTAACTGCTTCTAAACAGCTAGAACTTGACTTGTTTTGGGCAGATGTCAACACAGTTTACCAGCTGGATTTAGTTATTTTTAATAAATCCTTTTTAATAAGATCAGAAAGGGAGTAAGGAAAGACTTCAAAAAGGTGTAGTACTAGCAAACACACAGAAGACTTATTAGTTTTGGATTGGGCTTTGAGGTTGTTTTGTTTTTGCTAACAGCACCTGCTCCCATTGATATCTCATCTAAGAATACCCAAAGAGTAGTCTCTCACCTACATCTCCTGTATCTTGCTGTAGAGTCTCCCTTGCTTTACTGTGATGTGAGATTCCAGTTCCACTGAGTATCTCTGGTGCCTTTGTCTCCTTCCTGATTGTACCAGTCACCTCCCCTCTTATTTGCAGCCACTAACATTCCTGTGACAGCCATTGCTTAGATGATAAGGCAGCATTAGGAAAGCATTTAATGAACATTAATTGCTTCTTAAGGTGATTTAGCTGCTGGAAATAAGAAGGCTAAACTAGCACCATGTGACCAGGTAGCCCTACAGGCATCACCACCAGACTCCTAAGATGCAATCCGGTTGACCTGGGGGAAGCAGCCTTTCACAGATGATACCCAAGGCCACATTTTAATTTTTTCAAATTAGCAGCTAAGTCAGGTTGTAGGGACTTGGTGGAAAAGTCATTGTGACACTACCTGGCTGATTAGTGATCTCTTCCTCCTGTGCAAGCCAGCAATTATCAGTTCTCACTGACTTTGGAGCTAATGGGAATCAGAAGCTGAGGGATGCTGCCAAGATGTGGCAGCTTCCAGCTGTCAGGGAGGGTGGGGGACAGCCACTGTGTACATCTTCTTCTACATGGCATCTTGCTTTTATCTGTATCCCTTCTGTGAGATTACCTGATACTGTTGCTCCTGATGTGGCAACATAATGCAAGAGACAAATATGATCGTTAAATCAGGATTTGAAATTAGGAATGCTGGATTCATCATTAATTCTCATCTCACCCCTTAGGTGGGTCACTAAACCTCTTTCCTAAGCTGCTCTGACAGAGAATTAAAGCTGATAACATCTACAGATACTGTGACACTCAATCAATAAGTGTCTGTGAAGTTGTTTGTAAACAACAAGCACCAACTGCTAAGTCTAATTATACAGATGGGTTTGATAATCTTTCTCTTTTCTTTGTGAGAACTTCAGTATGACACAGATTAACCTTTTGATCCGGAGGGAGAAAGGGAAAAAAAGATTTCTGCTGGTATTATAGACCAATGTTGGCAACAGACCTCTAGCTTAAAATATGACATCCCTACTGACATCACTAAATTTCCCATGGATTAGCTGACAGTGAAAGTTCAAAACTCAGGGGAAAACTGTACTCTTGGGAAATAATACCAAGAGGGGAAAAAAACAATTATCTTCTGGACTGTAATGCTTAGTTGTCCTTCCTGTACAGCTTATATAGAGTATCATTAAACCTTTTAAAGTGGGGAAACTTACAGTTTACTTAGTATTTAATGGGAATTACTAAGTAGCTTGACAAACAGAAACATTCATACTTTTCTGAGGTAACAGTAGACCTGAATCCTCTGATATCTGCTAACCAGCAAAGACATTCACCTTGAGAAGCCTGTTTATGTGCCACTACATGTTCACATATGGTGCCAACTAAGCTTATAGCACATGCTTAAGAGAAATTTTTTAAAGGAGATGAAATTTCTTTGAGATGTTTACAATTGCTGACAGAGCCAGAACAGCACACCTCTACAGGACTTCGGGAGCCCTACTGTAGTGTTTTGTTTCTGGATTGTGACCAAGGACTTCAAAGCCAGGAGGAAAACTGAGCTATGCATGCTGTGGGCTTAGAGCGCTGAGCCAGGCAGTACCTGCTGCCCCTTCAGCTCCCTGCTAGTATCTACAGCACAGCTCTCCAGTGTCTTCACAAGTGCCTTAAAACAAATAATTAGATATTTCCCGGTGTAGAGCATCATAACGGGTGCCACACAGCCCCTTTGATGGACCATAGGCACACTGCAGCTCACTGCAATATCCAGTCACTTACCTGGCACATTACCATGTCCCTGGTTTTCTCATTTGTGTAACTGCAACAGGGCTTCAAGACAGAGGATTATGAGGCTTCAGAGCACAGCAAAAAGGGATGCTGGCAGATACAGGATGCGGGAAGGAGACAGAAGAAGCTGCAGATGTGAGTTATCAGCCTGCTGGTTGTGACTGAGCAGCTGCCTTAAGATGTAGTTCTGTTACCCATTCTCTTAACACAGGGCTTCTCATTAACGAAGCCCTGCTATTTCACTAGGCTTCACATAGCAGCATCAGCCTCACAAAAGCAACACCACTCAACTACTCAAAAAGAAGACATGCAAGCTCGCAGGCAAACATTCATTTACTCAAAACACTGTAAAGGTGTTCTATATATAAAGAGCAGGCTCGGGGTTATCTGTACATAACATGAAGAAATACCACAGTACAGCGACCCGTCCGTGCCGGATGCCGGGGCAGGCCGCCCGCTTTCCCACCCGTAGCCCTTCGGCGAACCACCAGCATGGCCTTCCTCCTCGTCCGGCCGAGGCAGCAGCGGCCGCCAGCCCCAGTAGTCCCCCGCCCGAGAGGGAGGCTGGGCGGAAGGGGTGGCGTGCCCTCAGGGCTCCCGGCGGGCAGGGCCCGCAGCCCCGGGCGGCACGGCGCCGAGGCGGGAGCGGGCCGATAGCGGCGGCGCAGGGCTGCGGGCGAGGGGCGGGGCGGAGAGCCCCCGTGGCTGCCATGGCCGCCTCCCCCTCCCCACCGCCTCCCTTAAATACTATGGGGCGATCGTAGCTGCGGTGGGAGCTGCTGCTGAGCGCACCATGCGGGCTGTCATCGCCTTGGCCACAGCGCTGGGCAGCACGCTGCTCGGCGGCTGCCTCCTGCGGCTGGGCGGGGAGCGGCCCTTCCGAGCCAGGTAGGGGCCGAGGGGCCTCGCTCCGGGGCGGGGGAGCCTGGGGGCGGCCGGGGGAGGAGGAGCGGGACGGGGCAAGCCCGCTCCATCCCGCGCGGTGGACTCGGCTCGCGGCTCGGCAGCCGGCGGGGCAGCGCCCGGCGGGGAGCGGCTGTCGCCCGGTGGCGGCTCTCGCCGGCTTTGACAACTTTTGTTATCCCGTCTTGCTTGCCAGGGGCTGGGAGGAGGAGGCAGAGGTAGCGACTGTCACTCCGAAAGTGGTGCGAGCCCTCAGGTCTCCCTTAACGTCCCTTCCTCAGACCGAGAACAGGTAGGGGCTTCGGCGGCTGCAGCTGCTGGTGGGGCGGTTTGCTCGGGAAGGTGTGCGGGAGCGCGCGTTTGCCCTTGCTTCAGTTCGTGCATCCTTTTTCTTTGAGCAGCTCAATCGGAGGGAGCATAGGGGCTTATTAGACCGAGAAAGTGGAAATTCCTGTTAACTTCAATATATTATTCGCCGATAGGGCCTCTTAATGACGGCTGTCACTCTGTCTTTGGTTTTGAGCCCTGTAAAATGTTGCATATGACAGTTTTGTTAACACATGATGTAGAAAGTCCTGGATGCTGTGTGCCAGGTGTCTTATTCTCCTCCCCAGGAAGCTGGAGCTGGGTAGTGCTATGATCATTTTGGAATGGGTATTTTATTAAAAACATGTGTTTCTCCCAAAGGCCGAGTATATGAAGGTTCTTTCATTCTGTATGGCGTCTTACTTCTCGGGAGTCCTTCCGTCTGATCCCACGCCTTGATCTTTTGCATCAACTCGGATCTTTGCTTTGCAGCGTGTTATTTCATACTGTGAAGGTTCATATGAAAATAATCAGTGGAATAAGCCGTCAGACAAGTTGTGTGAGCAGTTATTGGCATTAACAGCAATGTTTTTGTTCTCTGGAGTCTTCACACACCATAGGAAAAGTAATAGTGCAGAAGAGGATGGAGTCATCCACACATGAGATGTTGCTGTGTAAGAAGTAGTTTGTAAATACTTTGCTGTTCTCTTTTGCTTTGTATGGCCTCATTAATGTTGTAGTTCCAGTTAAAAAATAGAAAGAACTTGGGAATTGGGTCTTTAACTGAAATTGTCATGTCCTGGCTGTACTGAAGTCAGTGGTGACAGTGCAGTTAGCCTTACTGAGACCAACATTTCACGCAGCCTCCTGAAATTTGAGGTTGAAATAGCATATGCTTTCCCTAAGTGAATCCAAGGGACAATAGTCTTAATAACCATCGCAGCGTATGGTTTCTCACACATATCAAGTGAGAGCACTGGTGCTCCATGCCTCAAAATTTGGAACTACTGTAAGTTTAAAATGTCATTCAGAATTAGAGTGAAACAAAAGGAACAGGAGCAGGCTTCTAACTACTGTCACATTCTTCTAGCCTGCTTCTCTTTCCTGTGTTCTTATTTTAGCTTTCTGCTTTTTTTCCTTCTTTTCCACTCCTTACTATTTATTGGTTTTGCTGTATGTGCTCTGTTCTGCTTTCGGTTCTGTAGCTGTCACTCTGTTCTCATTTCTACTCTGTTTTGTGTTATGTCTGTGGTTCCCCTTTGCAACAGTCTTCCAGTACTCTTACTTTCCCAGTTAGTTTCCAAGCTGCAGCCTCCTGCCACTCAGCTCTGTGTGCTAAACCATGGAGTCAAATTGACTAGAAATGCTGGCAGAGAGCACTTCAGAGAACAGAGCCTAGCCACTTCCCATCTGCTCTTAGAGCACTCACAACTGGAGCAATGAAAGTGGAAGCAACACATGCTGAAGAGGGATGAAAGTCCATGGCAAGTATGGGTCAGCTGGTAATCTCTGTAATAAGGCAAGTGAGCGTGAGATTTTAAAGGAATGTTTTTCATTAAACTGCTTGGAGGATTTTGACACCAGTTTGGAGCTAGTTTTCCTCAGCCTGAAATTGTATTTTTAATGACTGAGTGACTGCAGAAGTGCAACAAGTAGATTATTTGTCTGAAAAGTTTCATTTCACTGCAACTCCTATGGCTGTAGTGTCTTTGGAGGGAAGGCTTACTGGTGGAACCCAGGAGGGGATGTTCTTTCTCATGTGGGTGGCTGTGCTCAATAGGTTGTCCTGACAGTAGTCTGTGGTGCATTTGGCATCTGAAGAAAGAGAGAGAGCTGCTGGAGTGACCAGGAGCTGCATCCTAATCCAGAGAGCAGCTGGAGTGGGTAGGGAGCCATGCTGGAGGGATTTGATTCAGACAACAGCTGGACAGGACCTGGCTGAGGGCCACGCTGGAGAAATGCAATCTGGAGAGCATCTGGACTCATTCAGGAGATTCAGACTAATCCCTCCATGATGGAGGTGGATGATATGGGCAAGGGGAATTAGATTCCAGTTTTCAGTGGGATTCTGCTGCAGCATCCGTGAGTATAGCAAAAGGGCAAAGAGTCCATGACTGAAATATGCTGTGTAGTTATTAGTGAATTTTTCAAATGAGGCAGGATTAGTATGGTGATGCTAAAACAATCTATCAGCGCATGCTTTCCAAGTGTAGTTCTCCTAAAATACCCTGAAGGTTTGAATAGCAGTGCCTTGTTGCTGTATCCCATCCTACATAAGAGAGTGTGCATATGTGTTAGGTTAGACCCTGATCATTTCATCAGTCAGACTAATTTCTCTGGCAAGCAAATATTCCTGTTCCCAACTTTGGTGGGAGGAAATTAAAAAATAAAAAAGGCACTTTCCTTGTTGAGTGCCAGTCAGTTAGTACATGATTTTCAAGAATCGCAAACAAACTGCTGCTCTTACTGTGGTCTTTTTTGCTGTTGGATGCATATTTGTAATCAAACATCTCTTGGAGAATCTTCAAGCCGCTATTATACTGTTGCCTTGCAATAATGTAAGCTAATCTGCTCTTTCAGTTTGAGCAATTCTTTTACAAGGATGAAATTGAAGGATGAAAGGATGAAAAGTAGGAGATTGGTTCAGACTGCCTTAGATTTCTAGGCAGCTGCCATGCACAGCGGTGTTTAATTAGATGGTGACTAGGAACCTAAAGTTCTCTGAAGGTCTGTGTCTTAGTAACCTTGAAGATGTGGTTTGGCTCTTACAGGGTGTTTCATATCTCTTTTCCCTGTTAAATGGTAGAAATTTCAAACAACGTGACTGCCTCTACAGTGCGATTGCCAGTTTTTGACTTGGGCTTATTACACCGTCTGTATCTGTTATAGAAGGGTTTCTTACCGAAAACACAACCATTGTTAACAAGATTTCTTTAGTAGTCCCCAGATTTCTCCACGTGAGCAGTAATTTTGCAGTATCGTCGTTCTCTGTCAAATCATCATGCCTGTGCCTTATACTATTTTCTCGTATTTTAAGCTGTAACTGCAAGTACGGCTTAAACTTGCATAAGCCAACAGTGCAACCAGAAGGAGCAGTCCTGCACTTGTCCCACCTTTAGGCACTTGGTTCTCTCTCTCTGCCTGCGTTTGTGATAGCATACGTGTTTGTGTCATCTCAGCGTTAACAGCAAAACAGAAGGCTAGGGGCTGCAAGTGCTGTTCAGGGGAGGATGTCTGTGATAAGAGGATCTGAGTAGTACTGTCTCTGTCATGAAGCTCAGAGTGCGCTATGTTAAACCTGAAATTCTAGCTCCTTTCGTACTGTGGCATGCAGAGCAGATAAATAAAGCCAGCTGCTACAGGGAAGGTGAAAATAGTCTTCTCAAGCACCGTGTGTATACATTTTATATACAGATAATAACAAGGCAGCAGTTTGTATCGCTTATTTTAGGGCATTTGCTTACTATTTTCCTAGCTTACTCTGTCTTTGCAGGTTCAAGGCAAGCGCAGCGTAGAGACTGTTGAGGTAATTGAGCGGTGGGAGGAAGTGATTGAGGAGGTATGAGTAAACAAGTTAGTATTGATACGGTGTTTCACAATTCTCATTTCTCCAATTCCTCCCTCAGCAGCAGATCTTTATGCAGGCCTAGGGAATAAACAACTATTCCTAATTAACTATGCTACAGAGACCTGTACATTCTGTCTCCTGTCAAAATATTGCATTCTGGCAGGCAGAAAGGGAAGAAGAGACAGACTATTACGGAGATTATAAACAGTAGCGTAGTGTGTTGCACAAACAATTTGCTACAGTTCAGATTAGTCAGCATTGGTGGCCCTTTACTAATTTTACTGCTGTCTTAGTATTAATTCCCCTCATTTCCAAGTGATGCATGCAGACATATTTTAAGACCACGTTTCTAATGCGTGCCTCATGTATTAGTTCTGTCTAAATGAATAGGTGTTCAGCTGAAGGCTGCTGCCAGGACATATTTATGTTCTGACAATGGTGAAAGGTTTCCCAGCCTTTTTCTGTTCTGTTTACTTGGTCCAAGTGAAACTGCTCTGTCATTCTGTCTATCACGCACTGCTGTAACATCATTTTGGTGTAAGTACCTTATTTTTTTCACTTTACCTACTATGAGAGTCTGGATATTGCTTGTCATGTTGTATGTCATGCAGTTAATGGATTTTATAAATAAAAAATATCTGATGTTATGTATAATGCTGGTGAATGCACTGAAGGTCTACCAAATAATTTCAGAATGCAGCTTGTCTTAAAGACCTGATTTAGCATTCCTTAGATAAGCAAAACCTCTGGGTATTTGAACAAGGATAGTAGGATTGGTCTCTTACACAGTTACTGTGATTAATGTTACAAGACAAAATCTTACTCCTATGGCTTGATAGAGCCATTTTTATAGTCCATTTCACCAAGGATTTAAACGGTGTTTTGCCTTATTAATCAAGGTGTTGTGAACCTTTAAAAGCATCGCTATTTTCTTATCATCTGATTCATTTGAAATGGTGTTAAAGATAGCAACAAAAAGCAACATTCCTAGGGAGGCGTGGGTTATAGGTTTTTGACTAGTATTCAACTAGTTGAGTATGGGATTGAAATATAAATGAATCTCTTCAAGGGAGAAAGTAAGTCAGCAGGAATTCACAATCTGTATAGTGTTGTTTGATGCCAGAAGGATATAAATGTACAGCTTTGCATGCAGAAATTGTCCTGTTTAGCTGGAGGAGCTCGACTGGAACACAGTTAAGAGGTTCTGTGCTGTTTCAGGGAGAAAAGAATGGAAAGACAGAGGGGTTCTGCTGAACAAGGAGTAAATCCCAGTTAGTGGGATTTTCCTCTGATGTTGAACGTGGTCTTATCTCCCCCTGAAATTAGGGGTGAAATTCTTGTTGCTTTTAGTGCTGCCAGACAGCCTGGTCTTGAAGTCTTCTGAAAATCTCATCCCACATTCTTTCAATTTTTACAACTGTTTTCGTAGGAATTTTAGAGGACTGGCCTTTCAGCCCAGGGCATATCTTTGTTATACTATAATTCACAGCACTATGCTTCCGATTTTTTCCCCTATTTTTTTCCTACTGCCCATCTTTTTTTTCCATCCTTTTTCCATCCATCCATTTTCTACTCTGATTGCTGTGGTTTTTTTGTGGGGGGAGGAATGAATTTGTTTGTTTTTAAAGGGCTTCCCTTTTCTTTTTCGTGCTGTGTCACCACCCCCCTCAGATTCCATGTTAATAGAGGTACCTGGTGATTTCCTGCACTAAGGCTCCTTCTAGTCTCAGGACTGAAGGCTATAGGCACAGCAAAATGGACTCTGCACTACCCTTACAGTTTCTAAGGGTATCCTGGAACAACCTGCTTCTCCAGTCCAGTTGCTAGAACATGATTACAAACGGGATGATCAGATGACTGTTCCTCTCCTAATTCCCTATTTTCTTTCATTTTTTATCACCATTCTCCCAGAGGAAGACAGGTTGTTCTTGAGCTGGACACACAGACTTAGAGATTATTCACCATGGGCAATTCATTTCCCGTTGATTTTTTAAAAACTTCTATTTTGTTTGTGTCAAGTGACTCTCTCAGGACCTAGGCTCCATCCGAAGTCTGTTACTGCATGGAAGTGGGTGCAATCCATGTCTTACAGATTTTTGCTGTTTAAGGGAATGTTGCATGTTGTCTTACTGTGGGTAAAATATAGAATAACAACATGCTGATAAATATGGCATATGATCTTAATGTACTGTGGCTTTATTAAAGTACAGATGATGTACTTTCTGAGTACCTGGAATTGCCATAGGAAGGATGTGGCTCTCAAGCTGTTAGTATGTGATTAAAGAAAAAAAAAAAAGNAAAAAAGAAAAAAAAAAGTCTTCTTTCATATTTGGGTCAATAAAGTTGGCTTTGAGAACATTTAGCAGTCTAAGGGACTTTTATCAGAAATGGCCATTTTGTCTGTTTTGCATGTTCAAGCCAACAGAATATAATGTGGTTTTCTCTTCAAGTTCTCATTTAGTTTGAGTTTGCAAAGGGAGCTGCATATCACCAACCCGTGAGGCACGTTATCTGGTTGCACTGAAGAAGTTGTAGTGCAGTTCTCAGTATTGTACCAAGACTGTTAGCCTCTAGATAAATTCATTTAGTGATAAATGTTGCCTAGCATGATTGTCCAAAGTGATGAGAAATCTAATCTGAGCCTGATGTCTGCATAACTCTGCTATGAATAATGCAGGAGAAGTCTGGAATGCCACTTGCACACCCCTTTGTGTTTGAATACAAAAATTTTCCACTCATGTGAAGCAGAAGCCACTCTAATGATGAACCAGGAATTCAGAAATTTCACCTTTACTGGAAGAAGTCATTGTTTTGTGTGTCTTGGAAAAATAGTTTTATTTATGTATCTTTTTGCACCGTTTAAAGACCGTTGAGTAAATTTTATAGGGAAGAATACACAGAAGAAGCATTTTGGTAATCTGTCTTCTGCCTGCATTGTATGGATAAAGAGTTTGGGTGAAAAATCATGTTGGGACCATTTTCACCAATCTTTGTATGGGCTGTGGAAAGGGAAGGCTCTTTATTGCTTTTCCTCCCACTGACGGCTTTAAAACTGATTTAACGAGAAAAAAAAAAAGGAATGTAATTTATTTTGCTCATTCTTTTTTTATCTGACTTCTTCCTTCTTGAATTTTTCAAGTCTTGTAAGTGTGCACATAAAAAACAATTACATGTGAAATAAACAAGACAACTCGCTTCAGTTGATCGCAGCGCTGTGAATTTAAAATGTTAGAAGTCTGTTGATTAAAGCTTTTATTTGGTTGAGAGAATGTTATTCACCACCTCTGCTGACCTCAGGACATAAATTATCCGGAAGCTGTAAGGATCCTGTAGTGAGTCCCTGCGCAGAGCAGAATCCTACTTGTGGCAGGCTGGTCGTCCTCTGGCTGTGCCTGCAGGTACCCCAGCAGTGATCTGGGTGCAGCTGCCAGCCAGCTCCAGCCTGCCCAGCACCCTGAGCTGGAGGCTTCTCCTCTGCCCAGCCGTGGCCCAGGAGGGCTGCGGCCACTTGTCCATCTGGTGTCTCAATTCCTCAGCTGCCTTAAAAGACCATTTGCATCAGTAACATGCACTTGATTTATTATAATAATTATTTAATAATGATTCTTCTTTTTTTTTTTTTTAAGATACTTTTTATACAGCTAAGCTTTGCCTGTAGCCATTTTGTTTTAACTGCACCTTCAAAAGGATCATTTTCAACTTACTTAGAAGCATGGTAGAGGAAACATGATTTAGTACTAACTAAAGTTGTTTGGGAACAGGTCCACCTGCTGCTTGTCTGTACAGAAACACTCGGGCCAAGGTGCAGTAAGCCCGTGTACCTGGGTTGTAAGCAGGGCATCTGCTGTCACTTACTGTGTCAGATCTGTGGAGCTGTGCGCCTGACCTTCTGAACTGTGTGCTTTGAGAGCCTTCTGCCTTCACATTTGTATGTCATTCGTTGAAAAATAATTAGATAAGAAGCTGGATGCGAAATCAGCAGTGGAGCTCTCAGCAGGTAGTGCCAGCTGTTACTGTCTGTTACAGCCTCTGCAGAATTGAAAGGACAGGGGTTTACATTGTGTTCTTACCATTCCCCTCAACAAGGGACATGCCGACTGCATCGTTCCTCAGGGGCACTGGATGTATGCTGGGAAGAGCTCCTTGATGGAGGAAAGGTGCTGAGAGCTGATCTCTCTCCTCTACAGCGTGCTTCATGGCTGAATTGCTCCTTGTTTATGGAAAATTATGGGCAATGGAATGAGAAGAAAAGGTGCTTTATTACATTTCCTCCCTTGTCATGGCTATGAAAATGCCAGACAGTTTAGTACCAGAATAAACAAATATTTATTCTGCTCTTTCTTCTTCAGTCAGACTGCTTCCCATTTGAATTGTTTAAGAACTTAATTGTTTACGAAGAGGATGTAAAGGAGAAACTCATCAGTGTGTACAAATACGTACCAGGAGGGTGCACATAAGGTGAAGCCAGGCTCTTTCCATAGATGCCCAGTGGTGTAACAAAAGGCAGTGGTCATGAGCTGGAACACAGGATGTTCCCCCTGAACCCCAGGAGCACTCTGTGCTGTGTGGCTGCTGGAGAACAGGCACAGGTACCCAGGGGCTGTGTGTGGGGTCTCCTTTGGAGATCTTCAGAAGCTGCCTGGACACGGCCTGGGCACCTGATCTGAGCGGCCCTGCTGCAGCACGGGCTGGGCTCCGTGGGCCCAGAGGGTCCTGTGCACCTCAGTTGTTCTGTGACTTGAAATGGCATCTTTCCCAAGTAAGAGCTGCTTGTCAGAAATCTTGTAGATATGTAGTCTCAGCCTTCTAGTAGGTGAAGGCGATGAGTTTGGATCCTTGTTAGTTAAAGAATGATGATGCAGAAGCAGACTGTATTGCGTACGAAGCAGGAAGATCCTTGTGCTGTTAGGAATGGGCTCTGTTTGGTGCTGCAGCTCACACCCAGGCACGAATGAGAGCATCTGTGTCCCCTGCATTTCTAGTTCTGGTTTGGGAAACAGGCCACAGTATCCAAGTGCTCTGTAAGTAGTGAGGCAGGTGTGGTGAGGAACAGTGAACATAGAAATGTTGGAGGAAAGAACTTCACGATAAGTGATAATATGCTCAATAGATGTTTGATGAAAGAAGAGGGTGATTATATGAGATTAAACCTAAATACATGGTGAACTGAGTAAAAGCTTGGTATTTCAGTCATTTGCTAATTTATAGCTCAATATTCTACCAGGGCTGCCAGAGCATGAGGACCACACAGGATTTTGATGAAAATGAGGCAACAGGAGTTAAAGATCACTGTCTGGCACATGCATTGGTTCCTTTTACAAACATTTATTCTCTCTGTGTAAATAAAGAATAAACAAGGGAGTAAGTATTAATCTCGAGTCAGTGAATTAAAGTCCAAGTAAAAAGATGAACCTCACCTGAGGTGTTTCCTATGTATATTATAGTGGTTTTGAGTATCGCATTTCATCAACAGCATTAGAAATCACATCTGCTGGAATGTTTTAAATATGAATATTCTAAATATCTTTGTAAAGTTCAAGAGGCTTCCTGTTTCGTTTATTTTTTAATTACATTTTTCTGATAACTGTGTAAAGCAGAAAATACAATTCACTCTATAAAGCAGAGTTTCTTTAAAGAATCAAATACACTGTAGTCACTGGCAGCACAGCTTCCCTTTATACAAGAGCTTCACAGTAGAAGTGAATAAAATTCCTTTGGTAATGCTTTCAGCTAAATCAACAGTTATTCATCTTATTGTCACAGCAAAGAAAATGCAGCAGCTCTGCCAGAATATACTCTTTTTAAAAGTATGTTGCTTTTTTTCCTGCTCCACCTTTTTAACAGAACTGCTAATAAAGATGGAATTTACCAGTTTGAACTGGATACAAAATGTAAGGCAATTCAGGACAACATTTTGTCATCATCGATCAAGAAGAAAAGGTATGTTCTTGCTATGCTTTCTGCTTTGTTTGTTTTAAATAAAAGACTAACAGGTTGTCTGCTTCCTTTACATAATTCTTAATGATAGTAATGTAGAGCTACACAAGAACAAATTCAAGTTGTTCAACCAATGTTTGCTTGCATTTTTCACGTCTGTTAGATTTATTCTAGGTTGGATTTATAAAAATAAAAATCATAAGTCAACAAGATTTCTCATTCCCAGTTAGCAACATTTTATTCTGAGATATTTACAAAAAAGTAGACCAGAATTTGTGAGACATAATTTTAGCCTTAAGTGTCCTCTTCCTGACTGGCAAACACTCCTGCTACAAGCAACATTGGTTAATGGTTCTTTTCTTTGTGTTCACTAGAGTAAATATAGAAATGTACTAGTATAAAAACTTTCCGAGTAATTGCACTCATTATTGCAGTAACTAGTTCACAGGAAACTAATTATTCAATTTTAGATGTATCAAAAATTCTCCACCCTGAATCCATTTCTGGTTTCAGCTTGCTGTTCTGCCTTTTCCTGATGTGGAAAAAAAGTCTTTGCTAGTGGCTCTGCTCAATTTCCTCCCACTTAGTAAAGCAGAAGTTGGAGAAGCAGCCCATTGCTTCCAACATATAACATCTTGCCTATATGGATGCAGCAATATATATAACGTTGTAAGTAAGAAGAGCATCCCGTTAGGACCAAGTGCAAGCTTAAAATTAATTAAGTGCTATAGTATCTTTAAAATTGGAAGCTATTTTTTACTCCGTTTATGAAGAGAAGAGGAATGGAATGAGAAACAAAAACTCTGCTAAAAATAATTATAAGCTTTTTTCCATTCAAAGGACTGTAGAAGTCAAAATTTCCTTAACAATAAAGAACTTCTAAATTGTGATTTTAAAGCTTCTCCTGACTTTTCTGCCCCTCCTCACTTTCTCATTGCATTTTAAGATCTTTCACCTGTTTTTAAGTCACCCTATTCCCAGCTTCTATCTTTACTGTTTCAGTTTCTTTTTCTCCTCTATAAATGTCTCCTCCCACCACTATTCCTTCTCATCAGCAACGCTATCACTGAATTTTTAACTCTTTTGAAAGATGGTAGGCCACCATGCTAGTGTTGCACTGCTAGTAAGAGCTGAAACAGAGGTCAAAGAATATAGCTCAAGTGTATGTTTAATACCAAGAGAAGGACAACCAGTCACTGTGTTGCCTCCAAAATCCAGCTGTGGCAGTACAAATGCTGTTATTTATCCTGTGTATTATGAAGTTGTAGAGGCTGCAGGAATGCAGACTTGCTTTTTGCATCCAGAACATTTTGAAGCTGCTTGTAGGGGAAACAAGGAAGCGTCAGACCTTTATTTTATGTCTAGTGAAAAAGGAGCTGAGCCATTAAATGAGGCAGAAGATGAACTGGGTAGGTGGGAAGAGAAATTGGTATTTGGAATGAAGGAGCAAAGGATTGCTTTGTGCTGTGAATATTGCAGTTCATTGCCCTTCACTGAGAGGAGCTGCTGGGATCTTTGCTGCTTTTTTAATGTGTGACCACAGGCATGGTGTATAAATACTTTACATTACAGGGACATTCTGGACTCTTAAATTGGCCAGGACCGGAAAAACTTACTAGTTGTAAGCTTGTCAGATGATTTGATAGTAAAAAAAAAAAAAAAAAAAAAAAAAAAAAAAAGAAAAAAAAAAGAAAAAAAAAAGTCTTCTTTCATATTTGGGTCAATAAAGTTGGCTTTGAGAACATTTAGCAGTCTAAGGGACTTTTATCAGAAATGGCCATTTTGTCTGTTTTGCATGTTCAAGCCAACAGAATATAATGTGGTTTTCTCTTCAAGTTCTCATTTAGTTTGAGTTTGCAAAGGGAGCTGCATATCACCAACCCGTGAGGCACGTTATCTGGTTGCACTGAAGAAGTTGTAGTGCAGTTCTCAGTATTGTACCAAGACTGTTAGCCTCTAGATAAATTCATTTAGTGATAAATGTTGCCTAGCATGATTGTCCAAAGTGATGAGAAATCTAATCTGAGCCTGATGTCTGCATAACTCTGCTATGAATAATGCAGGAGAAGTCTGGAATGCCACTTGCACACCCCTTTGTGTTTGAATACAAAAATTTTCCACTCATGTGAAGCAGAAGCCACTCTAATGATGAACCAGGAATTCAGAAATTTCACCTTTACTGGAAGAAGTCATTGTTTTGTGTGTCTTGGAAAAATAGTTTTATTTATGTATCTTTTTGCACCGTTTAAAGACCGTTGAGTAAATTTTATAGGGAAGAATACACAGAAGAAGCATTTTGGTAATCTGTCTTCTGCCTGCATTGTATGGATAAAGAGTTTGGGTGAAAAATCATGTTGGGACCATTTTCACCAATCTTTGTATGGGCTGTGGAAAGGGAAGGCTCTTTATTGCTTTTCCTCCCACTGACGGCTTTAAAACTGATTTAACGAGAAAAAAAAAAGGAATGTAATTTATTTTGCTCATTCTTTTTTTATCTGACTTCTTCCTTCTTGAATTTTTCAAGTCTTGTAAGTGTGCACATAAAAAACAATTACATGTGAAATAAACAAGACAACTCGCTTCAGTTGATCGCAGCGCTGTGAATTTAAAATGTTAGAAGTCTGTTGATTAAAGCTTTTATTTGGTTGAGAGAATGTTATTCACCACCTCTGCTGACCTCAGGACATAAATTATCCGGAAGCTGTAAGGATCCTGTAGTGAGTCCCTGCGCAGAGCAGAATCCTACTTGTGGCAGGCTGGTCGTCCTCTGGCTGTGCCTGCAGGTACCCCAGCAGTGATCTGGGTGCAGCTGCCAGCCAGCTCCAGCCTGCCCAGCACCCTGAGCTGGAGGCTTCTCCTCTGCCCAGCCGTGGCCCAGGAGGGCTGCGGCCACTTGTCCATCTGGTGTCTCAATTCCTCAGCTGCCTTAAAAGACCATTTGCATCAGTAACATGCACTTGATTTATTATAATAATTATTTAATAATGATTCTTCTTTTTTTTTTTTTTTAAGATACTTTTTATACAGCTAAGCTTTGCCTGTAGCCATTTTGTTTTAACTGCACCTTCAAAAGGATCATTTTCAACTTACTTAGAAGCATGGTAGAGGAAACATGATTTAGTACTAACTAAAGTTGTTTGGGAACAGGTCCACCTGCTGCTTGTCTGTACAGAAACACTCGGGCCAAGGTGCAGTAAGCCCGTGTACCTGGGTTGTAAGCAGGGCATCTGCTGTCACTTACTGTGTCAGATCTGTGGAGCTGTGCGCCTGACCTTCTGAACTGTGTGCTTTGAGAGCCTTCTGCCTTCACATTTGTATGTCATTCGTTGAAAAATAATTAGATAAGAAGCTGGATGCGAAATCAGCAGTGGAGCTCTCAGCAGGTAGTGCCAGCTGTTACTGTCTGTTACAGCCTCTGCAGAATTGAAAGGACAGGGGTTTACATTGTGTTCTTACCATTCCCCTCAACAAGGGACATGCCGACTGCATCGTTCCTCAGGGGCACTGGATGTATGCTGGGAAGAGCTCCTTGATGGAGGAAAGGTGCTGAGAGCTGATCTCTCTCCTCTACAGCGTGCTTCATGGCTGAATTGCTCCTTGTTTATGGAAAATTATGGGCAATGGAATGAGAAGAAAAGGTGCTTTATTACATTTCCTCCCTTGTCATGGCTATGAAAATGCCAGACAGTTTAGTACCAGAATAAACAAATATTTATTCTGCTCTTTCTTCTTCAGTCAGACTGCTTCCCATTTGAATTGTTTAAGAACTTAATTGTTTACGAAGAGGATGTAAAGGAGAAACTCATCAGTGTGTACAAATACGTACCAGGAGGGTGCACATAAGGTGAAGCCAGGCTCTTTCCATAGATGCCCAGTGGTGTAACAAAAGGCAGTGGTCATGAGCTGGAACACAGGATGTTCCCCCTGAACCCCAGGAGCACTCTGTGCTGTGTGGCTGCTGGAGAACAGGCACAGGTACCCAGGGGCTGTGTGTGGGGTCTCCTTTGGAGATCTTCAGAAGCTGCCTGGACACGGCCTGGGCACCTGATCTGAGCGGCCCTGCTGCAGCACGGGCTGGGCTCCGTGGGCCCAGAGGGTCCTGTGCACCTCAGTTGTTCTGTGACTTGAAATGGCATCTTTCCCAAGTAAGAGCTGCTTGTCAGAAATCTTGTAGATATGTAGTCTCAGCCTTCTAGTAGGTGAAGGCGATGAGTTTGGATCCTTGTTAGTTAAAGAATGATGATGCAGAAGCAGACTGTATTGCGTACGAAGCAGGAAGATCCTTGTGCTGTTAGGAATGGGCTCTGTTTGGTGCTGCAGCTCACACCCAGGCACGAATGAGAGCATCTGTGTCCCCTGCATTTCTAGTTCTGGTTTGGGAAACAGGCCACAGTATCCAAGTGCTCTGTAAGTAGTGAGGCAGGTGTGGTGAGGAACAGTGAACATAGAAATGTTGGAGGAAAGAACTTCACGATAAGTGATAATATGCTCAATAGATGTTTGATGAAAGAAGAGGGTGATTATATGAGATTAAACCTAAATACATGGTGAACTGAGTAAAAGCTTGGTATTTCAGTCATTTGCTAATTTATAGCTCAATATTCTACCAGGGCTGCCAGAGCATGAGGACCACACAGGATTTTGATGAAAATGAGGCAACAGGAGTTAAAGATCACTGTCTGGCACATGCATTGGTTCCTTTTACAAACATTTATTCTCTCTGTGTAAATAAAGAATAAACAAGGGAGTAAGTATTAATCTCGAGTCAGTGAATTAAAGTCCAAGTAAAAAGATGAACCTCACCTGAGGTGTTTCCTATGTATATTATAGTGGTTTTGAGTATCGCATTTCATCAACAGCATTAGAAATCACATCTGCTGGAATGTTTTAAATATGAATATTCTAAATATCTTTGTAAAGTTCAAGAGGCTTCCTGTTTCGTTTATTTTTTAATTACATTTTTCTGATAACTGTGTAAAGCAGAAAATACAATTCACTCTATAAAGCAGAGTTTCTTTAAAGAATCAAATACACTGTAGTCACTGGCAGCACAGCTTCCCTTTATACAAGAGCTTCACAGTAGAAGTGAATAAAATTCCTTTGGTAATGCTTTCAGCTAAATCAACAGTTATTCATCTTATTGTCACAGCAAAGAAAATGCAGCAGCTCTGCCAGAATATACTCTTTTTAAAAGTATGTTGCTTTTTTTCCTGCTCCACCTTTTTAACAGAACTGCTAATAAAGATGGAATTTACCAGTTTGAACTGGATACAAAATGTAAGGCAATTCAGGACAACATTTTGTCATCATCGATCAAGAAGAAAAGGTATGTTCTTGCTATGCTTTCTGCTTTGTTTGTTTTAAATAAAAGACTAACAGGTTGTCTGCTTCCTTTACATAATTCTTAATGATAGTAATGTAGAGCTACACAAGAACAAATTCAAGTTGTTCAACCAATGTTTGCTTGCATTTTTCACGTCTGTTAGATTTATTCTAGGTTGGATTTATAAAAATAAAAATCATAAGTCAACAAGATTTCTCATTCCCAGTTAGCAACATTTTATTCTGAGATATTTACAAAAAAGTAGACCAGAATTTGTGAGACATAATTTTAGCCTTAAGTGTCCTCTTCCTGACTGGCAAACACTCCTGCTACAAGCAACATTGGTTAATGGTTCTTTTCTTTGTGTTCACTAGAGTAAATATAGAAATGTACTAGTATAAAAACTTTCCGAGTAATTGCACTCATTATTGCAGTAACTAGTTCACAGGAAACTAATTATTCAATTTTAGATGTATCAAAAATTCTCCACCCTGAATCCATTTCTGGTTTCAGCTTGCTGTTCTGCCTTTTCCTGATGTGGAAAAAAAGTCTTTGCTAGTGGCTCTGCTCAATTTCCTCCCACTTAGTAAGGCAGAAGTTGGAGAAGCAGCCCATTGCTTCCAACATATAACATCTTGCCTATATGGATGCAGCAATATATATAACGTTGTAAGTAAGAAGAGCATCCCGTTAGGACCAAGTGCAAGCTTAAAATTAATTAAGTGCTATAGTATCTTTAAAATTGGAAGCTATTTTTTACTCCGTTTATGAAGAGAAGAGGAATGGAATGAGAAACAAAAACTCTGCTAAAAATAATTATATGCTTTTTTCCATTCAAAGGACTGTAGAAGTCAAAATTTCCTTAACAATAAAGAACTTCTAAATTGTGATTTTAAAGCTTCTCCTGACTTTTCTGCCCCTCCTCACTTTCTCATTGCATTTTAAGATCTTTCACCTGTTTTTAAGTCACCCTATTCCCAGCTTCTATCTTTACTGTTTCAGTTTCTTTTTCTCCTCTATAAATGTCTCCTCCCACCACTATTCCTTCTCATCAGCAACGCTATCACTGAATTTTTAACTCTTTTGAAAGATGGTAGGCCACCATGCTAGTGTTGCACTGCTAGTAAGAGCTGAAACAGAGGTCAAAGAATATAGCTCAAGTGTATGTTTAATACCAAGAGAAGGACAACCAGTCACTGTGTTGCCTCCAAAATCCAGCTGTGGCAGTACAAATGCTGTTATTTATCCTGTGTATTATGAAGTTGTAGAGGCTGCAGGAATGCAGACTTGCTTTTTGCATCCAGAACATTTTGAAGCTGCTTGTAGGGGAAACAAGGAAGCGTCAGACCTTTATTTTATGTCTAGTGAAAAAGGAGCTGAGCCATTAAATGAGGCAGAAGATGAACTGGGTAGGTGGGAAGAGAAATTGGTATTTGGAATGAAGGAGCAAAGGATTGCTTTGTGCTGTGAATATTGCAGTTCATTGCCCTTCACTGAGAGGAGCTGCTGGGATCTTTGCTGCTTTTTTAATGTGTGACCACAGGCATGGTGTATAAATACTTTACATTACAGGGACATTCTGGACTCTTAAATTGGCCAGGACCGGAAAAACTTACTAGTTGTAAGCTTGTCAGATGATTTGATAGTAAAAAAAAAAAAAAAAAAAATGCTATTTAAGTATAACAGGTTTGTGCTGGTGGTTATAAAGAGCCTGAAATGTTGAGTTCTGCTGGCACCTTTTCATTTTTATTCTAGAGTGAGGTCTGTGTATGGTCTCCTGAGGGCTTTAAAAACTGATAGTTGTTTTTGTAGTATTAAAGTGTCCAAAAGCACAAGACAGCCTCCATTTCTCTGACTTTTCCTTCTACTGTTTTTATTTGTTTCTTCCTTGAGCATAAGACACCGAGGAGGAAGATCTCCCTTTTTCATACCTGCTGCTCTTTTCTTTCTAATTCAAGTAGCTTTTTTTCAAGTATAGTTCCAGCAATAACCAGTGGGGCTGCATCCATCTCTGTTCTGACATTTTACTTATTGTCTCCCTACTATCTCACCACTGCTGTCCCTGCTGTTGTCCTTTAGTTATCTGACAAAAATTAGAAGATACTTCATCAGTGCCTCAACTATGCATAATAATTGCACTTTAGCCACTGCAGTTAATGTAGACAGTCAATACATACCTGACAATTACCATAGGCATAAAGCGCTTCCCAGTGTTATTTGCCACCGTGGCTCATGCAGTGTAAGTCAGTTTCCTACAGCAGCAAATTATTTTAATGTTTAGGATGCAGGTGGCAGACAAAAACAGGAAAAAAACATGTTTCTTTCCCTATTCTCAGCACTGTGATTACTGTCTCTTTAAAATGAAACAGTGGAGAAGAGGATTGTCTAGGTTACAGCAGAGCTATGGAATGATGTCTTGATGGCCTTTCTGGACTGATTCCATTGGAGTGAGTCCCTGAGGGTCCTTCAGAGCAGGAAATGGTAAAATAGGCTTTCTGAGAGGAAAACTAAGCTTTTGGGGCTGTAAACCCAGCTGCAGAAAATCCCAGAGCTTCATTTTGAGTCTTTAAAAAAAAATAAAAAAAATCTGTGGGAATACTGCCTATGTTCAAGTAGAGTTCATCCCATGGAACTTGCAGGATGGAAGCCTTATGCTGGGGTGGGCGGCTGCAGCGGCCTCGCAGAGCTTCTGTCCCCACGGTTTGCTGCTGAGGTATCTGTGATGCTTGTGGCGCTGAGCCAGCGCTGGCAAAGGTGGAATCTGGCAGACCATGGTGTCTGTAGGCCAGAGGAAGAGCACAACCAGAGGCACAGGGCGAGCGGGGGGTGCTCCCTCTTGTGCAGGCCTGGGAGCTGTGGCTTCCAGGTGAATGGTTGAGCCCTTGGCCACCTTTGAGAGGGATTCCACCCAGCCAACAGCAGTGGAAGGGCAGCAGTGTTCTTGCATTCTAACACGTGGTGTTGCCCTAGGTCCAGGTACACCGCTTATGGTACATGTACTAGAAGACCCTCACAGCTTCTGACAGTGAGTGCCTATGCTTTTTGAGGGGCCTTAATACTAGCAGTATGCAAGACACTTATTTTTCTTCTCACCTAATGTTTCTCTGCAACTTGCTAATAACTTGCCAGTCAGTGCTATATCTTTCTGGTAACTTTTCATTTCTGACTCTGATATTCATCTTATCAATATCTTTAGGCTGGAATTTGCTTTTTCTCTATATTTTTTTTTTTTTGCTCCTAGATAATGATAGTGTAAACAACTTTCCATCTCCTGTTTTATTTTATTTTATTTTTTTTTTCCTAAACCCCCAGCGTCTAACATTTATTTATTGTTTAGCCTTAAGGAGTAAAACCAGATGGGTGATTCAACATTAGGCTGTCCTGATCCTGTGCTTCTGTCCCACCCTCCCCCGCTGCGCGTGCTGCCTGTCCTGCCCTGTGCTGCTGCTGGCACTTGTCTGACGCTGCAGACAGGAGCCCGTTTGGGTAGCTGCTTCAGTAAGAAAGTGGTTCCATTTCCCTGGCTGCAGCTGCAAGGCTGCCAGCAGAACAGACCAGCAGGCAGCTACCCAAATAGAAAGGCCTTGTTCCCAGTTTCTCCACTCTCATCACTTCTTTATTCTGCCTACGGAATTTGATGGAATCTTTCCTGATACAGTTAAACACATCAAAGAAGAATAAAATGTGTATGGTGTGTGCTTTATTTATTTTTTAATATCTATTTTTTCAAACAAACAAAATCTGGATTTTTTTTTTTCTTTCTTGTTATGTAGTGAATTAAGTGGCCTATGAAGGCATTTGAGTGGAGTGAAAGCTGGTAAAACAGGGTGGGGGTCATGTAAGTACCAGGCATGGCACAAGGAAGATAACAGATGTGGAGCTGAGCTGGAAGGAGAAGAGACGTGTTGCACCAGGTCGGAGTGGCTGCAGCTGCAGTGAAACCAGTTGTACTCTGCTCCCACTTTGGCCCATTCCTTCCTGCTCCCTTCAGTGGTACAAGGGCTCAGAAAAATTAGTTTGTTCACAGTGATGTGGTTCCTGTAGGAGTTTTCTATGTCTGGTAATGGAAATAAATGCTTCCCCTGTTTGTGCGTAGAGTGAAAATTGTCACAGGTGCAACTTTGAGCCAAAGACCAATTCTAATGCAGGATTCTTGTGAAAAATTTTTGTTTCTATGTGGAAATGGAAAGTGATTTTACTGTAGGGTAGACAAACCAGTTAACTCCAGCAGTAGCAAGAGCTTTATGGAGCAAACAAACAGTAAAAAGGGATCTGTTTTCTCAAATGTTTACCATAAAGCTGTGGTAGTAAACACGCTGAATACAGAAATAGAGGAAAGCTTTCAGAGTGCTGAGTGCCTTTCTGCTGCAAGCCACCATTACCTTTCGGTTTTTCTTTCTATCAGTTCTCACGCTCCATTTATGAACAAGTGAAGTTTCATGCCTTCCCAGTCTTTTTTGTTAAGGTAGTTCAAAATATACTCTTCTAAGTTCCAGCTTAAGTAAAATCATGATCATTTGGTTTGGAGCCAGCACTAAGATGTTTTTGCTGAAAGCGTACAAGGCAGATGTTTATTGGAAACATGACTCCCACAGAACTTGTAGCAGTTACATCCACATTGTCTCTTTCCATCCATCCAATCCTCCTTTTAAATCAGAGTTGTTGTTCCTAAAAAGCTGTAGTGGGAACCAAGCACAAATGGGGGAACTATTAACACTGAACCTAACGGGGAAAAAGTGTCTCTGTTCTTTTGGCTTGCGTGCTCTGCGGTATTTCACATGTGAACAAATGTAAATCTCCTGATCTGTTAAAAAAAGCAGAAAACTCTTTGGTTACACGTACCCTGCTGGTGCTCAGTAGGGTAAAACAGATTGTTTTTAAGATACTAGTTTGAAGGAAAACTTATATCTGCAAATATTGGTTTACAGTATAAGATGACTGAATTTAGCTTTGGGGACTGTATGAGGTGAGTGAAAGAAAACTGTAACTTTAGTCTTTATTTGCAAGAACCACATGTCAAAACATTTTTGAAGTTAAAAACAACAAATACAAGAAACAGAGAGTTTGCATTTTGGACTTTTGCAGGAGAGATAATTTTTGAGGGGTCCAAACCTTCGAGGTATGCGCGGCTGAACACCAAAGTTTGAAACAACAGCACTTTGAAAGCGTGTGAAAAGTTTGTTAGGACACTGCTGTTAAGAAACGATGTTTAGTAGGTCATGCTAATTAAACAGGGACAGTACTGTTACAAATTACAGAAATAAAATAGGTCATGGAGTTCTAAAAGCAAACTATTATATATGCACCGTGCACATTATTATTAATACATGCATCATTTGAATGTTTTAGAGACTGTTTCTAAATATACATACATATATATTCTAGTGTTTGATGTCGTTGCCTGTTTTAGGTATCCAGAAGATTATTATCTTCACATAGTCAAAAAACTGCAGAACTGCACCTGGATAAGGAGACCGGAAGAATCAGCAAAATTCAGGTAATTTGAATTGTCTCATTTGGAAAACTGTTTACCCTGGATTAGTCTAACAAGCAATATGTTTAGATCTTCCATTTTAAAAAGATAATTTGGTATTGCTTTCAGGCTGCATTTGCGGTTATAAATTTCTATTATTCTTTTGATGCTAGGGCTCTTCTTGTTTATTTGAATTGAGCTGTGCAAATGGAGTAAGATAAAAGATCTACACAAATAAAGGAATTTTACTTATCTCCACTGTAATGAATAGTTAACTAACTTATCTAGAATGGATTAAAAATATCGCTGACTCAAATCCTATGGTATTAAAGAAAATAAATGTGATGTTATCCATATGAACTGGCACTCTGGTAAAAGACTGTAATGAAGCAGTGTGTTTCTCACCCCAAGACTATTGCTTCTACTGCAGAAGTGCCCTAGGCACTCATTAGTTTGGCTGTGTATGTCACGGTCCTCGTGCGTGTAAGCACATGACTAAATCTGTCCTTGTTCAGGGTGTCACATAAGTATGTGCTCAGTAGGGACAGTGATCTCTGAAAAGCTTCCCCACTCATTTGGAAATGCATCATGCTGTGTTAAGAGAACAGCTTCCCTGTGCCAACTCTATTTTCTCCAGGGGAAATACTCTCTTGAATTACATTATCACATGGATTAGAGTTAAGATTCTGTCAAGATCATTAAAAATGAGTAAACTCTCCTACCTTCCAAGTCTTTGGACCTGACTAGCATTGAAAACAAAACCTACATGCTCAGCTTGTGACACTAGTGGAAGTAGTTTGTTGGCGGGGAGGGGCTCAAGTAAAGCTTTTCATGCAACATAATTTGCTGTCTTTTCTGTGCATCAGTGGTATATTACACAGAGCTAAGTTTTATGAAGCTTTCAGTTAACTCAGGCAGGCTTCAGCTGAGCACAGAGATATCAGAGCACGATGAGGAGCTGTTGAAGCAGTCTGTTCTGTGTCAGAATAGGCAGGTGTTTTGTACAGAGTTGACAAGAGGTGAAACGACTTTTGTCTGCTAAAGTTAGGGTTTTTGTTTTCCTGTTTGTTTTTTTTTTAACTTCTCTTCCTTCTGAATGGACAAGCCACCACTTAAGAGCAATTTGCCACTTTGTCTATGCTAGATACATGAGTCAATGTCAGAGCAGCCACTCCCTCTTCCAGCATGGCTTCTTTCTCATTTTTTGCTGCCACAATGTCCCTTCTGCTGGGGCCTATGAGAATTGAGCATGACACTTTCTGTCTAACACTCATATAAGACTGTTGGACTTTTAGTTCAAGATGTTTACTATTTCTTTTGCTGTCTTTTCGCCTTCTGGCAAGGAGTTTGGGTCATAAGTGACCAAGGTGACTTATACAGCCAGTAATCGGACTGGAATTGTATGTAAGAGCAAACGTGGGATGCACTAAGCCATCTAGAAAATGTGGACTGTATTTACACTAAGGTGAGCTTGCTAGCTTTAAATTAGCTCTAACACCAAGTGAAAAACATTTTTTGCAACTCATGGTTACTCCTTTGACATTCAAAGGCTCTGCTGTTAGGGTTTCAAAGCTGTTTTACATCTGAACTTGCTAGAATACTAACCAGTTTATATATAATAACTCATACTGTACTGGAGTGCTGAAGACGATCTCTGTGAAATTTGTTCTGTTGATATGACCAAGGACTGGTACTTCAATGTTTCAGGTGTTGCTGATGATTACCATTCAAAAGATGTGTACTTTTGCATAAGGCCTTTCTTTTTTTTTTTGTTCTCTCTGACTCATTTTCTGGAAACAGGATATTAAAGCTTTACAATTGTCCTCAATCCCAGACCATACTTCCAGTCCCCTAGCAGTTGCTCAATACAAGCTTTTGAAGAAGAAGAAGAAAAAAATAAAGCAAAGGAAATTCAGTATAAAATTTACTGACTAAATCAGTATACACTCCATGCTTACTGCACTCCCAGATGTGTTTATCAGACTTAAGCACAAGAGCCTGGAACTAGCTTTAAAAGGACTCTGTAGCTGAGAAATGATGCATTGACAGAGCTCTATGAGGAACAGAGCTTCTAGAAATGCAGTGAAATTAATGATTTAATAATCCCTTGGCAGTGCATCTCGTCCTTTTTCTAACTTTGTCTAGTATCGGTAATGCATAATAATTGTATAATATAAATATTACTCAATTCTAAAAATCTCATTAAGTGGGTAGATAAACACACACATTTTGCAGAAGAGGAAATTAATCTCAAAGGGGCCGTGCAGCAGGAATTGAGTAATACAGCTAGCCACCTTCAGGAGGAGAGTGTGAAGCTGCCTGTCACATTATTCACCTGCAGTGCCACCAGAAATCTGCCTGCTGACTAGGCTGCAGAGAAGCTGCTTGACTTCTTTCCTTGTTTGCCCATCTGTTAAATGGAGTGAACACTTGCATGCTTCTCAGGCGTGGTGTCAATTGCAGAACATTTTGGTATTATGCTGAAGTTTTAAAGAAGAGATGTGAATATTTATAAGGGACTTAATGTTTTATGCTCCAGGGCATAAACTAACCTCTATTTTATAAGGTTCAGAAGAAGCTCTCCAGGGGTAGTGAATTTCTCAAAGCAGCTTTCTTGTGTTTTCCTTTGCAGCTTTTGCTGTTGGCTACTATCACAGGAGTAGTGGAGTGAATGAATATGTGATCCAATGCAGAAACTCGTGCATTCCTAGAAGACAGTGTTGTTTGCCAATGAGTACACACCATTTCTCCTTGTAAGCCTCCCAGCAGATCCAAGCCAAAAAAACCAAACAAACAAACAAAAAAAAAAAACCAAAAAACCAAGAACAGAATATGAACTAGAATTACAATTCAGGAAAGAAATGCTTGCCTTTATGTATTGACAGAAAGGATGTAGCTGGGAGCCCTAGTTTACACAAGCCACTATGTTTGTGCTATGGCATTGTACAAAAAGCAGAGTGCAGGATTCTAGGTTGACCCTCCCCTGCCTAGCTCAGCTCTGCCACGCAGCTGTGCAGAATCTTTCCTTTTGTTGTCAGAGAGCTGTCTTTCTCTCTTTCCAAATGTTGTCTAATTAGCTGCTCCAGTATGTGTGCTCACATGCACTGGACTACAAGGCAAGTACAAACCATGGTTTCCTCTTTAATACGTTTAATACCTCTCTTCTGTGGTGGATTTTGTCCAGCCTCTGTTGGCGCTCAGACCTACAGTTAATTCGGTATCTGTACTGCTGATATCAGTACTGCTAGATTTGGGTTGCCCTCAGAGAAGCCCATGGGAACACATGGTTCATTGTTCCCACAACCCAGTTAAGACTAGGAGTGCCCCATAAAATTGTCAACTGCTGTTAAGGAGCTCCTATCTAACCTAACAATGGATGCTAGAAAAGGTGGTATATTTATATATACCTAGCAATGCTGTTAGTTTACTGGTATAAATGGCATCCTACTAAGTGATTTAGGGAAATTCTTCAGCATTTATATACATGCTACTGACACATAGAGAAATATTTAAATTACCTAATTACAGATACCCAAGTGTGGTGACAACTAAAACAAGGTATTGGGAAAAAAGATATTTTCTTCCATTATTAGTAATCTACTGACATTTGTTGCTTGAAACACTTTGTCCTTTATTCAGATGATATTAAAACCATGGTGTGAAATACCCTTAGCATCAGGCTTTAAATAATTGCCATTCTTACTTTGTGTTTGGTTATCTATTCTATGTGGTCTTTCAATTCCTGACTGAGTACAACTGGAGATCCACAAATAGATATGACTGTGTAAGCATTGCTGGCGTTGATAATGTGCAAATGCTATATAACAGGAGTGACAAGATATTCTTTTTGCAAACAAGTATTCATTGTGCGCAGCATGGAAAATAAACAGGAAGAGTTGGAGATCTGCGTGCGGTCGCAAGGCCATGATCTCATTGTGATCACGGAGACATGGTGGGACAGCTCGCATGACTGGAATGTTGTCATAGAGGGCTATGTGCTTTTTAGGAAAGATTGGCTGGCGAGGCAGGGTGGTGGAGTTGCTCTTTATGTGAGAGAGCAGCTAGAATGTATTGAACTCCACCTGGGGGAGAGTGATGTAATGGTGGAGAGCTTGTGGGTGAGAATCAAGGGGCAGGCTGGTATGGGTGACACTGTCGTGAGCGTGTACTACAGGCCCCCTGATCAGGAGGAGGAGGTTGATGAGGGCTTCCATAAACAACTGGAAGTAGCATCATGATCCCAGGTGCTGGTGCTTGTGGGGGACTTCAATTATCCAGATATTTGCTGGACAAGCAACATGGCCAGGCACGCGCAGTCCAGACGGTTCCTGCAATGTGTTGAAGACAACTTTCTGATGCAGATGGTGGAGGAACCGACAAGGGGAGGGGTGTTACTGGACCTTATTCTCACTAATAAGGAAGGGCTTGTTAAGGAAGTAAAGGTCGGGGGCAGCTTGGGTTGTAGTGACCATGAGATGGTGGAGTTCAAGATCTTGAGTGGAAGAGGCAAAGCAAAAAGTAGGATTGCTACCCTGGACTTTAGGAGAGCCAACTTTGATCTCTTCTGGGACCTACTTGGAGCTATCCCGTGGGCTAGAGTTTTAGAAGGTAAGGGGGCCTGTGAGAGCTGGTTGGCATTTAAACAGTTCTTCTTCCAAGCTCAGGATCGGTGCGTCCCTGTGAGCAAGAAATCGGGAAAAGGTGGCAGGAGACCTGTGTGGATGAGCAAGGAGCTCATGCGCAAACTCAAAGGGAAGAAGGAGGTCCATGAAATGTGGAAAAAGGGTCTGACCACTTAGTAAGAAAATAGAAATGTTGTCAGGGCCTGCAGAGATGCGACAAGGAAGGCTAAAGCCTGCCTGGAATTGAACCTGGCAAAGGTGATAAAGGGTAATAAAAAAGGCTTTTTTAAGTATGTTAACAGTAAAAGGAAGACTAGGGAGAATGTGGGTCCCCTGCTAAGTGAGGGGGGTTTTCTGGTAATGGGGGATGCTGAGAAGGTGGAGATACTGAATGCCTTCTTTGCTTCTGTCTTCAGTGAAAAAGCTCTCCCTCAGGAATCCCAGACCCTGGAGGTTAGTGAGAGGGTCTGGGGAATGGAAGACTTCCCTTTACTCAGGGAAGAGGTGGTCTGAGAGCGCCTAGGCAACACCAATGTTCATAAATCCATGGGACCCTATGAGGTGCATTCACGGGTGCTGAGGGAGCTGGCAGAGGTGATTGCTGAACCGCTCTCTATCATCTTTGAGAGGTCTTGGAGAATGGGGGAGGTGCCTGAAGACTGGAGGATAGCCAATGTCACTCCAGTCTTCAAAAAGGGCAAGAAGGAAGATCCAGGTAATTACAGGCCAGTCAGCCTCACCTCTGTCCCTGGAAAGGTGATGGAATAGCTTGTGCTGGGTGCCATCTCGAGACAATTGGAAGAAAAGGAGGTTATCAGAAGTAGCCAGCATGGGTTCACCAGGGGGAGGTCGTGCTTGACCAATCTGGTAGCCTTCTATGATGTCGTCACTGGCTGGATGGATGGGGGGAGAGCAGTGGATGTAGTCTACCTAGATTTCAGCAAGGCGTTTGATACTGTCTCCCACAACATCCTTATAACAAAGCTGAGGAAGTGTGGGATAGATGAGTGGACAGTGAGTTGGGTTGAGAACTGGCTGACTGGCAGAGCACAGAGAGTCGTCATTGGCGGTGCAGAGTCTGGCTGGAGACCTGTAACTAGTGATGTTCTTCAGGGGTCGGTGCTGGGTCCGGTCTTGTTCAACATCTTCATCAGTGACCTTGATGAAGGGATAGTGGCCACCCTCAGCAAGTTTGCTGACAATACGAAGTTGGGAGGATTGGCTGACACACCTGAAGGCTGTGCTGCCATTCAGCGAGACCCGGACAGGCTGGAGAGCTGGGCGGATGAGGTTTAACAAAAGCAAGTGTAGAGTCTTGCACCTAGGGAGGAATAATTGCATGCACCAGGACAGGTTGGGGGATGACCTGCTGGAGAGGAGCTCTGCAGAGAGGGACCTGGTTGTCCTGGTGGATGACAGGTTGGCCATGAGCCAGCAGTGTGCCCTTGTGGCCAAAAAGGCCAATGGCATTCTGGGCTGCATTAAAAAGAGCGTGGCCAGCAGGTCGAGGGAGGTGATCCTCCCCCTCTACTCTGCCCTGGTAAGGCCTCATCTGGAGTACTGTGTCCAGTTCTGGGCTCCCCAGTACAAAAAAGACAGGGATCTCTTGGAAAGAGTCCAGCGGAGGGCCACAAAGATGGTGAAGGGCCTGGAGCATCTCCCCTATGAAGAAAGGCTAAGTGAACTGGGTCTGTTTAGCCTTGAGAAAAGAAGACTGAGAGGGGACCTGATCCAGGTCTATAAATATCTAAGGTGTGGGGGGCAAAGTGGCGAGGCCAGACTCTTTTCAGCGGTGTGTGGAGACAGGACAAGGGGAAACGGCCAGAAACTGGAGCATAGGAAGTTCCGCACCAATGTGCGCAAGAACTTATTTACGGAGAGGGTGACGGAGCACTGGAACAGGCTGCCCAGGGAGGTTGTGGAGTCTCCTTCTCTGGAGGTATTCAAGACTTGCCTGGACACCCACCTGTGCGACCTGGTGTAGGGAACCTGCTTTGGCAGGGGGGTTGGACTCGATGATCTCTGGAGGTCCCTTCCAACCCCTGCGATTCTGGATTCTGTGATTCTGTGATTTGTACAGATGTTTGTTGAACATCTACTACTTAGAAAATGGGTGGTTAAGCTTTTGGCTTGCTTGGGCCACTTTCAGTGAAGAGAATTTGGCTTGGGCTGCATACAGAATATATAATATAGTTAATGTATATAAGTAACAAAACTTATAATTTTTTTTTTATTAAAACATAAAAAAGAGAGCAACAAAAACATAAAATAGTGGGATATTTGACCTTGTTTTTGTGAAACTGATGCATCAGGCTGTTTTGATGACAGTGACTGTCATTCTTAGTGAGTTCTCAAGGTGTTTGTCAGTGATTTTTGATAAAATTTTACTCTTCCTGTGCTTCACCCTTGAAAATAGTTGTTTGCAAATATACATACTGCCAGAAATCAATAACATGAGTGACTGTGACATGAAGGACATCTTTCTCTGTTAAGAGAGGACTTACAAAATTCTAGTAAAGGGATGTGATCAAAAGTTTGAGTTGAATACCTGACTCCAATTCTATACGTCCAATTTGAAAAGTCACGTGTAATTTATGATTTTTTTGGCAATCTTGAAACCTAATCTCAAATTCTTTTATCAAATCAGAAAGCATGGCTGCATATTTTTCCCTATTCCCGGGACTGTTTAGCTGATCTATCAAAATGCATACAATGATTTGCCGTAACTTGAGTTGGCACTGTGCTGTGCCCTCCCCTTGTCCTGGTTTCAGCGCAGTGCAATCACACACCAATGTGTGGTCATTGCTGAGTGATGGGCCGCATGCAACCTGTGGCCCAAGGGTTGGACATGCCTGACTTAGAACAATGTTTTGCATTTTGTAATACTTATACAGTGTCCCTCTCCATTTTTCCCCTACTGTGTTATCTTTTTCAAAGCTCCAAGCAACTCCATTATCAATGAATTTTCTTCTCTAAATGGTTAGTAGTTCTCTTTGTGTCACACCTGATTAGATAGGTATATCCTATCAATTGATGCATAATGCCTGGCCATGAGTATTCCAGCTTTACAATCTGAAAATTTGGTTCAGTGACAGCAGAGATCATTATTCTCTAAACTGAATGCATTATAGGGTTTTGTGTCTGATTTCAGAGTTCTCATGGGGCTAACCATTGCTTTTCACAATTAACAGGATAGGACGTTTACATACATATACATTTTTATAGACTTGGAGGCAACAGAAGTTGTAGGGTGAGTGATAGAGACTCCAACAAAAAGTTTAAGGACTTCTGAGAGTATTCTGGAGTGCAGCTGGGCTGTCTGTACCTCAGAGAAGATAGCAGTCCTCTTATTTGGAAGTTGTGATATGATTGATTTAACACTTGTGATATTGTGCACAAGAAAACTGTGCCGAAGAGTTGCAGAAATGAATTATTATTTAATGGACTTACAACCACCCATTGTTCACTAAGTACTATATCCAGTACTTCTCATGGTGATTCCTTTCATCTCCTCAGCTCTTTCTTTAGTCAGTTTCTTACAATCACTTGTTCTATGTCTATTGAAATCTTTGCTAATTCTTTGGGGGCTGAAGACTCTCAGTGTTTCTGTAATAATCATAACAATTAATAATAAGGAGAAGGCTGATAATGACTTTGCATAAAAAAGGGAGACCAATAGAGAAAATCTCACAGCTGCCTGGAAGCACTGTTCTTAAAGCTCCAGACAAAAAGCTGTGTTGGGTGGCTTCCTCTGCAAAGGTCTCCTAACTGCAGTCAGTAGAGTCTCAGGTTCCCTAGGTAACTTGAATATTAATTATTATATTAGTATTCTTCAAAGGTTTTCCACTTAAAAGAAATGTTTCATTAGTGCAACAAATTACAGAGCCCAATTGGGTGCAAGCTGTAATTGTTTTTTTACACCTCCACATCCCTTTGCTTTACAGACTTCTAAGCTTGATTTATTCTAATTTGGGCTATACTCCTATGGCAGCAAATAATCTGCAGTTCTTCCAAATAGCTGCGACTTGTGTTTTTGCTGGAAGCTAGCAAGTAGCTAAAAGCCCTCAAAATGGCTGGGGAAGAAGGGAGGGTGGATATGGAGAAGGGCTGAGCAGATGCTGTGTTTCAAAGAAGCCTCTGGGCACTGTGTTTCTGGGCTATCTTGCATAGCTTGAGGCCTGGCAAAGTGATACAACAGTTCTTCACGAGCAGTCTCGTACTGTGATAGCTGTAGGCTCTGCCCTCCCTCCTTACTGAAAATGAAGAGAAAGGGAAACTCCTGGGTATAAAATGGGTTTTAAAAATCCAGATATTACATCACAATTTAGCCAGCACAGCATTTCAGTCCTACCAATATATTTGTAAGTTTTTATTTAAAAAAAACTCAAAAGAACCCTAGATCTTGAAAGAAATAGTTGAAACCAACTTAATCCTAGTCCTGTAATTTACCCTCCTGCTTTTTATTTCACTCAAACTCTATTATCATTTTCCTTCTTTTTTTATCTCTTCTGAAAAGGGTGTGAAACATTCTTGGAGGTTATGAGATCCTACTCTTACTTGAAAGGAACAATTTTTAGCATGTTACACAAACATACGTAACAGTATTGCTTAACACATCTGTGTACGGCAACAAAACATAGTCGAAACACAAATGAAATACCCTGCAAGGTCAGTTTATGCTTACATAAGCTCACACCAACACATAATCAATAGCTTTCCTAACACTAAACAGATCGATAACTCCGCTGTACTCTCTGAAATCTTCCATTCCAGTATACATGAAAAAAACGTAGAACTCGGAGATTATTGTGTGATTTAAGAATACATTTGCTTCATGTTTAATAGACCATAGGTAAAATCAGAGACTTATTTCCATTTCAGAAAAGAAAAAGGCTTGGTAAAGAGATGGGAATTGGTGACACTGTGGATGAATCTGTTAATTGCTTTGCAGATGTCATACTTTCCTAAAGATTAAAGAATTCCTGAAAGGGAAAACTAATTTTGGATTAGATTTTGTTATGTTTTTATGGTTGACTCTTTCCAAATGTTTTGTTTGAAATATCTATTATACTTTTTGTGTATTCAGCCCTGGTTTCAGGTTCAACCTTGCATTTCATTGTCTTATATATGATGTACTTCATTTATGAAGGGTTCAAGGGCTCGTCAGTGTGGCATATCCCTTCACCACATTCTGTTTCAGATATATTTAGTCACTCGTTTCTAAAAGATTGCAATAACTCTTAATATGCCTTGTTGCACTTTGATGCTATTGACTTGGATTGTCAAAAGCCTGGAGAAACCCACTGTTCCGGAGCCCCCGGTGCAGTACTGTAAGGTAATTACTTGCCCATTATAAAGGATTGCACAAGTAAGCATAGATAAAATATCCCCTCACTGTTTGTGACTGAATCCTTTAAATTTTGCTGGTATATTGCAGGTATTTTGTAGGTTCTTTGAACTGTCATGAAAATCTCCTCGCTATGAAATTTCACAATCTTTTTTTGTCTTCAGTACAACAGCTCATATGAACTCATGACTGCAAATACTCAAGGCAGACAACACCTGAACAACTATTGGGAAAATAAAGATTTTCTCTGGTTGTTAGTAAACTGCAGACATTTGCTGCTTGAAATACTTTGTCCTTTATTCAAATGATGTCAAAAACCGTGTTGTGAAATACACTTAGCTTACAGGAATTACAGCTTCAAATAATTGCCACTCAAGAGAAGGTTCTCTTGAATTGATTAGTTTCTGAATATTTGCTGTGAAATTGGGCTTGCTTTACAAAGCAAGTGAAGGGAAATGACGTTCCTATAGAGAGCTCATACAGACTTTTGGTGCTTAGTTAGATAGAAATGGTTTTCATTCATCTAGCTCTCTACCACCTCATTTCTATTTATTTGCCTGTCTTTGAGCAGGTTTGGTTTTTTTTTTTTTTCAGGTCAGAGTTAGCTTCCTGCTGTAATGCAGTTCACAATTTTATTGTTTCTCAAAACAACACCCCACTGGGAAGTAACATGAGTTATGAAGTGGACAGTAAAAAGACCATCCTCATTACAGAAGACATTTTTAGAATGCTGCCTGTGGTAAGAACTATATCCTTGCCTGTTATTATAATTATGGTATCATATATACTTTGGAATAGTAATAGAGCTGCTTTCTTTCATTTCTCTAGAAGAGCCCCTTCACCCTGCATGCTTTTCCTCATTCACTTTGTGGGACTTTTTTTTTAGCCTTCCTTTGCCAGTGGTATAGGCATGAACAGCACATCATAGATCTGGTTGTAGGTAGAGTTACTACAGAACCCAAGCTGCTGCCTTTCTTGGCAGTCAGCTGAATTCAGGGCTGAAGAATTGAGGAAGGTTGCTTTTTTTTCATTCTCATTTTAAAATACGTTTCAGTTTTGAGCTATATTTCATATTCCTGGTATTCCCATGCTATTTCTCCTGAAGGCTAAGGCTTGTCACTTGTGGAGGCTGTTTTGGGGATAAATCTGATGGTGAGATGAAGTCTTTGCAGCCAGAAACACAGACTGAACAGAGGAATTAGATTTTGTAGCTAGGGTCTTTTAGCAGAGATTTAAGATCTAGAAACCAGACAAAGGTGTCCTGGTTTCAGCTGAGACTGTTAATATTGCACTGCTGCGTTGGTTGTTTCTGAGTGGTAAGAGGGCTGAGCCGGGCTACTTAGTGAGAAAGAGCCACTGCCTTTATGGTGCAGCAGAGGGGGGTGGGACAGAGCCAGAAGAGGTGGCCAGAATTAGGCCTGTGGTTATTCCACAGCATGGGTGCAGAGCTGGCTTTGGGGGTGGTTGCTGCTTGCGGATTGGCTGTGTGTTGGTTGGCAAGTGGTGAGACCTTGTGTTGGTAGTGGTGCATTGGTTGGTGGGTGATTGCATATATGTATATTTAGTTATTGTTGTATTTTTGTTTTCGTTTTCTTTTTCTGTTTTTCTGAATAGTTTTTATCTCAACCCCCGAGTTCTGTTTTATTTCTAGTTGGGGAGGAGTGAACAAATGACTATGTGGTGTTGAGCTACTTGCTGGATTAAATTTCAACAGTCCTTTTGGCAACCAATGTGAAGCTTGAAGGGTTGAGGTGACAACAGATCGGATGAGAGCTTGTTAAAACAAAATTGTAACAAGCATTACAGTAATTTAATACTTGCTGGTCGCAATGTTATTTTTTTATTATTTTTAGAGATCTGTCAGAGTTTTTTCATGGAGCCATATTACTTGCTGGGGGCTGGACTAATGTTATCATTTTTCTGTAACACTGGTTGCAAAATTAATCTGATATTTGTATTTGATATTTCAGTAATCTTCGTACTTTGGAAACCATATCTTGGAAACTATTAATAATTTCACTCTTTACTTGGTCTCCTCAGGGAGCCAGGCTATGGTGGAGACAAGTGGTAATGTTCAAATCAATATGCTCCTAATGCTATGCCTACTTAATGTGTTCCAGGTTTTATTTAAGGTTAAACAACTATTTATGAACATTCTCCAGAGGTCTGCCCCAAGGCTGGATAGTTATGAGTGGCAGAAAGTGGGGGTTGATATGGGTGGGTACCTAAAGCAGTGGACACCCCCAGTGTTTTGGAATTTCACCTCTGAACAACTGCAGAATCCTGAAAAATTCGGAAGAGGTATGCTGTTGCCTTGGCAATCCTAGAGAGACAAAAATCACTGCAGTGTGCTGGGACCTGGTCCATTTTTACTGAGACCTGTTCAACGCTTTACGGCACCCTAAAGGGAAAGAGATATCTGGATTTGATGACAAGGCAATAGGCTCAGCTATTGCTCCGCCCCTGTGACAGGCCTTGTAGTTGAACTAGAGAACCAACCTGTGCCACTATCAATTGCCCCTATATAAAAGGCAAATAAATGGCTGCAAAATTCAACTCATTTAGTAAGGAAAGACACCCCTACTAAAATAAGGATGAAAGAAAATGAAGCAGAGCTATCGTAAGGACAGGAGGAGAAAGAATCAGCATTCATAAAGGGGACAAAAACAGTCTGACCCCTAACTGTGAACTGTGAGACGTGAACAGACCTGAGCTGTCATCCAGGAGATCATATTGTCACCTGGCTGCTCCAATGCTGGAATAATGGGGCCAGTAGCCTGGTCTTAGTGGACATAAAAGCCAGGCAGCTGGGATCCCTTTCTAGGGAAGGAGTAATTAACAAAGCCATTGGATAAGGGACTCAAACCTTCACCCTAAGGAAGACATGGTACATTTCCCAGGCAGATGGACCACTGTGGAGAAACGTATCTAGTACCTGAGGGAATTAGCTGTGCTGGAGGTGATGTATAATATTGACCTAGACAATGATCAGTTATCTCAAGATCCAGATGATGTCAGGTGCTGGCAGTCTGTGACAGAAATTTGTATGGAGCGCACCATCATCATCATATGCCAGCACACTTACAGCAATGTTCTGGAATGAGAATGAAAAAAAAAATGGATGAAGTGGCAACTCTACTTCAACAATATGGAGAAAATCTCTCTTCCTCCCCATGGGCCCGTGTCTCAGCATGGAGAAACTGTTCTGGGAATTCAAAGACAGGATGTCCTATCCAATTCTGATTTGTGTGATGAGCCTAGTGCTTTCTTACGCTGCTGTGAATCACTAAGGAAATGGAGGAGGTGACAGTGGTTCCAAATGAAAGAAAAAGTGTAGGATTTCTTAACGTATGTTTGCTAGGCTAGCCACAGTTCTCTGTCCTGTGTGCTCTCCTACTGTCTTTTCGGAATTAAAGATACTTGAACATGGTTAATGATATGTTGCCAGGCAACACGACATCTGCCATTTTCCCTGCTCTTTTTACCTTGTTGATAACAGTTCCCCTTTATGCTTTTTTTTGAGCAAATTGATGAGAATATGAGGAGGGATAATGCTTTGTGTAAGCAAGTTTTGACTCACTTTTACATGTAGATTCAGTTGCTGCAGTTGAAGTAGCCCTGCCTTCTCTGTTGAATGTCTGTGCTCCCGTAGCAGGAGGGACTAAATGAGATGTATGAGAAGTTTTGGAGACCCTGGCATAATAACCAACTAAATTAATATCAACTGAAATAAACAACAATTTACCTTAATTTGCTAAGTTGTGAGCTGTGCTTATTCACAAGTGGATGCACTAAGGTCTCATTCAGTTTCCCCAGGGCAAGACAACAACCTATAACAAGAAGAGAAACAGAGAGGGTGAACAGCCAGAAACAGTAACTGCTTCACTTTGCAGTCAAATTCATTGTGAGTTAAGCCAGGGCATGTGCTTATCCATTGCAGCACCTTCAGGTTCCACTAAATTCATCATTTTACCACAAATATAATTGAGTGATGACGAAGTAATAAGCATTTGCAAGGTTACCTTCTATAGCTGACACAGACGATGACAATGTGATAACTCCCAGTCTGTGTAAGCGTAAAGGAAAATGGGAGAATTTAAGCTGTCTTCTGTAGGAGCTAGTTCCTTAGCTTTTCAAAGATTCAATCCAGTGCTAGTTTTTTTTTATTACACAAATGTAAATTATATTCATCCCATTTTAACAGTCTGATACTATACCATCAAAATACTGAAGACAGAAGTAGCAGTTTTCAGTTTGTTGGTGACTATTTTTGGTTTTTGGCCCTCTGAGCCTGGCAATGCTGTCTGCTAAATGGTGAATGCTTTCACTGGGATTTACGAGATTAAAGCTGCAAGGACAAATGACTGAAGGCACAAAGAAACAATCAAAAAATTTATTAAGCATGCACCGTATCTTTTTATTTGTTTGCAGTCCTCTCCTCTTTCAGTTTATCCCTTCAAGAACTGTGCAGTGGTTGGAAATGGAGGCATTCTGAAAAATTCCAGCTGTGGAGCTGAAATCGATCGTTCTGATTTTGTGTTTAGGTAAGAGCTGCTTCATCTCTCTGAAGGCTGTTGGGCATTTCTACAAGCTTGGCAGGCGTGGAAGCATGCCAATACCAGTTTGTAGCAATGAGGGGAGATCTACCTCTCAAAGGGTACTCCTTGAGCTTTATAGATTTAAGGACTCTGTTTCCTTAGTAAAGAAGGGATTTTATGGATACATATGTAATCCAAAATTACAAGGATACCTTGCCAGTAGTGTGAAACTTCATTATCTGAGAAAGTGATATTTCTTTTCAATCAACACTCTTAAGGAAAGGGAACTTTTTTTTTTAATAAGGAGAAGGTAGTAAAAAAAAGTCTCTGAAATTAAAACAATCTGTTGTTAAATACCATGTTTACTTTTGCCAATGGGTTTATCTAGTCACAGCTTGGGTCACTAGTGCAGTTACTTAACGGCCCCAGTATTTGTCTTACCATCTGTGAGCATCGGATTTAAATCATTTTTCATAGAGTCATAGAATCATTTCAGTTGGAAGGGATCTGTGACCTTTAAACATTGTCTAGTCCAACTGTGCTGCAATGAACAGGTATGATCAATACCCAGTGGGATCAAGTGCACTCTCAGTAAATTTGTTGATGACACCAAGCTGGGTGGTGCAGTTGACACAACAGAAGGAAGGGATGCCATCCAGAGGAACCTCAAAAGGCTTGCAAAGTGGCCCAGGGTGAGAACCTAATGAGGTTCGACAAGGCTAAGTGCAGGGTGTTGCACTTGGGCCAAGGCAATCCCAGACATGCTCTCTCATTGAGAGCAGCCCTGCAGAGAAAGACCTGGGGGTTCTGGTGGATGAAAAGCTTGATGTGAGCCAGCAGGGTGTGCTGGCAGCCCAGAAGGCCAACTGTATCCTGGGCTGCATCGTAAGAGGAGTGGCCAGCAGGGAGAGGGAGGGGATTGTCCTCCTTTACTCTGCCCCTTGTGGGGCCCCATCTGGAGTACTGCCTCCAGGCCTGGAGTCCCTAACACAAGAAATTCATGGAGCTGTTGGAGTGGGTCTAGAGGAGGCTACGAAGATGATTAGAGGGCGGGAACGCATCTCCTATGAAAAAAGGTTGAGGGAACTGGGCTTGTTTAGTGTGGAGAAGGCTCTGGGGAGACCTCATTGTGGTCTTCCGGAAATTGAGAGGAGCTTAAAAGTAGGAGAAAGACCTCCTTTTTACATGGTCTGGTAGTGAGAGGACAAGGGGAAATGACTTTAAACTAAAAGAGGAGAGATTTAGGTTAGATATTATGTGGAAATTTTTTACTCGGAGGGTGCTGAGGCACTGGCACAGCTGCCTAGAGTTGTGGATGCCCCATCCCTGGAGGCACTCAAGGCCAGCCTGGATGGAGCCCTGGACAGCCTCATCTGGTGGATGGCAATCCTGTCTACAGCAGAGGGTTGGAACTGGGTGACATTGATAGTCCCTTCCAACCCAAGCCTTTCTGTGACATCTATGGTTAGATCAGGTTGTTCAGAGCCTCATCCTGTTTCTTCAGCTCCCTCTCTAGAATGTGGAGAAAAATAGGCAATTTTGGAGCAAAATTTGGCCCACTCTTTCAGTGCCAAGTGAGAGATTGTTTCTGCAAGGAAACACTAACCAAAATACTTCTCTAGACGATGACCAGTCACATGGTCTCGTTGACTCTGTTTCCTTTCCTGTCTTTGAGTAATGTATGGGCTTTTCAAATAATTTAAAAAAATCTTTCCAATTAGATAACTGATCTTAATACAAGTGAGAATTCTGTATACTAACATGCTAAACCTAAACGTGTGGCTTCAAAAGAATATCTCCTTTACCTTGTAACCAAAACCATCCTTTCTGCAGTTGGGCAAGTTCTGCTATTATCTCATGAAACAGCCATCAGCATCACTGTGCCAACTGAGGGGTTGGTATCAATCAGTCTTTTTAGACAGAAAATAATAGAAAACTTTGCAGATTAAATGCATTGTTTAGGCAACTGGTGCGGTATTTTCAGGCAGCTAACATAGGGCATTCATACACTGTCTCCTTACAGGATTTCAACTGTGCCTCTAATTTGTGAGATGATTTATGAAAATGAGCTCTCTATGCCCTATTTTAACCATCTGTACAGTAGATTTTTTTTTTTTTTTTTTACCAAAAGTGCTAGTGCTGTAGGCCTTATTTAATATTTGTAAAGTACTTAGGGGTTCCTGGGAGCTGCATGAAGGTGTCATTGCACAACAGAAGAATTTGCAAATAAATACTGTGAAGCATCTGCTGAAATAAATGTTTCTCAATTTCAGGTGTAACCTCCCTCCAACAATGGGAAGCATTAGCAAAGATGTCGGCAATAAAACAAACCTCGTGACAGTTAATCCAAGTATCATAGCTCAGAAGTAAGTAATACTGAAATTCTGTTTCTGTGCAATATTACATAATTGCTTGACGTGATTTAGACTTTGTTAAAAATCCATTGAGATAACAACACAGAGAGCGGTGCATACTGATTACTTCATTAATGAGCTTTAGTTTCCATGTAAAATATGTACCACTCTAAATGGAAATCTATTATGCTTGGCCTTTTTTTAGCAGAAAGGAGTCAGCAGTACCCAGATTAGCAAGTTACTTGGTTGGCACCAGTCTAAACTTTATGACTGAGTAAAACTGATGATTGCAAGCCCAAGCTGCTTCCTTTCCTTCTGTGACCTTTATGACCCCATGATGTAAGAAAGGAATTACAATAATAAATCAGGAAAGCTTGGAAATGTGTGTACAGCTCTATCAGTAGGACTGTACAAGTTCCTAGTTAATATGCTAAAGAGCTGTTCTGATGAAGGATATTTCCTAAATGGACGCCCAACCTCTGCAATCTGTTTTTTCATTCCACACTGGTCACTCTTTTTTTCTCAGTAGTTTTTTTACTTCCTTGATGAAAAGAAAATCTAGTAAGGCCAGCCTGACTAATCCAACATCTTCAACCATCTTCAGCAGTCTGGAGCTGCAGCTTATCTATGAAAAGGACTGCTGTGGCATGTTAGTTACTGCTTACTGATCTTACTGTGTCTCATTGTCTGTTCTATCAGTATTTGTCAAATAGACATCAGGCAAAGCTTGCTTTGATTTTTTTTTTCCTTTGTTAGAAGACAGATGAAAAGGTACAGTAAGCATAGAAATGACTAATAGGCATTTGCCATTGTTTCAGGATATAAACTGAACTTTTGCAGTATGTGTTAATTGCTTTGATGGCTACCCAGCCCTTTTTAAGTTAAATGAAGATGAATTATAGCTTGCCGCAAAATAGATTTGGCTCATTGATGTTAGTGGAGGTGCACGAAAATCGGGGAAGGAAAAGTTGGTCCAGTGATTCTGCTGGTGACTGCTGACCTAGTGCGTGATTTCTCTGACCTTGGTCATAGTCCCCTGACACAGGTACACTCAATTTTTTTTAGCCAAATGAAGCCACCTTGAAGTCGATAGGACTTACTGAGGAAATCCTGTGTGAGAATGACATCAGATTATAAGAGGCTTTTAGGATTGGAAAAAAACCAACAAAAAAAGATTATTTAAATATTCAGAGAAGACTTCTAAAGCTTTTGAAGGAGGAAAGGACAAGGAAGCAACACACAGTTAGCAGAGCTAACTTTGTTTTCTCATCTAGAAGTCCTGTTCTTACTTATTTCACTTTGATTTCTAATTCTGTGTTTCAGTACTGAGTTAGTTTGATGTTACTCTTGAACTCCAGGTGTGTCCAACCCTTGGCCCCCAGACTGCATGCAGTCCAGCCCAGCCTGTCCTGTGGCCCGCCCCATGCCCTGCTGTGCCATCATGGCAGCGTCTCTTCCATGCAGAGCAACCAGGCCTGGCCTTGGATGCACACTACTTGCTCAGCAACAACCAAAACATCAGCCCAAGACAATTCCTTTTCACTCAGTGTGGCCCAGGCAAGCCAAAACGTTAACAGACTCTCTCGCAGGAAACAAGCACAGTTCTTGTGTGTCCTAATGGGGCTGGGCTACACCACACCTTATAGCAGAAACACTTGAAGGGAAAGATAGTTCCGGCTTCTAGCTAAGAAGGAAGTACAGACATCTCAATTCTGACCTGAAGGCTTTTTATACATATTACACTGAGTAGAAACAAAGATAAATCTGGGAGGAGAGGCCAGAAGTTCACCCTTAGAAATAAGCTCAGGACTCTTTCTTGCTCTCACTACATGGCTCTTGGATGCACAGGGGACTAGGTTGAGCAGGAGCGGCTGAGGGTCTCTCATTCATTGTGTTTCAGAGTCTGCTGGTAATGGGATTTTTCTGAGAAGCAGAAATTGTAAGTTTAAATCCCTTCAGACTGAGACTGGTTGTCTCTCTCTTTGCATGAGTTCAATTTTGCAAGAGGCAATTGTTAACTACAGTGAGAGTTCTGAGTGGAAATAGCAGTGGCTGCTGTCCTCTGTGTTGAAGTTCTGCACGAGAAGAGAGTTTGAACTTGCTCAAGTTGCAAAGAGAAATGAAAATACTTTTTCCATTTTCTGGAAATAGAGCCATTTGTGAACAGTGGTAAGTGGTAGCCAATAAAAGGTGAAAGTGCACTGCTCACATGGGCAGGTGCCAAAAAAAGAGGACTCAGTGTTTTGAAACCCGGAGGAATTGTAAGTGCCATATGTTCAGATGATTCAGACAACTAAGATCTATAAAGTAAATTAATTGAGAGGCACCCTTGTGTCTTGTATCGTTCTGTAAAGTTCAGTATTTGGGAGCACTGCATTATTGGATGACGAGAAAAATGTCTCTTTGCTGACTGTTGGGGAACCAAACCAACTGAGTATAAATCTTCTTTACCTGTGAAATTAGAGCACCATTGTTCCCTTTGTTGTCAAAGGAAATAAATAGACACGCCTATATTTCAGCTGATTTAAAAGCACATCAAAAGCAACTAAAACCTTGCAAAACTTGAGCACCCACTCATCTTTAATGCTCCAAGACTGGTCATGTGCATAGTAGTATTTCCACACAAGGCAGACACCCAGGATTTGAAGAGGGGTTATTGTATACATGTCGATAGAAGAAATACTTTTCACAGATACTTGCAATACCATTAGGGAGGTATTCTTAAGCAGAGGATGCATAATTTTTGTTTTTTGAATTCTCCTTCAAAATTTTTTGAATCAGCCACTTCTGTAAACAGGTCCTAGTCTCATTAGCTGTGAATTTTTCTTCTCCAGTAACTCCTGTGTTGCCAAATCAATCCTATATAATGTGTTCTTAGTATACAAAAGAGCCAGATTTTTCCTTACAGCGCATGTGACAAGATATAACAGATCAATATAAATTTGCAATGTAGACAGGCTGAACTGATACAGAAGAGTTTACAACTCTTATATGCAAGTGCAGTTATGCAGTCTTGGTCTGTAATGTATTTACTTCATAGTGTATTCCATTCACTCTTTTCCTAAAACATTGTGCTTGGCAGATACAACAAACTAAATGAAAAGAAGACAGAATTTGTGGAGAACGTTGCAGTCTATGGAGATGCTTTCCTTTTATTGCCAGCATTTTCCTTCAGAAGCAACACAGCTACTTCTTTTAAAGTCTATCACACTCTGCGAGAGTTCAAAGCAACCCAAAGGGCAATATTTTTTCACCCCACCTATCTGAAAAGTCTTGCCCAGTTTTGGAGAACTAAGGGTGTAAAAGCCTACCGGTTGTCATCTGGTTTTATGATCACTAGTGCTGCTGTTGAGCTGTGTGAGAATGTGAAGCTTTACGGCTTCTGGCCTTTCTCAAAATCCACAGAGAAGATGCCAATCAGCCACCACTATTACGACAACCAGCTGCCCAAACCAGGTTTCCATGCAATGCCCAAAGAATACAACCAGATCCTTCAGCTTCATGGAAAAGGCATTTTGAAGTTGCAGTTTGGTAAATGTGAATCAGACTAAAAAGGTAGGTCACATTCCTATGATATAAAATGTCTTTATTTAAGTCACGTGTCAAAGCAAAACTGGTTTTGCAAACAGTTTTGTGCTCTTCCTTAAGGAGACATTTCTACCTTGCAATCAATAAAGGTTGTGTTCATAAAAAACAGAAATATTGGATAATACATACAATGTACGGCAGAACTGAGAAGTGCTTTCTACGTGTGAACTTTAGATGGGAGGATAGCTAAACGCGCATTATCACTGCAGTTCACAGTCAATCAGTAGTGTCTCCTCATCTCAGATAAATGTTTCTGCCAAGCAATGTTTGGTTCGAAGCAACCTTCTTCTTCAATCACTTTATTTAAGGCAGTCATGCGCTGTAATCTACAAGAGAAGACAACTAATCCTGACATAGTATTTACAGGTATATACAGAGGCTAAAGTAAGGATTAAGTTGGCCCCATGTAGGACTAGCACGTATGCACTCTTATTCCCTCTTATTAGGGAAAGATATGTTTAGAGCAGTGTGCTGTCTCAGCCCTGGGCTGGAGAGCAGCTTGTGGACAGCAGTGAAGAAGCTGCCATACACTACAGCAGATCTTGCTGAGCACTTTTACCTTGAGGCAGCCCAGGATCTGGGAGTTACAAATACAGGATGAAGTGTCATACCCTCTCTGTTCTATCAAACTGTTCCATCCCCCTTGGTCCTCTGCCTTCTGTGCATTGCCTTAAAGAAATGCAGCAAACAGTCTGGCCCCTGACCTTGAACCATTTTACCACAGACAGATTACAGATGACTTTGAAAATATTGTCTGCATGTTTTCAATCTTGATTTTCCCTATTTGTATAGATACTTAGAACAGAACTATAGAATGTCTCAAAGGGAAGGGACCCACAGGGATCACTGAATCCAATTCCTGGCTCCACACAGGACCACCAAAAATGCAAACCCAATGTCTAAGAGCATTGTCCAAAAGCTTTTTGAACTCCAGCAGGCCTGGGGCCATGACCACTGCCCTGGGTAGCTTGTTTCTGTGCCTGTACTTTTTCATTTTCTAAGCTAACTCAGAAATTCCCTAGCTCAGGATACTGTCGTCAGATTTGCCTTCCAACTCTGTTTTCCCAGAAGGTTCAAGTTAATATAGCAGTAAGTGAACTGTACAGTAGAACCACCACATGCGGTGGACTTTAATTGGACTGATGTAATCTTACTACTGTATTTCTATTTAAATAAGTTAAAACAGCATCAGCTTGCTCAAGCCAGAAGGTTTGAAAGCTAAAGGCTTTTTTTTTATGGCTCAGTTATGAAATACATTTGAAAGTACCTTTTGATGCTATTTAGAAGACATGCTGTCAAAGATACATTCGCAGTTGGTTTGTGATCAGGGACTGCTAAGTTTTAAACTCGCTGATTGCTAATACCAAAAAGGCACAACCTTTTATGGTGTAAGTTTCTTTGAAGAAATAGAAAAATAAACTGCTTTCATGTATTGTTAGCATAAAATAAAATAATTTCTAAGTCCCTTCTAGCCTATCTGGTGAGTCCGCTCTTGTCTGTAGTCCATGGTAGGAGATTATTTAAAAGGAGGTGTATGTGTATGCGATTTCATGTGGCTAAGGTAAGCTTTTTTGCTTGTAAAAGGTTGCAGCATATTGGAAAGGTTAAGAAATACATAATGTATTTTTCTTAGTGGCCAAGCTGTTTATATCCTGCAGTTTCCATTGTATTTATTCCTTCTGCAATATAAATCACTGGAGACATTCCATGTAATTTTAACTGTAGTAACTACATCAAATAGGAAAATGAAAGGCAGCTCCTTATGAATTTTTCATCCAGAGAAGCAGATAGAAGCCACAAAAATGTTTAAGCATCTGTATGGGTTAATTAAATGCTGTCCATGCTTTGCAGACTGAAAATGACTTTTGTGGTCAAATTTACAAAATGAGCTGTAAAGCAAAAAGCAACCAGAAGGATAAGTTGTGCTGCCTTGAGATTTTTCTCCACTCTATTAATCACTTCTATTTACAGAGAGAAAAGTTAGTCCTTTAATAAAAAGAAATTAAATGCTTTCAGCGTGAGCTATCATTCTGCTACTATTATCAAATATAAGAGATAATTGAAATCCTATAATGAGTATATTTTGCAGAAGATGACTTTTTCTAAAAATTGAACAATCTCATTTCTCTTTTCAATTTCTCTTTAATGTTGTTCTTGCTCCCACTCTTCCCTGTTAGTGGGTAGCTGAAGCTTCCTCATACCACTGGGCGTCCACAAAAGTCTCAGGCAGAATTTCCCTCACACTTTACTGGAACACAAATCTGCTGCTGTAAATAAGAAGTGAATGAATAAGAAGTGCTGTACTACAAGCACCTCCATTGCAAGCAGGTAGCAGATGCTGGAACACCACAGGGAGAGCATACCTGCATTTCAGTGAATATTTTCTGCAGTATTGCTTGCCACTCTTGCCATTGCAGAGGTGTACTTTGCTTGTTGGGTAGAAGGGACTGTCAGGTGTGAGAGTCCTTTAGAACTGGTTTGGAACAGTGTGGGAAACTCTATCAACCTTGATATCCACTCCTGCACTGTTAAGATTGTGCTCAGCAGAAATGCATGTGTTCGCTAAAGTAGATGCATATCTATCACAGATTGTAAGATGGGAAGTGGGACATCAGCAAAATCTCAGAGTGTAATTAAAATAATGATCTTTATTATTTTGTATTAAATTACAGAATCATTTTTGTTATGGCCCTGCAGCTGAAGGAAGAAGTCTTGTTTGTTCATTGCTTTAACCTGATAAGCCTGAAAGGCATGTCATTAGCTTCAAGTAAACATGGGCTCAGGGAGGGGAAATGGCCTGAATTCTGTTTAAAAATAGAGAGAAAAATCTGATTAGAAAAAATGTCAGATGATGGATTAATCAGACTGGCAAAAATTTGATTGCTCAGAAGCCTGGTTAAAATGCAAACGTTATCTGACCAAGAAACCATCGGGTTTTCTGCTTGCTGGAAAGAGACAGTGGGGAAGATGAGTATGTGTTGCTTTGACATACAGCACGGCAGCGTTAAGCAGCTGCTCAGAGGAGTCAGTCAGCAGAAAAAAACCATGGTGAATAAGAATGGAACTGAGACTCCCTGAGCCCAGGGCATGGAATAGTGCTCAATCGTCTGAGCAGAAGGCGCTGCAGGAGGAGAGGCTGAGCAGGGAAATGCTGGTGGCTGGAGAGTAAGGGCTGCTGAACCTTCGACTGAGTGCGAGTGTGTGTTACCTGGAAAGTAACAACTGGGTCTGGGCTTTTAATTGCAAGCAGATGAAGAAAAGCCATCTATTTGTGACAGAGGGAGAAGCCATGCAGCCTTCCAGTTGGGGTGGAGCTAGCTGGGCAGCATCATGCAAAGCAGGTGGCTGCCTGCCTCCTTACTCGTGATCCTCTTCTCATCAAATGTAACTGGGTTGTTCCATCCTGCCAGCATATAGTATTTTCTTAATATTAAAAGTTCCTGGAAATGCAAATCAGTTATAAATACTGTTATAAAGAATCTATTTATAATTGTTATAAATAGCCTATTTATAACTGTAGAATACCAATATGAGGTTAAATTCTACTGGAATTCTTCTATCCTTGCGGTGCCTCAGTGTAGGTGGAGACACATGAGCTACATTGCAATTTACTTTTAATGAGGAAAATATCACATTTTGAAAATGAAGACACATCTGAACCCCTGCCAGGCAGCTAAATTTCAGCCTCCTCAAATATTATCCAGCATCAAATTATTAGATGTGTGCAGCATTAGAAAGAAAGGTCTTCTGCGTTAGTACCCGTGCCACGTAGCTTTAAAGTACGCACGTTGCTCATGTGTTCAGCCACTGAGCTAAATGCATTAAGAATAATGTTGGTAACGAAACAAGTGGGGATAAGTTGCTTCTGTTTATTTAAACCCCACCAGATTAGAAGAAAAAATAGATTAAATCAGATTAGAATTTGCATTAGATGTTAAATCAAATGGAAAAAAAAATCTGTACAGATTTAGGAGGGTTTTATTTTGTTTTACAGCAGCAGAACTAGCCTGTTGAACAAACAGAATAAATTCATTCTCTAGCTGTTTCAAAATATGATTAAGATAATATAATTTAAAAGTTACCTATGTTCAGATGAGCAGTGGATGTGGTTGTGCCCAGCCCTGTTCAGTTTAGAAGGCTGCAAAGGGTGGTGCAGGTGGGGTGCTGAAAAGAAGCGCTCCTCCTTTAGAAAAAGCAGATGCTCGAGCCAGATTGGGCACTGGCAGCCCAGCTTAGCCAGGAGACTTTTGTGAGCTCGTGTAATAAATGTCAGCAACCTCCAGTTTGTAATAAAGCTGAAAAAGCACATGCAGAAGGTGAAATACGTGTAAGCTATTGGCTGATTTTGAATATAAAAAGCGGTTTTCCTACAGTACTAATAATATCAGTAACATGTTTTATTGTTTTAATTCCAGGGTGATGATCCAAAGGAGAAATTTGTGTATATCTTAGCACCTCGATGTTGGATTTGATCTGATGTGACTTTGTGAGCATTAAACTGTGTTATTACAATAGATAAATATTTTACATTTGGGGAGAAAAGGAAGGGATTTTTCACACATTGACTGCTACATTTCCGATTCTTAAGTATTCATTTTTTTAATACAAAATAACATTTATGTGTAAATTCTGAAACTTCTGACTGTGGTTTTAATTGTAGCAAAGCACAATCTCAGGATGGTGGCAATATATGACATTCATAATGTTTTTCTTCTTGAAGTATCATTAAATTATTTTGATGTAAGGTCTCTGGTTTAATCAGTATCATGGAACACGGGCAATAGTCACTGTATGGTAGCTGCCCAAGTTGGTAGTGAATGTTTTCAATTAAGAAGTTGGTCCTGTAAACACTAGTGTTTGTCTACATGAGAAAGGTGATTAGAAGAGCTACAGTGGAGTTATTAATTTAGAGCTAAGTCATTCTTAGTTTGTCCCGGGGTGCACAAATGAAAAACAAATCCCTCAGGTTAGAGATAGTCAAGTAGTTCATGTGCTTTAATTTTGTGGCCAGTGAGTAACGCTGTGGATGTAATGGGATCACTCCTGTGAATTATGTTAATTTTGTGAAGAAGTGTTTGAGGAACCAGAGCTGTATAATTATTTTTAAACCCCTCTTCTTGCTTGTATTCCTGTCTAAGGTTCAGTTCAGCTCCAAATGAGGACAATCAACTAGGTTTCATGCTGCATTCCCCGGAGTCCTGGTAGGGCATGACTTTGCACACATTCCTGCAATCCCAGATCCATATCTGTGCTGACATACATGACGGTCTATTCACTAGAAAAAATAATCTATACCAGCCCTAGCATTTTTTCTGTTTCTTTTTCACCTAGCATAACACCTTTCCCTATGTGACTACTGATAAAGAAACTGCACTGAGCATTGTTAGAAAAACATTTCTTCTAGAGCCAACCCCAAACTCTCCTCCTATACTGGGGCATATGAGAAAGAAAACTACAGTCACTTAATTAAAACCCCATGCAGTTCTTGTGCTTAAAGTTTCCATATGGTCCAGTGGAGCAACGTTCTTCATTGAGCACAAGTGAAATAAAGATTCACATTAATGTTAATGGGAGCTACAGGCACTTGTTCCTCTAGCTGTGGCTGCTAGTATATTACTGCTTATACTTTTTTACTGCAGAAAAAAGAACTGTAGTAACCAGTTTCTGTTGCAAGAGGCTTTTTTTTTTGAGTCTACTGAATGATCAATTCAATGATAGAATGTCCTTCCTATCCTTTTAGTCAGATACTATCAGGTTTTTCCTTACTAAAACTCATCTTACTACAGTAGCACTAAATCCCCAATCAACTGATAGTTTACAGAGCATTCAGTATTCCACTCTTTGAGGATTATTTCTGCAAAAAAAAAAAAACCACCCAAAAAACCTACTTAAATGTATTGAACCTTATAAAATATACTTTTAGACTGATATCTTATAGGAGCATTTCTATATTGCTGTAATACTTGAAAGCTTAACTTGCAGCAGTTTTATAATCACATAAATAATCCTAGAAATGTTTGAATCAGTCATTATCATTGCAGGTCTCTTATCTGAGAAACGTTCAGCATTTTGATCCATTTCCAAGATGGTATCAGAATCTCACTACTCCTACCCCAAAGTGGCCCTAAACTCAGCTGCATACATCAGCACCAAGTTCATTTTTTTGCAAAACAAGGTTTTAAAAAAATAGATAGTGCTTTGGGGTGTTCAGTGACACCACCGATACACAAGTGGACCATTGAATATCAGTAGGGCTTTTAAGAGATGCAAAGATGTCATAATTGAGCTGATGGACACAGCTGCCTTACCAGCTGGTGGCTGGAAGAGGCAAACACAAGAGCTTGATTCACTGAGCCCTGGTTCTGGTTCCAGCACCACACGTCCATGTTTTGTCCTCACTAGCAGTGGAATTTGTGCCAGTTTCTGGCCACAGGCATCTGCCACTCATACAGAGCTAGCTGCTGTAAGACCTTGCATCCACATTACGAGTGTGGTGGATGATTGCCTGCTGCAAGACCCAGTTACACATAGAAGACAAATTTACTGCAAGAAGAGCTCTTCTATGCCATGAATCACTCATGTAGACTGTACCTGAGTGTAACAAAGCTGTGAAAAGTGGTGTACTCATACTTTGAGTGATAAAAACAACTGAGATTGAGAACCACCTCATATTTCATCCAGGAGACAAAATACCTGTACTCAGGCAAAGACTGTAGCTTATTCCTGCCTAGTGTCATGCAATGAGATGATCGCAGCCATGTAGCAGTTCCTCCTTCTTGTTGTGTTCTGTTCTGTACAGCCTATGGATTATAATTTCAGAGGACTCCACAAATTTTTTTCATTCCTTCCCAAAACTGTTTTTTCTGTCCCGGCTGGCTCTATCATCTTGAGCTCAGCCCAGGGAGATATTAGTGCCACATGTGCAGTAGAGCATTAAAGAGTTTCAGAGTCAGAACTACTGTTCTGTTTGGAGACAAGGAGGGTTTGCTAACGTAGCCGTACAGCTGTCCTCTGTGCTTCAGAATATTTCTTGCCATGTAAATCAGAGTAGACTTCATGTCCAAGCAAGAGCTCCATTTTCTGAAATGCTGAAATTTTCAAGCTGTAATAAGCACCTGCTGGAGCTTTAGTTTAGTTTAGTAGTGTGGATGTTGTGGTTGCAGCTAGGCAGCTGCAGTAGATCCCTGACCAATCTTTATAGCCCTGAATTTAACGGATCGGTCACGAATGAGAGCAAACAAAGTTCTGTGACATGGACAGACACCTTGACTTTTTCGTGCTTTCAGGAAAGTTTAAACTCGTCAGTGACCTGAAGGCGTGCTTCTTTATGCTCTCTGAGCTGCCAGTGATTTATGTGGAGCACAGAATGTGTTTTTAATGTAGCTTTCTCAGGCCTTGCTCCAGACACGAAGCTATTATGTGATGTTCATCTCATCCACTTCCCATCAGAGGAGTGCAGATCTTGCACTTGGTTTTATTACAGCCCTTGCTGCTGTGTGCTTGATGGCTACTTCTTGTTAATTTGTGCACAGGCCAGGCAAGCTAACAGCAGCGTCTCTGTGTGACAGGGTCCAGTCAGATTAATCAAGACTTGCTGAATCCCAGGCACTGTGGTAAAAGATGTTTTCTCTGACAGCTGAACAAATTATTTCTCATTTATTTTACATCTGTGCCAGGTTAATGATGAATAAATACGGTTTGTACCTGGCTGGGAATGTTTATGACATTTTTGCAAGAATGAGCCAAGAGCAGTTTTGATTAAGGACTCTTGACCAAAGGTTAGGAAGGGCTTTTCAGCTTCTCTCCTTCATTTGAGGAATAATCATTTCCCAGGTTTGTGGGCCTCCAGTGCTGTCACACACTGTGGAGTAAATACAGAGATCAAATAGTTTTCTAAAGATAGAAGCACGGACAATGTGCTAATATTTCCACTGTACCTTCGCAGAGGCTGACAATGTCCTTGCACATGACTAGTTCACAGCATCCTTAGATTACAGCCTGCTTGTCTGCTTTTACTCCTTTTTCTCCTTCAAATCAGTAGTGTTGTGTTTTCCTCTAGGATCCTGTGCTGCCAGGAGCTGGTTACTTCGTCTCCCTCAGGGGAACATTATGTAGTTCTGTGTGGTGTTTGCAGTGAGTCTGTATGGCCAGGAATCAAAAGCTACTATGCACACAACATAGTGAAATGCACTTAAGATCGCTTGGTTTTCAGTCTCAGAGAAGGCAGGTGGTGGGATATTCACCTTGCCTGACCTGAGCTGCTAAAATCTGGGCTGTAGCTCCATGGCGACTCAAGCAGTGATGGCTGGCTGTGTGGCCCAGTCCCCTTCTTGTGCTTCAGCCCTTCCTCCATGTGATCTCTGGCAGTGGCTTCTTGTGCAATGTGCCGTTTTGGCACCTCAAGCTGACAAAACCTAACCTGGCAACAAAGACAACTGGCTCATGCCAACAGAGCCATGGGAAACTCAAGAGTCAAAGCAAAGGAGGGGAACACAGCAGGGCCCTTTTGGTGCCAGACGGCTCTTGAGTAGGCCCAGCAGTCCCCTGAAGCCTCAGCCAAGCTGGGAGGTGGCACTGTTGGGGATGTGACAGGCTCCTAGGGGGCAGGACAGCAGTGCAGAGTGGTCACCCACCGTTAGTGTGTTCAGTAATGAAGAACTTTGGCTGAAAATACTATTTCTCAGTTCACTGGCCATAAGATTGCACAACTTTGCATGCAATTTGGTACACCTGTCTTTGCTCGTCTCAAGCAACATCTGCAGAGATCAGGGCTGAGCAGGACTGGCAGTTTTGAGAGCAGTTAATCTCACTTTGATTCCCCATCCTTTAGATGATAGTGAAACATTTGATAGCTTGTTCCTCTTGACAAAATTCTCTATCCTATGTGATTCAGGAAGAGAAACTTAGTGATCCAGGTGGCCCAGCATCTTCTATGGCCTCCCCAAACTACCAGATTAAAAAAAAAAAAAAAAAAAAAAAGAATCCCGTTGCTATGTAGTACTTGATTTTATACAGTGCAAATGTTTGGATCTGTTAATTTGTCTGAGTTAATTAATCACATAGAACTTGACGCATTGTGGACTCAGTAGCGGAATAGCAGCCAGAAATGGCCATGTTCATAGAATGTTTTATCTGGAGATCTTTCTCTGTCCTGTCACTCTCCTGTGACAAATCTGTGGAGTGAGATCCTGAAGATGCACGCAGCTGTGCCTCCAGGGGCTCTCAGGTCTGTAAAGCCCATGTCCACTTGTGTGTGCAGATATGTGCAATATCAAGCCCAAGGACTATCCTGTTAAGTGCTTTATTCTGAAACAGCTTTATATGAAACAGCTGATTAGTCACTTGTGTGCTGTAATCCTTGGAAGCAGTAAACTTCTTACACATGCACTTGCTGCTTAAATGTATCTTAGCTGCAAATATTCACGGCCAGGTTATCCTTTATCTCACAATGCTTCAGCAGCTGGTCTTCTCTCCAGGTCTGCTAGCCAAGAATAGCAACAAAGACCTGTTTTTACCCCATAAAGCTTGGCTCTCTTGATTTCAGATTGTATCATTTTAGGGAGGAAAGTCATTCTCTGAATTTCAAAGTTTCAAAGTTTTAAAGGCTGCTGATCTCTTGGGATACTCTGGAGAAATCATTTGAGGCTTTCAGCTACAAGGCACAATGAGTGGGAAATTTATATTTATTAAGCTTTGTTCCAGATTTTCATCAGGCTCATATTAAGTGTTTCTTAATTGGCTCTAAATTATAATAATGGCCAAGCAGAACATGAAAAGATCTGCAGCATACCACTAAACAAAGGCACTATTACTGTTATTTAGTAGTCTCTTTTGTCAAGTCACATTGCAGAACACCTTCCTATTCCTGAGCCGTGGCTCACAAGGGTGCTACCCCTTGTTACTGGGTGGCAGTGCACCAGTCCAGCTGGGCAGTGGTCTCTGCACATTCTTAATGTCAAGCAAATGCAAGCGATTTGACAAGAGCTTAAACCATTAGGATTGCATCAGTCTGAATTTGCTATAGACCAAGGAGCAATGCTTTAATTATACTTATTACTGTGATATATGATGATTTACTGAGCTAACATCCCTGTGTGTATGAGTAGTAACTGCCCTTCAGTGGCCAGTGTTGGCACATACTGATTTAAGGATGAAAACACACCGACAGTGCTTCTCTATTGCAGATACCAGAAACTGCTGGAGCTTCTTTTATTCCTTGTTGAATACAGGAAGGAATGACATTTTTGCATTGCCATCAAATGATCAATAATTTAGCCTTTTGCTAAATTCTGAGGTAGATTTAGCAGTATAATATGCCACATAAGTTGCTGCACCTGATACTGTTTTATCTTGTGGTTTCTTTTTCCTCCTATTTCTTCTTGCTGCTTTCCATTGAGGGAGACAACTCAGAAAACTGAGTGATGAAAGTATTTTAATGATTGCACCATTAATTCATGGTACTGTGGCAAGAGGCCATCAGAATGAATAATGCTAATGGCTGGGACAGGATATTCTAGTCTAAGACAAGATTATGGATTTTTAGTTCTTCAGTGTTTGCTTTAGTTCCTGACAAGGGGAGGTTTTGTCACAGCAAGTCAGCATCCTGCTAGGTTTTTCAGCTCTTGGCACAGCTGTGAGCTGTTTCCCTAGCAAAACCTTTCTTCTACTTATTGTATTTACTGTTAGTGCTTATGGTACAGAATCATTCCTAAATTCTTGTGAAATTGAAATGCAGTAGCTGAATTTTCTGTGTGTTTTGTATGCACATTTTATATAGTAGCTTCGGATGTATTCTTTATGTTAATATTCTCAATGTTCTTTTCTTCAAGCATTAAATTAAATTTATTTTAAAATATTCACTGTATTTTATTCTACCAGAGTAAGCTGCAGGGAAAGTTATATAATCGCACACACACACAGACACAGAATGGCTGAGGGTGGAAGGGACCTTGGAGATCATCTGGTCCAAGCCCCCTCCTCATGCAGGGACACCTAGAACACGTTGCACATGATCACATCCAAGCGGGTTTTGAATATCTCCAGAGAAGAAGATTGCACAACCCCCCTGGCAGTGTGTTCCAGTGCTCGGTACCCTCACAGTACAGAATTTTTCCTCATATTCATGTGGAACTTGCTGTATTTCAGTTTGTGCTTGTAGCCTCTTGCCCTGTCACTGGGCACCATTCAAGAGAGTCTGGTCCCATCCTCTTGACACCCTCCCTTAAGATATTTATAAGTTTAGATAAGATCCCCTTCTCTTCAGGCTAAACAGGCCCAGCTCTCCCAGCTTTTCCTCCTGAGAGGTGCTCCAGTCTCCTACTCATCCTTGTAGCTCTCTGCTGGACTCTCTCCAGTAGCTCCATGTCTCTGTACTGGAGGCCCAGCACTGGACATAGCACTCCAGGTGTCCCTCCTCCGGGGTTGAGTAGAGAGGGAAGATCACCTCCCTCAACTTCTTGGCAGTGCTTTTCCTAATGCACCCCTAAAATAACAATGATGCAACCTGAAGTTGTTTGTAAGGGTATATGACTGATTTCTAGAAGGGTATTTTCATTAGTCTTTTGGACAGGTTTTCGTAGATTTACCTTCCTAAGGCAGGGCTAACAGACCACCTTTGTTTCTGGTTTAGGTCAAGAAATACAAGCAAGGAGACTGGTAAATGGCGAGGTTCTACATGGAATTATTGCTAAGGGATGCCAAGTGCATGTTTTCTTCTTTTTCAGAGATGTGTCAAAATGTAATTTCCACAGTAGCTGCTTTTTTTTTTCTTTCCCAGAGGTTTCATTGTCTCTCAAAAGGTGCACTGTTTGTGTTCATTTCTGTTCCAATCTCTTCAATGCCATTGTCCAAGCAGAGCTTACCCATCCTTGGGGCTGGTATTGTTGTGTTCCTCAAGCACCAAACTGTGTGGAGCTGCTAGCACAGGCTCTGCAGCTGCTGTTTCCAAAAGGGTTCTCTAAAATTCTCTCAGTGCTGAATTTATTTATGTTTTCAGATGTGAACTTGATATTGTCTGTTTGCACATGAGTAGCGTGCATGCAGCCTAACATAGAAGTGTCTCTACGCAGGATTTAGGAGGAGGCATGGAAAGCCCCTCAAACGTGTGTGTGCTTCTATTACAGAAAACCAAGATAAAGTTGTATTGTTGAGACATCTGTTAGCTGGTTTATGTTATGCTTTGTTTTCATGTTTTAAGTGCCTAATGATTTTTTTTGTCAAGGAGGCAATGGTTTCACTATTATAATGCATACTTGGAATCTGCACTTGTTACTTGCTCTGTAATAGAATATTTTTGCAGTTTCTGTTTGGAAATAAAGACTATTAGGCATAATTGTGATTTTATTTTTCCTTTTTGAATTCCTGAGTCTTAATAATAACTTCAGTCTTTTCTGTTCCTATATGGCAGCGCAATTAACCATTTTCTTTTGCTACTTCTAATGCCTGGAAATATATATATATATATATATATATTTAATTTCAGCAAATGAATTGAAGAAAAATCAAACAAGAAGAGGAACTAAATAAGAAAAAAAAATTACCATTTTTCTCTAAAATTAGCTATCAATTTTGAATAATATCCCTAAAAGCAACACTTTGAAATGTGATTAACTGGAAATGTTAAAACCAGTCATGTAAAAGATTTTCATAGAAAGTACTGATCACAAATACACACCTAGTAGACACGTATCTAGTAGATGTCAAGGTTTTGCTTATAGAGTACATACACAGATACCTGTAGTGAGTGAATTTCAAATGTATGAATTACAGAAGAAAGTCTTTTCCTTAACTGCAGTTACTTTTCCCTTCAAGGCATAATAAGGCCATATAGCTTCTGTGCTGCTTACTGTGACTTCTCCAAATAGAAGCTGACTGTCTCATCAACTCAAGGCAAATATATACACACAGCTGTTTTGTGATGTGGACTATTATCCTTTAGGGCCCTCTAGGGACTGAACTGTAATTGCCAAATTTTATTACAGCCAGAAGAGAGGATTAGAACTGAAAGGTTTTATTTGACGTCACTGACCACCAAGTGGCTTCTGCCCAAAGGTGGAGATCTAGGTGGTTGTCGCCCCTCTCCTTCCTGTAGTGTGTCAGTCTTCCATAGATGAACAAAACCAAAGAGTTTTGCTGGAATTGCATATATGAGTGATACAGATGCAAATATGTCCTCATAAACAGAAATATTTCTAAAGCAGAAGTGTAATTTCTGCTGTGGAAAGAAATAATCTTAAAATGATCTCAACCATCTCAAATATTTAGCTGATGGGCCATTACTTGCCAAAACAGCAGCACTGGCTGGTGATGAGGGCTGCTTGGTCCAGGTAAAGAATAAGTGAGCACTGCCCTATACAAGCCATTGCATCTTCCTCATTCTCTGCTCAGATAGAAAGCAGTCTGCAAAAAGCTGGCGGGGCAAGGGGAGAGCAGGAAGGAAGTGGCTGTGCTCTGGAGTCACATGGTCAGTTAGTTTGCTTCTAGATCACAGCAAGCAAAAACCATCCTCGTATGGAGAGGGTATCTCACATGAAGGTATCAGTCCTGCTATGGGAAACGCATGATCATCGGTGCTAAAAGGACTTAAGATGGAATTTTTCTTTGTGTAGCAAGATTGGCCAAAACCAGGCTAGGTTTTCATCCGCCCTCAAAATACTGTCAGGTAAAAAGTATCACATGAAGATGTTGCAACATAAAGACGCTTATGTTCATTGGGTTAGTCCAGGAGAAGAGAATGGCTAAAACCCAGTCCGCACAATGAAAGTCATGGCAGTAGGCTAGCATACCTAGGGTCATGGCCATACCAAAGCCCTCAGCTGCAAAAATACACATATGGGCTGAAGAAGACTATCAGCATTTTAAAAAGAGAGCGAAGAGAGCTTCGTCCACAGGGACCCTTGATCTAGTGTCTGAATGTGCCTGGGATTTGAGATTCACATACAAGTTTTAGCTTGTCTCTTGCATCCTGCATGAAGTATCTGTGCCATCCTCACTCTGTGGCCAGAGCCAATTCATAGCAGGTGGGAGTGGTAGGGTCTCACAGACTGTGGGGACTGATAGATAGAACCATCTGGTAAATGGAGATGCCGTAATGAAAGCCTTAGCTCTTAAGTATATAAATGCAGATGAAACTCTTTTATCACGTAAGTGAAAAAAGAGAAAGCCCAGCAAGGACTGTATTTAAGCTGTTGCCTATTTTCTGCAGTACAGAGAATCAAAGCTGAATTAGTCCAGAAGGTCACATCCTGCTGCTGTTATTGGAGGAAGAAATACTGGGTGTGCTGGGGAAGATATAAGTATTAGAAATGGGAAAACTTTCATCTTCTAAATTACTTTATTAGGCATTTTGGGAGACTTTAGGGGCAGAAGTAATTGGACTGAATTGTAAAAGCATTGCTGCTTCTGTAACTCTAAACCTGCAAGGGCATTAGCTCTTTTGTTCAGCTTTTAATCTTCTTTGTAAGAAATAAAATTGCTCTTCTACTATGTATGGAGTTTTACTGGAGAAAAAACACTCAGTAATGGCACCTCAATTCGAGCTTCACCATGAACAAATAAATATACATTATGCAGAATTTGCTGTCTGTGGGGGAGGCAGCCCTGTGCTTTCTTTGCCATCTAACACAGCTCAGTCCCAGCCTCTGCCTGAGGGCTTCACTGACTCCTGCCTGGAATGGTCAGCAGCTGGGTGCCTAAAGCTCCTTCCAGAAAGGCAGAAATTGCAAATGTGAATCACCTGTAGGAGAGGAAGGAGTTGGGCTGGAAGTATGATGCCTAAAACTGGGTTATGATATAAAAGAGGAACAAAGGAGTCCCATCCTAGCTGGATTTTAAATGAATCAATTCCAGTCTTCCAAATCCAGAGTTGTCAGGAATGGGTTCAGAGCTGGTTGCAGAAAAGACAAAAACATTATTTGAGGCATTGGAACAGAAGTAAAAGAGACCAGATATAATATCCTTTGGATATCTCATGCATGACACATCACAGAGAAATGTGATGAAGGAAGGATGAGGGGTCATTATTAAGTGACATGGGTAATGACCTACACTGGGAGATTATGGTACTTAAATGTTAAACACGCTGTTGTTCATCAAATGCTAGCGTAGAATAACTTCCTTTCAAAGAGCCAAACATTGAAGTTCCGGATGGCAGCTGCAGGAGGCAGATCTAGCAGCTATGACGCAGGTTGACTGACTGTCTATGGGCACCTCGCTTTGCCATAAAGCTGAATGAGGCAGTAGAGGGAAGCAGCCTGAGATTTGTCTCACCAACTGCAGTCTCCACTTCAAGGTAGGATGACTTGTATGCTAAACTCTATGCTCTGTAATAACCAGATGCTATTTCATAGCAAGAGTAACTACTTGGTATGTAAATTTCTACATCACAAACTCCTACTCTTTTTAGATGAGTCCCATCATTCCTGTCCAACAGTTCTCATGTCTACGTTGAATGGTTTTTAACAGTGCCTTAATTACAGATCTCTGAACTCTCTTGGCCCTGCTCGCTGTTCTATAACATGGATAATAATTTCTAGGATGAAATCTCTTTTTCTGAATATATTTAACATCTTTTATAAGAGTCTAAAATAGAAACACTGAGAACATTAACTTAGAGCACTTTTCAAGTTCATCTTACTTGCAGTGCATTAAAGTGAAGTGACAAGTGAGGTGTGACGTGAAGTAATTATACTGATTGTGTTGTATGTGCTCTGCAGGAGCTGAATGATTTGCTGAGGATATTAATTTCAAAAGCCAGACAGCAAGAGATCAGCTGAGATGAAAGATCACTGCAAAGTGACCTCAGACCAGGGGAAAAGAAAAGGAGAAGAGGAAGATGTGGTTCAGAACAGGAATTCGGTGCTGTATAGTCTAGCAGTGAACCACATCAGATGCATTTTGACACCAAAGGTGATCTTCATGTGACTATGGTCACGGTCTATGGAGAGGAGGGGAGCATAATTCACCTGGCTTATTTTAGGTATCAACATTGGGATGTGGTAAATTAATACCCAAGACTCACAGGTTTATAAAACTTGGGCATAATTTCTGCAATTAGATGCTTCATTCCCAAGGTCCACAGGGTTGGTGAAAGGTAGGTACGTACAAACCTAAAGTGAGCCACCACCTGCCTTATCTATACGTAGTCATGAGCTTGTTTGATTGCTACACCTGTGACATTAGACTTCATGAGCATGGAAATTGTAGCTAAGTAGAGAAAGCATATAATGAGAACAAGTTGATCAGGACTTGTGCCTACAACAAACATAGTAAACTTAATTTCTTTGATCTTTAAAACAATTTTCACAGTCATGAGAAGTTAATAAGAATTTAAAAGCTTTTCTCCATGAAATGTTCACTGTTGAAATCAGTATTGAATTTGTGTAGTTAAGCTGTTATATATCCCTGAACAGATAAATTAAAAGTAGTTTAATCCTACTGTACTTTGGCTTTAGCTTAGTCTGGCAATCTAGCAGTGCAAGTAATACTGCTTTCACTTAGGGATTGTCACTGCTTCACTTTAATAAATTAATTAGCAAGACATAAACTGAGTGAATCTGAGGGGCTTAGAGAGCCATGGGCTAGATCTTCCCCAGAGAACCAAAACCAGTGGTAGGTGGATACCAGTTCTCAGTGTAACACAGCATTAATGAAGAGGTTGTCATGAAGATTGTTTGGATGGCATATTCCTTGAGTCTGATTATCTATGCTTATCTATGCTGAGAGAAAGAGGTAGGCAGCAGCAAAATCATGACTCTTCACTAACAAGGACCTCCATCCTCAATCCATTCCACACTACTTCATCTATCGTCTGCCAGAAGAAAAAAAAAAAGAAGAACTAATTTCATTTGACTGAAATGTTGATTTGGCTAAGAAACAATGCTTTGTCACATCCAAACAAAAAAAAATCTGTAATCAGCATGCCCATCATGGTTACTGACTCAGACTCTACAGGGCTAAACAAAGGCAGTTCCTGCGCTGGAAGCCTTTGGCTTGTAGGCTCAGAGCACATGCTTGAGGATCCCTGGACACTTGTATTTTCAGCTGATAAGGCTCAGCCTGTACTGAAAAGAAGACTAGCCAATGGAGCCTATCCTCTGAAAAGCTAGAAGTCTGGGTGCACCTGACCCTCATCAGCTGTCAGTGAACTTTTTGGAAATGGGTCTTTTGTCTCATCCACCATGGTGCTGATACACCTCCAATAAAGCCAACTCGGACAAGAGGTTTAACTTTTTGACAGATAATATAGAAGAAAGGATCATCTTGCTCATTGATTAAGGTTCTACCCTTTTATGACACCGTTAACTGCATCAGTACTCCAATCTCTGCAATACAGGCACCATCTGCAGGCCTGTTGGTGAGAAGGGATGCTAAGCAATTTCTGGCCATCAGGAATCTTTTCTCTCTTTCCTTCCCACACACACCCTTGGAAATGAGGCATGATTTTGCTGTTCAGAGAGAAGGATGCCTTTGTAAGGATCTTTTTCCGTGTAGTGATAATAGTAAGCAGTCTCTTGATTTCTCTATGGCCAAACACTTTGTCCCGTGTTATTCCCTCTTTAAAATGGGAAAAGTGATGTTTGATCCTCTCCCAGTAATGCCACAGGGGTAAATACACTACATCTTGAGGTTCATTTTTGTTCTACATGATGAAATCTATGTATGAACTGCAGACAAACAGCTTCCTTTCTGTCTTAAAACTTCAGTTCATTTATTGCTGCTGTTTCACAGCTTGATCTGTGTTTCATTGGACCATGATATAAAGCACAACTGAATGGTTTAGATGTATAGTGCCATGATTATGAAACTTGAATTACAAAGACAGAAAATAAATCAGAAGAACAAGGAGAGAATTAAACACTTTTGATCAGCCTTTCTCCTGCACTTACTATTTAATTTAAACCAGAGCTGTTTCTTTTTGTAGTAGTCATTCATCTCCAAGTAGTGAAAATACACTTGCAAAACTAATAACTGTGAATCTATTTGCAAAGATATGTATTTATGCGCCTGGCACTTCAGGGTGTTTAGAGGGTAATCTCAAACTGTGAGCACTGCACTCTGTAAATTTTGAAGCGATTTTTCTAAATGTCAAGTATTTATTACATGAAAAAAACATTTGGAGTGTGGAGCAGGTCCCTGGTGATATATGGTGCATTTGGGGAAGGGCTTCTTGGATGAACGGAAACAATATTTGAGTGCTGAAAAGCAGATCCTCCGCTTGAAATTTCTTTGTGTACGTGGAAAGGAAGTTGAACAAAGCTGGAAAGCCAGCCAAGTATTTTGCTTTGTCTCTTGCATAAACTAATTTAAAATAGTGATTTTCCAAGCCTTTTATATGTAAGCTTATTCCAGTCTTTTCTCAGTCCTGCGGCACTTCTACCTCCTCAGCTCAGATTGCTGCTGTCTCCTTCTCATCCCCTTAACAGCTCCAGAGGGCTCAGTTCAGACTGCAGGCAAATAAACCCTGCAGGATTTATTCATGTTAGCTTTTACCCACATAATACCTCACCTTAATGGCAACATATCTCAAAGTGCAAAGTAGTGAAGTGCACCTCTCTGACTGGAGGCTGATGATGTGGAATATCAGGTGGAAATTTTACTCACCTCCCTTGGAAGACTGACTTCATGCCTCAGCCTCTAATGCTCCTCAAGAGAAAAATAGCCAATATAGTTGGTTCTTTGTGTTCAGTCTAGGAGTTAGTCAAATGCTTTCTACCAGTAGCACTATAACAGTTTCCCTTCTGCTTTTATGCCTCTTTTTGTGTCCAGATATAGCCTTATATTCGCTATTTACACTGCAACTAGTGCATATTCTGAAGCTACCATATTACTGTTGTGTACTGTTTGGGTTCATTCTGCAGGTGTCTGTGATGTTTTTGGTGGAGCTAAGCAAAGCCTTTCATTTCCTGGGCAAAGTGATGCAGACTGAGATACTGATACACTTCTTGGAGCTCTACTGAGTGCAGTGCATCTCACTGTCACTGCAGTATAGGGCGGCAGCACAGGAAGCTGTGATCACAGAATCGTTAAGTTTGGAAAAATCATTTAGTTTGTTTTGCTACAACGCTGCAGGATGAGCTGCTGTGCCAGGTGCTGCAGGGCACTGCCAGTGGCACTCAGTGCAACCCAAGGCAGGCGGCATCTAAGGATCATCTAATTCAACCATCAACTCATAACCACCATACCACTAAATCATGTCCCTCAGTGCTACGTCTACTCTTTTCTTGAACACCTTCAGGGACAGTGACTACACAACCTCTCTGGGCAGCTTTTTCCAGTGCCTTACCACTCTTTTGAAGAAGAAATTTTTCCTTATACCCAACCTGAACCTTTTCTGGTGCAACTTAAGGCCATTACCTCTTTTCCTCTCTCTAGTTACATGGGAGAAGAGGCTGACTCCCACCTTGATACAATTTCCTTCAGGTAGTTGTAGAGAGCAACAAGGTCTCCCCTGAGCCTCCTCCAGACTGAACAATTCCAGTTTCCTCAGCTGCTCCACATAAGACTTGCACTCCAGAGCCCTCACCATCTTTGTTGCTCTTCTCTGGACACACTCCAGGAAGCCTCGATGTCTTTCTTGTAGTGAGGGGCCCAAAAATACGCCAGTCCATGCTCCAAATTTGCCATCTTTATGTGGTCCACCTTACTGGGATCTTCAAAGCAATGCAACCTCCTGTAGAGACCCACCTGTGAGAGGAAAAATGAAATCTTCATACAGTGTGTGTAACTACACAGTCAGCAGGGATATCACTGCCCAGTCCTTCGGGAGTTTGCCAAGTAGAGAGGTGTATCTATGGACTTACACTGACTCAATATGTCAGAGGTGGCATCAGGTTACCCATCTGCATTGTTTTCAGTGCTGCTCTCCTTGTGCTTAAGGTACCAACCTGTGAAGGCATAAGCAAGGATCTTGGCCAGGTCCCCCCCTTGCTCAAAGCCAGAGTTCCCACATTCCCTTCAGAGAGCTGAGTGCCAGGTAGATGGGGGGGGCAGGAGAGTCTCTAGTGGGTAGGCCCTGCTGTGCTGGACTCTGAGACAAGGTGTGTGAAAAGAGGCCCTGTATCTTAATAGTCCATCTTATACATATGGGGAAGAGAATTAACAAGCTTTCATCTTAAAGTCCTTTTTTATGTCTAAAATAGGTGACACAATGTTCAAAGCAGTTGCTTCAAATTCAATTATATACATTGGAGCTGCACTGCATGAGGGAAAAGGTGGTTAGACACTTGCAGATAAAAGGCGAGAAATGCTAAGAATACATCTTGCCAAGGAAAGAGAGATGTGTAATTTCTACTATGTGTGAAAAGTGAAAGGTTAGTGGTGATGAGGACAGAGCAGTTGCAGGTACTGATATTAAGTATCCAGCCAGGAAGGAAAAATGCCCTGGAAGTCCACTTCAATCAAGCTGAACTTCAAAAGGAAGCTTTCATCAAACATAAGCACCAATTCTTTTTTTTTTTTTTTAAAAAAAAAAAAAAAAGCTGAAAGTTGAGAAGCCACAAAGAGACATTTTGATACCATATTAAATACTGAACACTGCCTCTTACCTTGCAGAAAACCCTCTTAAAAACAAACAAACAAGCAAACAAAAAAAACCCCGCAAAACAGCTCGATTAAAAGAAAAATGAGATGCTATTAAATTTGACAAAATTGATGTTCAAATGAGAAAAACAGAAAATTCTGGAAAGTAAATGAAAAGTAAATCTCCAGATTGAATACCAGCTCAAGAGACATTTTGCTGATAAAAGATACTTTCACACACACATCCAAAACATTATACCTACTTGAAACTTAGTGCAACTTCAAATGAAATACTGAAGAGGTAGAAGGATTACTCAACAAAGGTAAGGCCATAAGAAAAGTATTGCATGATTACAGCTTGATAATAATAAGGTCAGGGAGCCCCACGTCACAGATGAACAATCTCAAACTGAAGAGGTTTAGGGACAAATAGGTAAGAAAAATAGGGGATGACAACCATCAGATCGGCCTGAAGTGACTCAACATGAAAGTGCTAATTGCTAGTTCAGTGCTGCATTCAGTGCTGGAGGAATAGTCAATGGCCAGTAAATCTTCAGACTCCGATAAGGCTCCAGGGCAATGCTGAAATCTATAGAAAGATAAATCTATCATTTTTATCTCGTAAAATCAGAAGAAGCTGTAAGAGTGACTATACTGCGTAAAATTCCATACGCATTTTTTCCTGAGGAAGTCATGCCTCATGAATCTAGTGGAAATGTCTGTAAGGATTTTACAAGTTTGGTAGGAGCCATTGAGTTCCTCAAAGGCAGAGAGGCCTTACAGAGAGATCATGACAGACCAGAGGGCAGGGCAACCACCAACTACATGAAGATTGACAAGAGCAATTGCTGAATTCCGCACTTGGATCAGTGCAATCCTGGATACATTTACAGTTTAGGGGACAAGAGGCTGGACAGCAACCCTATGGAGAGAGGTCTGGTGGTTCTGGGTGACAGCAAGGTGAATGTGAGCCAGCAGTGTGCCCTGGTAGCCCAAAGGGCCAACTGTGCCCTGGGGTGCACCAGGCCCAGCACTGCCACCGGGCGAGGAAGGGGCTGTCCTGCTCTGCTCTATGCGGCCTCAGCTCCAGCACTGGGTGCAGTTTGGAGTGCCACAGTACAGAAAGGACATAAAACTATTAGAGAGTGTCCAAAGAAGGCCTACGAAAGTGGTGAAGGGTCTAAAGGTCAACACATATGAGGGGCAACTGAGGTCCCTGTGTTTGCTCAGCCCAGAACAGAGGAATTGAGGGGAGGCCTCATGGGCAGCTGCAGCTCCTCACAGGGAGTGGAGGCACAGCGCTGAGCTCTGCTCTCTGTGACAGCGACAGGGCCCAAGGGATCAGCATGGAGCTGTGTCAGGGGTTAGGGAAAAGGTCTGCACCAGAGGTTGGGCGGAAGCATGGAACAGGCTGCCCCGGGCAGTGGATGCAGCCTCAAGTACTAGAGTTGAAGGAGTGTCTGGACAGCGCTCTCAGTCACTGGGTTTGGATTTTGGGTGGTCCTGTGTGGAGCCAGGGGTTGGACTCGATGATCCTTGTGGGTCCCTTCCAACTGAGAGATGTTCTATGGTTCTGTGATTCTTTGTGGGTAAGGGTGAGACAAATAAAAAGTTTTGCCAGAAGTTTTTGCAGAATTCTAAGGAATAACAGGGAAAGATCCTCTCTACTTCAAGTCAGAAAGTGGGAAAAAAGACATTAATTGTAGTGGAAATGCTGAGTCATGGCTTGAACCAGTGACTGAGCACCTGGTGGGAAGGCAGGGTCAGCCCAGAGGAACTCAGGTGCATGCAATGCATCTGAATGACCAGAAGGGGTGCAGCCAGGATCCTCCCCTTCCCAGACCTCATTTAAAGGTTGGCAGTGGAGGTAAGGGTATCTTGCTAGAGATCCTTGTGTACCTGATGCCTTTTAAGGGTAAGTAGCTTTTTTCTTTTGTTTCTGTGCCTATGGCTGTTGAATTTGAGCAAGTCTTTGCTTGCTGTAGCCTAGGATTTTGCTGCTTTGCTGTCGTTGCTGTGCTTTCCCTTTCTGTCACATTATAGTATTGCAATAACTGATGGCCTTCACTGTAGAGGGGAGTTGTCAATGTGCTCCCACAAGTATTTGCGGTTTAGATTTTATCATTCCGTATATTCCTTGGTGACCTAGCAAAGAATGAATAGTAAGTTAAAAGTTTTCTGTTCTTGAAAATTTATTAAGCACAGTCAGTATTAATGCCAAGCTCAAAGTTGCAGAAGGATATTGCAGTTGGCTTGCTGACTGGGCGATCAAACAGCAGATGTAAATTTAATGTCAATGACTGCAAAGCATGGGGAAAAAATAACTCTTATGTAGCTGCAGTTCTGAATTAGCTATTAATCCTTAGGAAATAGAACTTCAAGTCAATGTGAATAACTTCCTGAAAATGTCAGTACAGTACTGAGTAATCATCAAAACTCTAGATGGGATATTTTTTACTTACCTTAAAATAACTGAGCACAAAGCAGGAGTTCCCGTTATGTCATTCTGTGTTGCTCCAATGCATGTGTCTTGAAGACTGCTTGTTATCTTGGTCACTATGTTTTAAATAGTTTGTAGCAAAACTAAAATAAGAAGAGTAGTGAGGATTTTAGGCTTCTTAAATGAGAGTGCCTAGATGACAAACAGTATGAACAGTAGAAGCACATAGATGCCTCAGGGACCTGCTGGAGAAGCCTGCCAAATAAGGGTTGGTATGGAGGGACTGAATGCAAAATGGATGTTCGCTATGTTTCATAACACAAGAACTACTGGAAAGTCAACAAAATCCTCAGAAAGTGAGGATAAAATCATCAAAAGCTTTTTTTTTTTTTTGGTTCACTGTCAAATTATAAGATACAGGATGTTAGAAGAAAAGAATATCGAATGTTTCAAAATAGATCAGACAAGTTTCAGAATGATCTGGATGAAGGCTCTGGCTTAAAAACTTCCCAAAAATGAAGGTTATTTTAGGAATTGGGGTCCTGTTTCTTAAGTGAGTACTTTCAGCAAGCACTTGAGCAGACTAGTTGGATAGTTGGTCTGACCCATTATGCCTGTTCATAAGTTACAGAGCTCCTGCCTTTACTTACCCTCCCATCAGCCAGGTCACCCCCCACCTATGGATCCTTACCATGACCAGTCAGTGTAATTCCACAGTGAAGCTACACTTTCTGAGGAGCGCAGTCACCTCTACCCAGCCCTGGTGAGGCCCATCTGCAGTGCTTTGTCCAGCTCTGGGACAGAGAGGCATGGACATACCAGAGCAAGTCCAGCAGAAGGGCCTGAAGCATCTGACACAGCAGAAGAGACCATGATAGCTAGGACTGTTCAGCCTGGAGAGAAGAAAGCTCAGAGGAAAAATGCTGGGAGAGGTTGCAGCTGGGACAACTGATCCAAATGGGCCAAAGGGTATCCCTTATTGTACAGCATCATGCTGGAAAAGATTATAGGGCAGATAATCTTGATGGAGATCGTGTGGCACAGCTGGGAGGTCAGGCCTAGCCAGCATGGGTTTGTGAAAGGCAGGTCCTGCTTGACCAAGCTGATCTCCTATGATTGAGTGACCTGCCTGGTAGATGAGGAAAAGGCTGTTGATGCCTACTTTGACTTCAGCAAAGCCTTTGACACTGTCTCCCATGGTACTCTCCTGGAGTAGCTGGCAGTCCATGGCTTGTACAGGTACACTCTTTGCTGGATAAAGACCTGGATGGCTGGGCCCGGAAAGTGGTGGTGAATAGAGTTAATTCCAGCTGGTAACCGGTCATGAGTGGTGTTCCCCAGGGAACACCACTTGGTCTGTATTGGTCTGTTCTGTGCAAAATCTTTATTGATGGCCTGGATGAGGGCATTGAGTACATGCTCAGTAAGTTTGTAGATGACACCAATTTAGCAGGAAGTATTGTTTTGCCAAGGGGTAGGAAGGCTCTACAGAGCAATCTGGATGGGCTGGATAGCTGGGCTGAGGCCAATGGGATGAAGTTCAACAAGATTGAGTGCCTGCACTTTGACCACAACAATGCCAAGGCTGGGGGCAGAGTGGCTGGAAGACTGTGTAGAATAAACAAACCTGAGGGTGCTGGTTGACACTCAGCTGAACATAACCCAGCAATCTGCTTAGCTGGCCAAGAAGGCTAATGGTATCCTGGCTTGTATCAGAAATAGTGTTGCCAGCAGGAGCAAGGAAGCGATCATCCCTTTGTACTCAGCCCTGGTGAGGTCACATCTTGAATATAGTGCTCAGTTTTGGGCTCCTCACTACAGGGAAGACATTGAGGCCCTGAAGTGTGTTCAGAGAAGGACAACAAAGCTGGTGATGGGTCTGGAGCACAGGTCTTAGGAGGAGCGGCTGAGGGAGCTGGGATTGTTTAGTCTGGAGAAGAAGAGGCTCAGGGGAGACCTTGTTGCTCTCTACAACTACCTGAAAGAAGGTTGGAGTGAGGTGGGGTTGGCCTCTTCTCCCATGTGATTAGTGATAGGACTGGAGGGAATGCCCTCAAGTTGCACAGGGGAGATTCACATAAGATGTTAGGAAAAACAACTTCTGGCACGTGGTCAGGCCCTGGAAAGGGCTGCCCTTGGAGGAAGTGGTTGAGTCGCTGTCCCTGGAGGTGTTCTAGAAACATTTAGATATTGTACTGAGGGGCATGGTTTAGTGGGAAGTATTGGTGATATGTGGATTAGGTGATATGTGGAAGGATATCTCCTTCTCTGGAGATACTCAAGACCTGCCTGGATGCCCACCTGTGCGACCTGGTGTAGGGAACCTGCTTTGGCAGGGGGGTCGGACTTGATGATCTCTGGAGGTCCCTTCCAACCCCTACGATTCTGTGATTCTGTGGATGGTTGGACTGGATGACCTTGGAGGTCTTTTCCAGCCTTGGTGATTCTGTGATTCTATGCCCAGCAACAAAAACTGAGATAAAGGGAGTAGAAAGGCTTTTGGCTTCTGAGCTGTCCCTTGTACAGAAACTGGCTGACCATCAGCCTGTCTGTAGTGGCACTATATGACTTCCTCTGCTTTGCTCATATTTTTTCCTCTCTTTCCTTCACCTATTGAGTTGTCTTTATCTCAGCCCACAGTCTTCCTCCCTTTTGTTCTCCTATTTTTTCCCACTGGATGGGGAGGGGTTGGGGGGGGAAGCAGCTATGAGTGCTTGGCTGCTGGCTGGAGTCAATCCTCCACGATTCTCCATCCTGGAAGTGATTTTTGTTTGGTGTCTACCAAATCTGAGACATCTTCAGAATTATATCAATTCCATTTGTTACTGTACAATCCTGTACAGTGTACTCGATGTCAGGATCCATCAGACAGGAGAAACATTTCCACAGGCTGCAGTTCACGTAGTTCACCACAGGGAGACAGCTGCAATACGTCTCTGAAAAAGAGATGGGCAGAAAATGTCGGGCTGAGGAGTTTGTATGGAAACTATTACACACCATTGTGCAGAGATTGGGCTCCTATGGACTTGCCCTTTTCTGAGGCAGTGAGTTTGGATGCTGTGGACCAAAGCTCAAAACCAGCTTTCACCTGTGGGCTCTTCATGGAGTAGCCAGGACCTCAGGAGTGGCTTTGGTGGTTGTTCCACATGGTCCCATGTGTGGAACAGGGCTGTAACACCCACCTCACGGGGTTTGTGAACGCTCACTGAAGTGGTTGCTGAGGCAAGGTGTGGTTTGTACATTGCATGAGACAAAGTTCATGAGTTTGCAGCTGAAATCTGTAGTATTCTGCATGAGCACAAAAGGACCAAATGAAGATTCAAATTGTTTTTTATTTTTTGGCACCTGCTAGTTCTGCATGCATGACTGTGCTCAAGCAAATGTCTGTTAAAGCAGTTAATTATATGCAAATGACTTTAGAGATTTCAATAATATCCAGGCTTCTCTTCCTTTCCCTTGTAAATTGATTTGCAATTAAAATGTCTGATGTTTACCTGCCATTAGGGCATCAGTGAGCTCCTCTATCCAGCCACTCGGCCACTCATCTCTGAATGTGGGGGTTCACACTCCTGGGCATCTCCCTTCAGGCCAGCTGGCATAAGCAACCCCTGCACTGTGAGACCTCATCTGGAGTACCGCATCTAGATGTGGATTCCTCAGCACAGGAGAGATGTGGACCTGTTGGAATACATCCAGAGGAGGGACACAAAAATGATCCAAGGGATGGAGCACCTCCCATATGAGGACAGGCTGAGAGAGCTGGGGCTATGCAGCCTGGAGAAGTGAAGGCTCTGAGGAGATCTGAGAGTGGCCTTGTAGTGTCTAAAATGGGGCTGTAAGAAAGAAGAGGACAGACTCTTTAGCAGGGTCTGTTGTGAGAGGACAAGGGGAAATGGTTTCAAACTAAAGGAGGGGAGACTTAGATTGGACATGAGGAAGATCTTTGTTAGTAAGAGTGGTGTGGCACTGAAACAGGTTGCCCAGAGAGGTGATGGAGGCCTTGTCCTTGGAGACATTCAAGGTCAGGCTGGATGGGGCTCTGTGCACCTGATCTAGCTGTAGGTATCCCTGCTTATTGCAGAAGAATTAGACTAGGTGGCTTTTAAGGGCCCCTTCCAACTCAAATAATCCTATGATTCTATTCTATGACTCTTACCTAGGACTCTGAGCATGAGCCCTGTAACTGCTCTAATCACAGTCAGAATTGGGTACCATGTCTGGAATAGAGACCCCTTGGTGGAACTTTCACAACAGCTGAGGATGAGCAGTCTCCAATAAACAGTTTTATGAAGGTCTTGGTTCCTTGGGTGCTTTTGTGGCTTTGCATGAAGAACCTGGGGCTACAGGCGCTCCACTGCAGCGGACACCCATCAGTGTCACTAACCAAACACCACTCCTTCTCAGTAGCCCTCTGCCATGCTTTTGTATGTTAGTTACATGTTCCCACAGGCTTTGAATGGGGTCTCTGCTAACAGCAAGATAAGCGGAGGGGAAGGCAAGACAAGAAGCTCTTGGCCGCATCAAGCAAAATAGATCAAGTACAAGGACTCAAGATTATCAAGGTTATCTGGAGGATTAATATTACTTACTGAGTATACCTCACAGAGTGGAGTTAGACACCATGTGGGGTTTCATAATGCAGCAGAATTGACAGGCAGAATCAGTTCTGCCTTGGTTAACTGGAAAGGGCACTGTATCAGGAATTCTTGTTAGATATCAACATTTACCAAAAAAAAAAAAAAAAACCCAAAGCCATATTAACTTTAGCAGTAACTGCTGTTACTTATCACACAATGACCTGGTGGCTTCCATTCACCTCAGTGGGGGAGGAAAATCAGCCTGTCCATGCTGCTGTTTGGCTGAGGGAGCAGCTTCCCAAGGCTCCTTTACAGGGTCTGTGCACAGCTGCAGCAAGGTGACCCACAGCCATAGTGAGGTCACTAGGATGAGAACACAGGTCTGTTAGCTGCTGACTCAGCACTAAGATGCTTACAGCAGTTATACATGAGCATAAGCCTGGCGTGCCCCAATCCAATCGAAGTTTACACAGCCATCACACGCTCTCCTTTCTGCTGTGAGAACACTGCACTTGCACAGAATGCAGGCTTTGGAATAGCCTCCTGCAGCCTTCTTATCCCCTTGGCAACCAAATTTTATTTTTATTTATTTCTCTATTTATTTGCAGGATTGAAAGCTCTATAGCATATTTCTCTGGGCTGTGAGTAACCCTGAACACAAAAGAGCCAGGAATAACTCCTTTGCTTTGCTGTCAGGCTTGACACTGTTGCTACTTTTATCTTGTTGGTGAGGAAACAAGGGTGACAGAATGAAATGAGCTGGGCAACTGGTGGCAGGGAGAGAAGCAGCATCTGAAAGGCTCTCACAGCTCAGGTGATCTCCACCAGCATGTGCCACAGGTCCCTGCTGTCTCCAGGCAGAGCCTGCTCCTCCTGCCCAGCAGTGCCACTGCTCAGTGCTCCCCAGTGCTTCAGCAGAAATGAGCTCTTCAGTGCCTGAAGCTGCTGTGGGCAGGATGGAAGTGCCCTACTGCACTCTTATCCTTAAAGGCTGCAGATACTCATGTCAGTTAAGCACTTGCAATGAGCTGTTACATATGCCTGGAGCTACCACTATCACAAAGGGCATCTCCCAGCTGTAGTTGTATGTAACATAAAAAGCTTTGTGTCTGTAACCTCTAGAGCATGAGATGCTGGGTTCACTCTCACTTTTCAGTGATAGTATCCTGCTCACCAGGCTGTCCCTGACTAACTTCCCCTTTAGCATCTTGGTTACTGCACTGCTCCTGGCTGGGTGCTGCAGCCAGTGGCATAAAAATGTGGAGTCTTACTGCCTCCTCCCACCAGCCCCTGTGCTGCTTCTGTTAATCATGCACTGAAACAAAGGGAAGAACTAATTAATTACAATGAAAAAAAGTTGTTATTTATTTTTTTGCCTGGGTAATCTTTCATAAAGAAAGATCAACTCAACTCCCACACGCTTATGAAAGCATCTGCACAACACTGAACTTAACCTTTGTACCTTCACCTTGAAAAAGGAATGACTGCTATTCGTACTTATCAAACAATTCCAGTCCTCATTTACTCATCCCACAAATGAGAACTTACTGAATGCTTACAGAAAGATTTACAGAAGTACAGAAGTAATGCAGAACAAAAGTTCCTTTTGTAGCTTGACTGTATTAATTTGAAAAGTGTTTGTTTTACTCTGCAAAAGAGAAGAAACTTTCTTCTAATACCATTCACAGAGAACTGAAACCTCTCCCTTCCCTCAGAAGGCTATGTCAGTCCAGATGGGAGTTGCCCCCGTTGCTGCGCTGAGGCTGATATTCAGCAGAAAACACAGATCGGTGAGGCTCTCCTCTCTAATAGAAAAGTGTTCAGAAAGAGCTGACATTACAGCACTGTTTTCCTTGTTTTCCCTTTAAATATCTCCATAAACCATCACTCCAGCTGAAGCCTTCATTTTAGCTTCTGTAATACAGACAAACCTTTGGGAACTAATCTTTCCTGGAAAATGAAGTCAATACATCAAGTCAGCTGTTAATTTTGCAAAGGTGCTGTCTCAGATAAGGGTGTGCATGAGCTACACGTCTCACTTATTTATCTATCTACCACATTTTATACAGCCTAGCTCCAAAGTAGTTTAAGTACTTAGCTCATCAACTGGATAACTGATATAGGAAAGCAAGATTAATTTTTATTAGCTTGAAGTATCATTTTATTCAACTGATAAGAAGTATCAATACATTATGCATCTGCCAGTTATAGTCCATTTTAATTGGTTCCAAAAACTAAGCAGTAAATGGGAGGACAGTTTGTCTAGTTAATCTGAAAACAATATTCCACACAATCAGTACTGGAGTTGTCAACCGTATAGTAATTCCAGCATTAAGTTATGGCTTTGCAGAAAGTCATGAAGTTAAATTAGAACACATCAAGAGCCATTTTCCAAAGATTTATTGAAGTAGCGACAGGTTGCTCATACTGTGCTGGAAAAAGCAGTTTTATTAAATTCAGATACTTAAAAACAGTATTGCAGCACAAGATATTGCTATTTGTAAACTAGACTCCATTGTAAACTCTAATCCTTCAGGGAGAGTCAGTTTGCAAGATCTAAGACCTATTTCCTAGCATAATAATCTTGCGCTCATGGAAAAACTGGAGAAAGGCACTTGAAAGCTGTTTCTTCCTTTAAGACATGAACTTTTTAAAACCTTGCTGGTAAGAATTTCTCCTGCATTAAGTTTGCATCTTCACTTCAGCTTTACTCCAAGTCATCATGATGCTGGGAAGTTTCATTAATAACCTGTTGAAAAACGGAGACACTTGCATTAATCTTAAGACAGTTGTAATAAAGAGTTAGAACTGAAACAGATAGCACAGATGTGAACAAAGATATCAGCATTTGCCTATGAATTTAGATGGTTAAGCATGTGCAGGTACCAATTAAACTTGAATTTAGTCCAAATACGCTATCCTGCCCCTAATAAATGCTTCTCCTGCAACATTTTTCTTATGTGACAGGAGAAATTTTGAGGACTTACAACTCAACTGAATGTAAAGTCTCCTCTAAACAGAGGCTGTCAGCCACTCAAGCTATTCTCAGATCTGTTTTGTGGTCTATTCCACAGAAGTACATTTGCTACATCTGCATGTTCAGCCATGCAGCTTGGACTGCCAGATGCTACCATATACAGGCTGCACCAATCAGTGGTCCAGGCTACAGCACTGGGCAAAGTAACCAGCTGAGATAGAAATAAAAAAATCTAAGTTACCACCAACCTGTCCATCTCTAGTTTCCACAGTCTTAATTAGAAGTGTCCTCTTCGAGTGAGTGTCAACCATTGGCTGAGACTCAATGTTGGTTTCTGCAGAAGAAAATGTGTTGTTACCAAGAGTCTAGATGAATTGCCTCCTCAGAGAACTGAGGAATGTCAGTATCTACTTTCAGAATCCCAGTTTAGTATATGAAGTCCTTTTCTCTTTGAATGATAATGAATGATAAACTAGCTTTACTTATTTTCTTCTTATTCCTCTTAAAGCAGCTTCAACAGAAATCTAAGTCACTTGTTATGTATTGATACTTCCTTATGTGTACCCAGGAATAAAGTACCACCTCTCATCCAAAATTAAGTAACCGCAAATACAGTAGTTGTGTGTAAGAATGACTTTCATATACAGCTGCATTTACACCAGTTCAAATACTATAGTAAAAGGAACTATCCGTGACCTTTTTGCTAAAGATTAAAAACAGCTGCTTACACAGACCCGAATGAAACAGCTTACCTCTCAGGTTCAAAGAAGCAAAGGTTGGAATAGGCATGTTGATCCTGAAGGAAAAGAAAAAATGGATGAAGTCAGACAATGGTACAGAATCTCTAAAGAGTAACTGCTAGAAGGTGAGCGTCTGCATGTGATTTTTACCTGCTCTCTTCTCCCTCCAGCAGTTTTCTGTAGGTAGCAATCTCAATATCAAGAGCCATCTTTACATTCAGCAGGTCCTGGTACTCACGAAGATGGCGAGCCATTTCTTCCTTCATGTTCTGAATCTCATCCTGCAGGCGGCCAATAGTGTCTTGGTAGTTAGCAGCTTCAACAGAGAAATTCTCCTCCATTTCACGCATCTGGCGCTCCAGGGATTCATTCTAGGAGAGAATAAAGTCAAGTACAACTACAGTTCAGCCCACTCTTTCTAATGTCAAGACCCTTTGTAACTTGAAATAAGAAAAAAACACGAAGGGAAACTGAACAACAGTGTCCTTTCTGAAAATGCTCAATCATGTCCCCATTTTATCATCTCCTTATCCTCCCCTTGCAAAGTCCAGGTGTGCTATTCTGGTGTCTGATGAGACGTTTCACATTTATTCTACCAGACAGCAAAGCAAACCCCCACAGTAAGCCAAACACATACAGTACAAGTCAGCATGCAGACAGTACTTGGTGAGAGAATCTACGGGTGTACTATACAGTTACCTCCATTTCAAGCTAGCCTTTCAGGCAACTGGATTCTAGAAAGTGCAAGATCTGCACTTTTCCACTGTTCCCTCAGGCTTTGTATAGCTCATTCTGTATTGTTTACACCTTGAGAAAAACCAGTTCAGTATAGCAATCTGAGCAGTGCACTACACAGTACATGCAGACAAATGGAGCCCAGAGAGTCTTTTTCAGGAAGGATGGGTACACTGCTGTCTTGTATGGGACATCAGCTGCAGCCACGCCCATCCAGTGAACTACAGCATAGTGCTTAAAAAGCTGCATCAGGAAGAACATCTACTTACGCTTCCTTTAAGGGCATCAACTTCACAGGTGAGAGACTGAATCTGTCTGCGGTACTCATTAGCTTCTTGTTTGGCCTGGCGCAGGGCATCATTGTTCCTATTAGCAGCTTCAGAGAGATCTGCGAACTGTGGAAACACTCAGTTTGGTTAGCATAACACTTCACAAAAACGGTGTAACAGACTACTTCTAGACGCAGGATTTGGAGGCAACTGAAGCCATTACAGGGAAGTTCTAGCACTTGAAATATTCAAACATGAACTCTTTTATTCCTATCTGATTGTTGTTTCAGATACTTTCGTGCATTTGTTCATTCCTTTCTTAAGTATATACTTAAGAACTGCCTCCAGCTACAAGAATAGGGAAGAAGAGGAAATGCGCCCATTAGTTTGATGCTGTACTTAGGGCACAAACGTTTACAGTTGGAAAAATCTATCGGTCTGGGAAGAATAAAGACTACCCTATTCTGTGGCTGGGCTAACATTCAGTACAGAAGGAACACTCAATGCTACAGCAAAGCTGTTACCTAAAATTCATTTGAATGCCTGCTGCATCTGTATAATCCTACAACACATTTTACTTACTTTGGACTTGTACCACTCTTCAGCTTCCTGAAGATTCTTAGCAGCAACGCTTTCATATTGTTGACGAACATCACGCAGGGCAGCAGTAAGATCAGGCTTGGAAACATCCATATCAATTTGGATGTGCTGTTCCTGGAGTTGAGCCTGCAGTTCCCGGATTTCCTTAGAGAGAAGTAGACAATCAGAGTTAATAAACAGCACTAGGCAGAAAATGCACAGGTTAGGACTTGGGGCCAGAACCAGAGAGTTTACTTGTACACTGTGCCCAGACACAGACCCATTATTCAGCTTACCTCATCATGAAGCTTCTTCAAGAAGACAATTTCTTCTTGCAGGGACTCAACTTTGCGCTCAAGATCAAGCCGTGCCAGAGAGGCATTGTCAACATCCTGATCAGAGAGAAAAGAACAATTAGCAATCTTATTTTTGCTACTTCCTACCCTAGCCTCAGAGATCATTATATACTGCTTTATCACAATTTTGTGAACTGTGCAGCACGTGAAAATGTCATCTTTGCTACGATATTGCTGACTGTGACCAAGAGCACACATCATGGTGAGTGTAAATCCTGCTCAAAGACAAAAACACATAGTTTACAAGACAGCGCTAAGCTCTTCTAGCTCGACAACACTGAAAACATGGAGTTAACCTTTCAATTTGCAGAATTCTACCTTTTCCAGTGGGGCTTAAAAGTGCAACCTATGTACCCACATGAGCGGGCTTAATCTTTTGTTCATCTCCTATGGACTCCTCAGTGATGAACCACAGAGCCCCTTGGCTCCACAGATCACAACTTGAAAGCACGCTGTTAAATCTAGGGATGTACGCATAAAGACCACAGACTACCCCAAGCAGTTTGACAGATGTCCCTGGAGGAAAAGGCATGAGCATAAACACAAATGGAGTCAGTCTCTGCTGCCTACACCCTCACATTAGCTGGCAAATACTCCACCCTTTGCTGGACAGAGATAGTCTTAATCAACAGCAAAAATTCATTTAAGGCACAAGAGATGATATGGCATGAATGTTACATGGAAGCAGTGTTAATTTGTTCAAAAAATAACTGACAATTAACCACTGATCAGTAACTTCTTACATTTTAAAGATGCAAGTAAAGCACTTTATAAACGGTAAGACTGATCCTTTCACATTGGCTGCGTGGTCATGTTCCTATGGTACTAACATAAGCATCATGTTTTCACAACTTGCATTATAGCCATTCTGTACTTTGTCCAGAACATAAACATTCCTAATCAGCAGTGCTCACTATTACAGCACTTTTGAAACAGGAAAAGTTTTCTTTAGACTACTAGGAAGCCATCCTTCAGATTACTCCTATTCAGGGATTCAGTTTTTTGCACCAGAAGAATTCTTCAGTGTTCTTTATCCAGCAGAATGCCCCTTTGATGTGTTATGAAAGTTTCCCATCAACGCCCGTTGTACACCACAGTTCATCTTGGCTCTGTTTTCCAGTTCAGAGAAAAAAATTCCTTAACGCATTTGTTCTCCTCCCAAAAAACTCAGACCATTCTAGAAGGAAATTACACAACTATGACCTAACATGTTTACATGACTACCAACAAATCCAAAGACTTTCCAGTGGATTTTACACAAGTCTTAATACTAAAAGGGATTTTTTTTTTTCCCAGAACCAAAGAGCTACAGAAGTTTTAGCAAATTCTAATATACAGAAAGCATCTTAAACTGGAGGCTTGTTCAGTATGTAATGTGTATTTTACTGTATTTTCACTAAGTGCACTTATTCTGCACACTCTAGAGCCATGTAAATGAAAAAGCTATTAATAGCCTGAGCAAACAAGGTTTAAGTCACACGTATGAGTAATTGGACTATGTGTTGATCTTATCTGAAGAGATTCTTCAGTGGCTGAACATCTTTGTTTATTTCAGGAAACCCCTTATTAGCCAAGAGCTGACCTGTTTGCCTTGTCATGGGTTCAGATCTGCTCCCTCCGGCATGTCAGAGCATCTGACAAAGCTGCAGTACATAACTTTCTCACCAATTACGATGCCTCTTTTGTTGCACAAAGTAGTCACCAAATCCCTAGGCTTATTTGATGTAGGACACCCCACAGCATATGAGGAAAGTCATTTGTATCTCATGTTTAGAAGACAAAATTCAGTAACTCAAAAACATGCTTTTTCTTCAAAATCTGCATGTTAGAACTACTCTTTTGTGGCAGAGAAAAACTGGGTATACTCTTGTTCAAACCAAACTCAGCAGCATGTACTATTTGTGCCACAAGTCAATTTAGACGTGATCTGCAGTTTCCACATGTAAAGCTGAGAGGTTACATGGGCGCAGTGCATGGGCAGAGCAGCTGGAGGCTGAGCGACAGGGCAGGGAAGTGGACAATGAATGTGAGGCACGCACAACACACCTCACATAATAGCCCCCAGCCTTCACAAAGCTTCATCAGTTGGAGGGAGAGGAAGACATGCCTTGAAGTGCACCAGAGTAGCATGCATGATTAAACTAGCTTTAAGTCAAAGGAGCTTGTGCTTGAACTCTAGTAATTTAAAACAAAAAAGGGAAATGCTTCTGCATACTTGGATAGGCTCAGCCCCAGTAACACAGCAGCCTAGATTAAAGGCAGTACCTGGAGCTGCTATTTCAAGCTTCAGCCCCCAGAATGTCAGTGGACACCTCATTCCCAGACCCTGCCATGTGTCTGCTCCCACACTGTCTCACTAAGACCACTAGGGAAATGCTAAAAATCAAATGACAACTTCCTGCATGGTGACACCTATTGCCTATGGAGAGCTCTGGGATGGTCAGCCTGCACCCAGCTGTCTGGAGATACAGGGCAGCTGCTTCCAGCTTGGAGGAGTGATAGCAGTGTTGTTTCACACCGGCAGTTTTCAGGAAGTTATCTTGTTTTGAGAAGGCACATTCCTAAACACCTGCTAGTCCAAACAGCCCTCAATCCAAGCCGAGAGCTGTTTTTGCACAAATCAAAACTTGAGCTCATAACTTTCCGCAGGCTTCACAGTTGATTCTGGCTGTCACATCGGCTTTGGTTCATCTGTGTGACACCGCAGCTTCCTACAGACTGAACTCTGGTGCATTGTTTCTTATGTTAACATCTTTGCTTATATAGGATTAAATTCTACATTCTTAATGCACCATCAAGGGGATACAGACAGCTGCTGTGAGCTCATCCCGAGGTACCCACTGTCTGCTTCTGATCATCAGACGCCACTGATAGGAAATACTTCAAATCTGGGACAGTTTTCTGAGAGTGCAGACCGATGTGGTTCATCCAGAAGGAGATCTGTATTTCACACAGAGTCTCCCCTAGGAACATGCCCCCACCATTACACATTTGGTAGGAATGCAGCCCACGGCACCCTCCCCTCCAACACAAAGGGATCCATTATTTCAATCTGCTGCCACCACACCGGCCATAATGCCTGGATCTGCATTCCTCGGTGAATCCCATAGAAACCATTAATACCCTTCAGCCCGGCGCGCAGATGGCTGCGCCTTTTCACAACTATTGGATCAGAAAGCGATTCCACGTCGGAGCGCTTTTGTGGAGCCGGCCAGACCGGGATAAAGCGGGACAATAGCCTCACCCTCCCCCCGGACTGCGGCACCCCCCTAAAGAAAACAACGGGGAGAACAAGGGGCTGCGCCGAGCGCCCTTTGTGCGGGCAAAGCCAGCCCCCAGCCCCAGCCCCGACCTTCCGCCCCCAACCGCCCCGCGGCGGCCGCGCCCACCTGTCGGAAGGACTGCAGGGTGCTCTCGGCCTCCTCCCGCTGCAGCATCTCCTCCTGCAACCTGCAAGCAGCGACACACAGATGAGGTGAGGAAGGGGTGGGTGCCAGCCCCCCGCCCAGCCCCAGCCCCGCACTCACTTCTCCCGCAGGCGCATGATGTCGTCGGCCAGGTTGTCGCGCTCCACCTCGACGCGGGCCTTATCGTTGGTCAGCTGGTCCACCTGCCGCCGCAGCTCCCTCATCTCCTCCTCGTACAGGTCGCCCAGGCGGGACGTGCCCTTGCCCTTGAGCTGCTCCAGCTCGGCCAGCAGGATCTTGTTCTGCTGCTCCAGGAAGCGCACCTTGTCGATGTAGTTGGCGAAGCGGTCGTTGAGCTCCTGCAGCTCTACCTTCTCGTTGGTGCGGTTCGCCTTGAACTCCGTGTTGATGGCGTCCGCCAGGGTGAAGTCCACGGCGTCGTGCATCCGCATGGGCGGCATGCTGCTCCGCAGCCGCACCGACGTCGCCTTGGTGGCGTACACGCCGCCGGGCGAGGCGGACACGTAGCGGGCGCTGCTGGGCCGGAGGGCACTGCCCAGGGAATAGCGGGTGCTGGACGTGATGTAGCGGGTGCCGCTGCTGGGCCGGCTGCCCCCGCCGAACATGCGGCGGTACGAGGAGTTCTTGCTGCTGGTGAAACTCATGGCGGCAAGGAACGGAGCGGCTTTGTAATCCGAGAGCGGAGCGAGGCTCGCAGCGCGGCGGGCGAAGAAGGGCGGTGTCCCCCACCCGGGGCCCCTCTTATGGGGCGCCACCGCCCCGCGCCGCCCCGCCCCGCCCCGTCCGCCGCCAATGGCCGCGCCGGGCCCGGGGAGGGGAGGAGGGAAGGGGGCCCGCGGTGGCGGCACGGGGACAAAGGCGGCGGGATCCGGGGCGGCTGCCGAGGTTCCTTGGGGCCCTACGCCCCTCCGACAGCGCAGTGATTCCGAGGGCGGGACGGGTTGCGGTGCTCCGCCAGCGCTCCCAGCACGGGCCGAGTGCTTAAAAATGCGTCTGTGCAACTTTGTGCGAGCCCCGTCCCTTCCTTCTTATCTTGCTGAAAGGCACCGAGATCGGGGGAGTGATGCTATTCACGAAGGGCTACCGAAAGTCCAAAGCAAACAGTTAGAAACATGAACCGTTGGTGGGTTTGGGGCTAGCTGCTTCCGACGGCACTCCTCAGCCTCCCGCTCTGCGCTGAGGGCTCAGCGCTCTCCCTGCAGCGCCCGGGGGCCCGCCCAGCCCCATCGGTGCCGACGGAGCTGCGCTCATTGTGGACGGGCGCTGCGGCACTGCCACGCCTGCAGCAGGGGCACCGCTCTGCTTTCGGGCTTAGCGCTCCTGGTCGCTGGGCGAGTGTCAGGAGCGGTTTTAACCAAGGATCTGTTTGCTTTTAGTTTCTGTAGGCACACGGTCACTATCTCAGGAAAGAGCTTTTACAAATAGGTCATTAGAAGTTATCCCCAAAGAGCCTCAAAGACAGGACAGAAATCCTCATGCTTCTACTGCAACTGCGCTATTGCAGTGGGGCTGCCAGTGAGACAGAGGGACCAATAGCAATGGTGTAACATTGGTCGGGAAGAACCTGAGCAGCAGTAAAAAAAATTCCCCAAGGCCATTTTCAGCGTGAATGCAGAGTGGTGTAGGAGGTGGTGAGATCCCTGTCCCTTAGGGGACATAATGCCGGGCTGCCCAAAGCCCAAGGTGTGTTCTCCCAGGGAGCAATCCCACTCTGACGCATCAGATTGGTGACACCATTTTCCTCCTTGCTCTAAAAGTGACTGACATAATGCAAAGATATATGCTTTGTATCCTTCAGCACTTACGGGATGTAACACTACCACTGGTTTTTAGTTTTTCTAACTTGCAGCCCTGCAGAAGCAATGTCTGCACTGGGATTTCTCATAAACCTGAACACGAGGAGCAGACAGGGAGTGAGGTGATGTCTGTACCCCAGCTCACAGTAGGGTTGGCTATTGCCCTTCAGGTGTTGTATGGGAAGAATTGGAGCCCGTATATTTTACTAAGGTTGTGGTAGGAGATTTTTGGTTGGCTGGTCGGTGACTGTGTTCCTTTCTGTGCTGTAGTTTGGTTCTGATGGCAATGAGAAGTAAAGGAACACAGTCAAAAAGCACAGCGGCAGGCAGCAAGCGGCTCCCCAGGGGAAGATGCTGCACTCAGTGCTCCAGGAGCTGTCACAGATTGCTGGGCTGCTAAAGGTGCACTTGGCTCCATCCGCTTCTCTTAATGGCCCGCAGCTTGTTTATGCTCCACAAAACCTTTGTGGCACGCACATGCAACTGCCATCCTTCACTCTGACAATGCTCTGCCCCTGAATTTCAGGGAGGTGTTTGTTCTGGTAAAGAAACAGGACCACGTTCCCTCTTGTTTTGGATATAATTTTCATATGTTTATGTCAGTGCTGCCATATGTGCTCTTGGCCACCTGCCTCATTGCTGTTTCTCTCTGTGAAATTTCCCTAAAAATGCAAAGATATTCAGTTCCAAAGGACTACAATAAACCCCACAGTACCTTTTGCTGGTGGGCTCTTACACAGGTGCAGAAATGGAGGAAGTTTCTTGTACAGCTGCAATAAATGCAGTCGACATTTGCATCCCAAGCCCAAAGGGGAACAAGGACTGGCCTCTCTGAAGGATCTCCACAGTACTTGTCAGGAAAGACTGCATCTCACCATAGCTGCAGGAATCACAGAGAGCTGAGGAGGGAGGGCAGAGGGGAGCTGATGGCTGCAGCCAAGAGGATGCAGATGTACTGCTATATACTGAAAATCTGTTACACCAAGAATGAAAAAATCCTTGTAATAGTCAGAATTTCTCTGGAAAATCTGTATTTCTGAAAACATCACTGAAAATAATAGCATTTGCAGTTTTTTAACATTTTCCATTTGATTTAGACAGCAAGAAACTAAAGGAATTTAGTCCATCTAGCACATTTTGGAATGTGCTTTCCAATTATCCCAGACCTTGACTAAACTGATTTGAATCATTTTGTCAATCGGACTTCTGTACTTTTAGTGAGGGTTCTGCTTTAAAGTGTGAAATGATTTTTTTTTTTCCCCAGAAAGTATATAATGACCCATAAGCCTAAGACATCAGCCAAAACATCCTGCGATGCAAATGCAGTTCCCTTTGTTGTCAGTTCCATAAAGCAGCCCAGAGTCCTTTTGGGAGCAAGGACTGGAAGGCATCGGCCTACAGAGGCTTTCCTTCACACTTCCCCCAGGTCCATGAATATTGAACACGCTCTGTGCGAGAGGGGCTGCTTCAACAGGAGAATATGAAAGAGGGTTAACGTCCCACAGCAGCTGAATAGGGAATCTCCATAATATTCAGACACACAAGTGCTGGGACTGCTTCTTGACTGAACGCTGTAACTTCTGGCGAAAAGAGCATTTCCTCCTTCAGCTGTGGTTTGAGAAGTCTTGGGCTTCTCTGGTTCTGAAAGCAGAAAGGCCCTAGGTTCCCATTTCCAAATAAATAGTTGTAAATTCTGGTGTAACTGTTCTGCTGGGGCAGTCCTTCCCTCTGGCTGGGAGCTGGGTGTAGCTGGGTGGGGGAAGGACGGTGCTCCCCGCAGCCTGGTCCAGCACTTTGTACATTGTGCTGAGGACACCTCCGCTGAGCCCAGAGGAAAGCTGCTTTTTCTGAACCCCAAGAACCTTGAGAGAAGGTGATGTGGGTTTGTGAACTCAAAAATTTACGAAGTGTTCAGGCCCTTAATCCTCCTTTTCTGAGTAACTTTGACAATTTATGATCTCAGGAAGTAAATTGAAAAATCTTTAATGAAAGCTATTTTTAAAATTGTATTGCCTGTGGTAGTTGTCATTGTTACAAAACACAGCAAATGTCTATGAGTATCCACTGATCTTTTCAAGGAAGTGACTATGTTACATAGTCAAAGCTAACCACATCTTTCTGCAGTACTATACTTTAATATCAGATGAACGATATGAAACTGGCGGGTCTTTCATCACTGGGGAGGTGTTCTCATTATGACTTGTGCCACCCAGTTGCATGCCATTATTGAAATTGCATTACTATTGCACATAAAGGTCCCCTCTATTATGGTTTCTGGTTGGCAGAGCAGGGTATTTTCTGTCTCCTTTTACCGAATCAGACAATCATTTCCAAAGCCAGTACACCTCTGCCCAAGTCCTGGGGTTGTCTCAAACAGCATGCACAATTCTAGCAGCATAGAGCAGAGAACTGGAAGTTTTTCAGTTCTTTCATAGGTATAAAAATTAACGTAATCCATCCAGAAGGATGAAAGAAGAGAAGAAGAGAAACCAACTGGAATGCTCTGACTCACTGCATTTAATGGTAATAGCACTAACTGATGACTCCCAGCAGTATCTTTAGCAATGACTGGGACATAAAGGCCAAGATTTTCCAAGCTGACAAAAGACATACTCTGAGGCTCAATGCTCAACCTTAAACTCTAAGCAGAACTAATTGCCAGAACATGCCAAGTGTTTCAGTCTTGATTTGGGTCTCCAGAAAAAAAAAGTAATTTGAAATTTCAGCTATTTGTTTTCCTTGTTTTATGAAGCTTGCATTTTGAAGTCAGATTGGGCAAAATTGTCAGAGGACAAAAGAACAAGAGAGGTGCATGAGGATTTTAAGTGTAAATGAGAGTAGTTATACTCTCCCCGCCCAAAAAAAAAGCCACAAAAAAAAAAAAATCTCAATTAAATTTGGCAGTGATTTGATTTTGTTCTTCTCTCTCTCCCAGGTCCATCACTTATGAAAAGCATAAATAGCATAATGTTTTCTTGCCATGATATACTGGGAAATGATTAAGTTTTTTTCTAAGGAAGAGGCAGGGCACAGCAATGGGATTATTAATTACATGCAGCAATTGTTCAGATCTTCCTTTGAGATGCTCAGAACAAGCAGAACGTTACTAGCTGAGGGCCAAGTTTTTACTGGATTCCTCAGTCCAAGTTCTTGTGCCAAATCCTTGGTTCCAATGTGTCTCATAAACTGACTGTATATTGTGTTAGCCACTCTGGGATTAGTTAGCTTTTATAAAAGGGAAGAGGATGTGGCTCACACACCCCAAAATGACGGAGATCAAGTTTCTAAGAAGAGTTGCTTTTACGTGCCAGTTCTATGCCTAATATTCAAACACCAATATACTCTGGCTGGCTGGGGTTGAGGATGGAAGATGATCCAAATTTAAGTTGATGGTATGCAAAAAAAAAAAACCAAAAAAACCCCACCATTGTTGGCAATAGGGCTGGAGTAGAAAATTTATTAAACATGTAAAGAAGATGTGTATAGTTGGAGAAGGAAAAGATAAAGTATCTAGAAGAGTGGAGAAATCCATTTTTGGGGGATGTAAAGGTGTCCTGCTTTCTGTTACAAATACAGACTCAATATCTACCTGATTATTTTTTTTGATAATTTGTCTCATGTATATGGTTATTATAGAGTTATTATGCCTGTGTAGGATGGTCTAACAATTATTTCACTTTGTAGATGTTTTGTGTCGACTCTTAAATTTTGCAAGTGTTTGTGGCTCATTTGACATGGAATAGACATTTCCCATAAGTTCCAAGACATGGAGGAAGCGCACCATGACAAGATAACTCTCTTAATAATGAAGGAGCCTTCTAGACAATGAAACAACATATAGGTAAGATGACAGGCTCTTCCAAAGACTGAGGAATGGATTACTCAGAATATGGTAATAATGCCATTGGCCAATGGCTGTATTCCAACAATAATCAACTTCTGTGGTGTCAAGAGAAATCTTGAGATTTATCCTTAAAATGAATTCTCTCAGTAATGCTCTTGTACTGTAATATACATGATGCTTGGACTGGTACTGACAGTGGGGTTTATGCACAGTATAGATTAATTTGTGTCTTGAGATTTAAATCCATTACTTTTTTAACTTTTGAGCAACTTTGTACTAACCATAGGAGGTGAGTGCATATGTGACTTGGCACCGTTAGTGCAATGAAGTCATCCTCAGGAACTTCAGCTGCTGTGCAGGGTCCCTGACAGACAATTCCAACAATATCCCATTGTATTTCTCTTATGAATTATGTGAAACGTGCTTGCTGGAGTCTTAAATCAGTCCAGCTCCCTACAGCTGAAAATTGACTTCTAGTCCATACTGGATGTATTGTTGTTCAACAAGATTTCTCTTTGTCAAAAAGAACTAGTTTAGACTTGACCCATATAGGTTAGGCTTATTTGTCTCCAGACTGTCTCAGCAAAATTAACATTTTAAACTCACAACACTTTATCTAAAAGAGGTTTGGTGATTTTTTTTTTTTCAAACTTTAGGAAAATCCAAAGCTTTTTCTTCTTAGTTGAGGTGCTGGAAAAAGGGATACAAAAAAAAACCAGGAGCCCTAAGTGATACTTCTATAATTAAGTTGGAATAACTTCTCAATTTACCCTTAATTTCAGTTAACCTTTATAGAATCTCACAATTTCTTCAAACGTGTTCTTTTCTATAGGCTATTTTCTAAGAGGCTTTCTGTTTGAACAGAACTATGTCCCAGCTGTTGGTATGCTTGACAGACATTCGTAAACACAGATGTAGTGAGAGAATATTTACACTGCAATCATTCCTGTAATTAGTTTTAAATAGCTTTGAAGTAACTCACGTGCAAAGTGACAGTAATGTAACAAAGGTGGAAGACACCTCAGCACTGCTGAGGCACCAAGTGCTCAGCTTCTTGGGCAGGTTTTAGAGTCAGTCCTCATTAAGCACATTTGTGGTTTCAAGATAGCTCGGTAAGTCCACAGTTACAGCTCTGCTGTGGCTGCATGAAAGATTTTCTTCCTCTCTGGAGGAAACACCCTACTACTGAAATCCTACTGCTATGGTGACCAGCATAAGACATCTCATTTTCTTTCCTCTGCAGGCTTAGTCACAGATCTCCTCACATGGGCATGAATGAAAAAATGAAGTTGGGGCAGGGGAGAACTCTTCTAAAAAAAGGCAAGGCTGTAGTGTACAAAAGCTCTAGTGGTAGCAGGTAGGTTTGAGACAAAAGGCATAATCAACATAGAGCTACAGTTTGTCACTCTGTAAACTACATACTATGCACACAGTGTGGGTATGCTGGAGATTAAAACTCCTGCTGTAAGCAAAAAAGTAAGAGGCACATCTTCACTCATCTATTTCTCTTTCCTCATCAGTTTTCCTCTTAGAGAGCAGTGGGTGTGCTGCTGCCATCTCCTCCTGCCCCACAGGCATCCTGGGGGGGTAGCTGAACTGATTTTCCCCCTCACCAATGCCTGGTGTCATGCCTGCTGTCTCCAACTTCTGTGACCCCATGGGCCTGGTAGAGCACAGCCTGTTTTGTTCAGTCCAGCAAATATTTTTTTCAATATATATGTCTATATTGCTTACTGGCCTTTTTTTATCCTTTATTTTTGGTAGAGTGCTGGAATGCGTAAGTACAACAAGAAAGTCAACAATGCTGTGTTGACATAATGTGTCTCATCCAGCCAAGGTTACCACTGCAGGCCAACCATAACAAACAGGCTGGATTTATTTGTATTTATTTCACCAGAAAAGCAAAGAATTCATTGGAGAAGCAATGTCTTTTTTATTCCTTATAGAGTACGTGCGTATCTCCAAAGCCTGAAAATAAAATCTTGAAGTGTAGACAATAACATATTTGAAAATAGAAAGGTTAAAAATATTTGTTTGACTCTTCTAAATTTCAGTTACATAAACTTCCCCTGTATATGGAGTTTTCAGAAGTGGGTTGAGAGAGTCTAACAAATGTAGTTCAATGTGGGTTTCATTTCTAGTCTTGCAGATGTGTGGGATTACAAATGCAAACTGTGGGCTTCAATGCCCTACTGGCAAAGCCCAGCAGGGTTCCACCACGTCGGTAGCTGAAGCTAACTTTACTGAGTGTCACTTCATCAGAAACCAACTCTGATAAAGTCCCTCCTGAAATATTACATCGAGACAGCTCAACTTCAACTAATTTCAAAAGGTTTCCAGTATGAGTAACAGATTGGGCTAATGGTTATGGAAACAGTAATTTATGCTAGATGTTCTCCATGAATTTTTTTTCAATTCAGTGATTGCATCGCAAGGGTATGTCATGCCTTGCATTCCTTCCTAGCCACAATGATTTCTGACCCAGAACTTGAGCCTCTCCTATAGACAGCTGAGATGCCTGTATACTTTTCCTGACCCTCATTTAAGTATTTAGTAGGTTATATGAGACACTGGGACATGAGAAGCCTTGTTTGTTCAGCCATAAACAATATTTGCTTCAACTACAGCTTTGGATGATGACTGTAAATGCAGTTTTAAACATCTGATGGGTCAGCAGTGATTTTTTTTTTTTTTTTTTCTCTTCATTTTTGCTCATAGAGGAAATGCTTGCAAACACTTTGTAGTACGTATCCACTAGTTTCCACCATGTCTCACATTCATAGGAAACTAAGTAACTTATACAGCTCCAGCATTTTGGCATCAGTAGAACCCTGTGACATGCACTGCGGAGTGGCAGCCTTCTGCCCACAGACGGGTGTGGACAGCCACCTCGCTGCCTGTTAGTCACTGCTCCCTGCAGGAGCAGAGCTGACTCTAACTGCGGAAGGTCAGAGAAGCCGCAGTTCCTAATTTTATGTTTCAGTTGCCAGTGCAGTGAAATACTGAATCTCAAGGTAATACTTTTTTTTTTTCATGATGCTGTTTTGCACCATTGGTAACTGTAACATTTTTAACAATTCTAAAGCATTGTAAGAAGAGAAAACAGTGCAGTGGTTTTGCTTGCATGTTCCTCTGACCACATGCATCTGTTTCAGTGGATGTGTTTACTGGTTACCAGGACAACAGTTTCAGATCTGACTTGATTACCTGTATCATAACAATCATCAGAGATGTGGGCAAACTTCAGGAACTTCTAATGTGAGCAAACGCTGCTAGGAGGCAGGAGCTTTCAAAAGCTGTCTCAATGAAAATGCTGGTTATCATGTGCTGATGTCACTGGCTTTAAAAGAATTTATTTAAATGATCAGTTTACTTAATGTATTTCCAGTAAAATATATACTCAAGTTAAGAAAATACATGCTTCATCATTGTACTATCATATTTAAAATAAACTTATTTTTTTCTAAAAGCCTGTTGGTTTTTATTCAAAGCTAGCTGTGTTGTTGAGGTGTAACTGATATATGAAATAGACCCTACGCATGTGCTAAAGAAGGTTAAGACACAGCTGCAGAATCTGAAATCCCTTATCAATCAGGAAGCCAAAACCAGAAGAGTCACAGGACAAACTTCTTCCTTTGAAGTCTTTAAATTCTTTAAGAACCTTTACTGATAGTAGAATAGGCCCAGAGGTGGATGTTGGACTTGACTGTTATAATCTCTTGTTCTAGTCAATTTAAATTTTGACAGAGATTTGGGGGAATCCTATCCATCCTATGTGTACAAAGTACAGAAGGAGCTGTCACAACATCCAAGTTTCATTAGTCTGACAGGTACAGTTGGGAAATTCTGTGGTGATGTGGCTGTTGCCAGGCCACAAGACTGAGCAACAATTTAGCCTGCTCTGTAGTGGTGGCAACGTGTGTTATCAGGTTTTCCTAAGTTAACAACAAACAATTCCGCAGGGCGCACTTGCTCTGTGGAATCACCCTTCTTTTTTGAGAGAAGCAAGGTGTGAGTGACTGCTGATCTTGGCACTTCTCAGCCATTACTCCAATCTCTGGAATAGACAGCATACCTTAAATTCTACTATGAAATGTCTGGTCAAAAGATTATTATTATGCTGGCCTTATATTTATAAAGAGAACACTAAAAGTAATTGTTTCTAGATTGTTTTGATTATTGTCTTTTTTCTTGCTATCAATTAAAAAGGAGAGCCAGGGCAGATGCAGTTATAGAGAATTCTAAAACGGGTTACTGGAAGTTGTTTAAAAATGAGCACAAGGGAAATGTTGGTATTTTCCATTGTTTGCAAGATTAAGCCAATAAAATCTCAGCCTAGCCTGTGAATTTCTTTGTTGCCAGAGTGTCGGTGTGTTGAACAGACTCTCTGGTTTGCTACGCACAGGATGCCTGGTAAAGGAGGTAGGCAGAGAACTTCCCCCAGGGCAAAGAATTATCCACTATCAAGACTATGGCGGAGGTATCCACTTTCTTCACCAGTCTCCACCTTTACTGTATGCAAATGGCAAGAATACTTTGGAATCGGGGAAAGGAAAGCAAAAAACAGGGCTCAACTCTCTTTCTCCTTCTGATATAAGGAAATACTGCTCCTCTGTATCTTTAATTGCTATGGGAATTGGGCAGCTCCAAATAGATGAACTGCTCCTGACTGCCTACAGCTCATTACAATATTTAGCTTTGCTGTGGTGTATATAGATTGTATATAAATCATTGCATTAGTGATACAAGGAGATAAAAATCATTCATCAGCTTCACTAATTTCAGTAGTCTAAAAGCTGTGTTTTTCTTTACCTTCACCTCCTATCTATATTTTAAAGGGCTCTTACTGAAGTTTATGTTCTTAGCAGACACCCACCTTGTTTATTCCAGCTGCCTTCACCCTGAATCCTCACCTTCAGAATTTTCCTCGCCATCTTTGTCCGATGACTGCTTTCTCCAGCCGGCATATTCTCTACTTCGTTATGCTGTGTGATCCAGCCACCTTTCTCAGTTCTCCACCCGCTGTTTGTGCAAACTACCTGTCTCACCACTTCCTGCAACGTGTACTGCTCTCCTCTTTGGTATCACAGCTGCTGCACTTCCTTTCAGACATAGTCAAAGTATGCCTTGGGCTTCTTTTCTCAGTCATGTGCTTACTTCTATGGCTGACAGGTAAAGTGGCAGCCCCTGACTCTGATGGTGAAGATCCACAGGGAATGACAGAACTTTTTCAAAAGAAGCTGGCAAGAACTAATATTCTTTGAATCGTGTTTCTGATTAGTAGTCCAGAAATACATCTTATTTTCGACAGGTTTCTAGGAGGTGCCAGAAAAATGTGATCAACTTAAGAAGTAACTCAAGAAACATGTCCAGATTTTTAATTTATTTATTTCAGGTTTCATCCTCACTTTAGACCCTAAATCTGTGAACTGGGGCATAGGCAAGTATCTTTGCTTGTGGGAGGAAGGTAATCCACATTTTACCTTACAGGATATTTACTCTTTAGGTTTTATATATACGTACAAATGCATCTGTCTGGTATCTACTGTTACAAGCTGGCTGCTTTTCAGGGGCAACAATGTTTTTGAGTCATTTCTTTAATCTAGGGAAAGCAATTTCACAACGTTAAGACAAATTAGAACAGTTTCATCAGTTATTTCCTTCCTTCCTATTCCACCAGCAGTGCGGGCTTTGAAACAGCTTTTCAAAGCATCCCCGCATGCCAACATCACTCCTGCAAATAAAAAGGAGAATTGCTGAGGCCCACAGAACTGCCAAACGCCATCAGCATCAGCTGCCCAGCCGGACAGCAGGCTGGCACCATCCCCAGCCGGTGGGCACGGCCCTTTCACGGACCCCTTATCCCTTCTCTTACCGTGCCCACCCTGTGTGGTTTGGGAAGTGCTGATGCAGCCCCCCTGGCACTGAAGCCCCACACAGGTGCGGGCACAGGCTGTTCCAGGGGGTGGCTTCGTCCGCGGGGCCTGACCCCTATACGGGGTTAATGAACAAGTAGCAGTGCCACAGTGAAGCGCTCCTCTGTGGCTGCGCGGCGAGCGGGGGCTGGCACGGAGCCGCCAGGCGATCAGGAAGGAAGAGGGCGGGCAGGAGGGAACGAAAGAGCGGCGGAACGGACGGGCGGCGCTCGGGGAGGCGGTCGGGAGGGCCGTGCCGTGCGCCGAGGCATGGCGGCGCTGCGAGTGCTGGAGCTGTACAGCGGCATCGGGGGGATGCACCAGGCCCTGAAAGGTACTCGTCAGCCCAGCCGTGCGGCCCCTCGCCCCGCTCCTCGCCGCCTCCCCCTCTTTGGACGCCATCTTCTCGCTGCGCTCCCGACCCCCGGGGGGCTGTGAGGAGCGCCATCTTCTCGAGGGGACTAAGATGGCCCCTCGTCTCGGCCCCTTCCCCACCCTGCGTGTCCCCCGCCGTCATGCACGAACACGCGGAAGGAAGCTGTGGGGTGGGAGGTGGCCCCGCTCCCCTCATCCCATGGCTTGGAGGCACGTCCTCCCCATCTCAGGCTGGAATGGGGCGGTGGGGCTCGTGTTGAAGGGGAGGAGGCTATGCCCACGGAGCAGACGCGGGGGTTAGTTGTAAGGGAGATTAGTCAGGGTTCTGGTGAAGTGCTTGTGTTAGTGGTCCACAGCTGTAAGCTGGGCCCCACAGCGTCGTGGCCTTCTAGCTATCACCATGCACCCAGGAGCACATCAGGATGGAGGTCAGGGATCCATGGTCCTGCCTCTGCCCAGGAGAGTGGTGTTATGTGCACGTTAATATGTGCTGTGTCTTCTGCTGCCTCACCCACACTGCGTATAGGATGGGCAGGGTGATGCTCAGTCAAATTAGCCTGGGTGTCCCATAGGTGTGCAGATAGACCACGTGTTCTCATGAACATGCTTGGTGAATAGCTGGTACTTGCTTTGTTGTAAGCCTAACCATGTGGGGTTGGTATGACATTTTCTAAATATGAAAATAAAATATAGAATTTAAGCTGGTATAGTGAGTTGGGCTAGATCACGTGCTCAGGTGTTTTTGATCTGGTATAGGGAAACCTGGAACTGATTTTAGTGGGTTACTGAAACTATGGCCTAGGTGCCCTTCACCAAGTCCTGTAGACTGACTGTGAAGTGGCTTCTCCAAATAAAAAAAGTTGAGCTAGGATTATTGATATGGGCTTTATTACTGTTCTAAGTATGGGTTTACTTGGAAATCAACAACATTTATGAAAATAACTGTAATAATTTTAATTGCTACTACAGTCCTTCAAATACTCATGCCCTTCTGTTACATTATACAGCAGAGATCACTTTCACGAAAAGATCAAGTGAAAACTCACCTTGTGTTGTTCTACTATTTCCAGTGAGCTGTGAAATATTAATGTGTATGGTAAAATCCGCTTCACATCATGCAGTCACGTGCTCACAATTATTGGTGTGGCATTTTCCCACTGATTAATTTCTGCTTGAATGCTTATGTCTGTCTATATATATGTTTATATATATATATACACACACACAATCACATGCACAGGTTGCTCTGAAAGTAGTGCCTTCTATTTATTTCCATGGAAACTACAATAGATACAAAAACACAATAACACTGTTCGTAGTTGAGAATTTGCTCTATCAAAATGCTGTTTTTCAGCATAGCCACCGCCATTGGTTTTGCATTTTCACCAGTGGTGAACAAGAGCCTGCACGCCACGCTTGCCAAAATCTTTACCAGTGAAGATGACCCACTGTCACTGTTGCCGCTGCTGAAATGCACCACCCACCACCAAGCTTTGATGCATGTCAATGGGTGCAACTTCTTCTGCATTCAGTGACACACTTCTTACACACTTTCATGTCAGACACCAATTTGTCAGACTGTCTGCTGCCATTTGTCACACAGCAACCAAATATAATGGAATATTGGTGGAAAGGTTCAGCTTCTACTGCCATACCACCAGCATCTGCCTCTGATGTCTTGGGTCCATAATAAAACAGGAGGCATTATTTTCGGAGCACTTGTATAATATGTAAAAATACACAGCATACCAAAATAGGTACCTCTGTTGTTACTGTAAGTAATCCTAGCCACTTGGTATAGTAATGCATTTCCAGACTTGTCCTTTGCATATTAAAAGCAAAGTATTTCTTTGTATGGAATTGTAGGTTTTGGAGTCTTTGTGGAGTGAAAAGAGTGTTTTACGTAATGGTAACGCTTTTCCAATAGTGTTGTTTCTTAAAGTGGTGAAGAACTACCTGTGTGTTATAGACAGTTACCATAGAAAGTGGTTTCCTGAAACTTGGGCTACACTTTGGTCCTTCACTCAGTGGTTTGTCATGCGTTGGTGTTTGTATGTGTATAACAGATATTTATTGAGTGTTATCTGGCTCTGATCTTAGCATAATAATAGACATCTCGTGAATGTTGGTAATCTTCTGCAGTAATTAATGAATTGTAATGCCAGGCATGATACTCTGTGTCCATCTCCATCCCTAACTAAGAAAAGATCATTTGCAACACAACAAAATACTTAAAAGAATGGGGATCTTGGGAATGCATGCAACCTTACAGGATTACCAGAATACTGGAAACTTGCATCCAAAAGATACACTGCTTGAACCACGCCACAGAGGACATTTACTCTGTGGGTGAAGGCTTGGGAACATATTTAACTTAAATCTTGTGTAGTTTGGAGAGTGAAGGAATTAACCAAAACATTCTTTCCAGTAAGATGAGAATCTTGCAGTTAAAGTCCAGTTAAAACTGATAGGCAACTGAATAAAAAGGGTTCTATATAATTTGCACTGAATTTTATGTTTAATGGCAGGCCATTGTATAAACTGGTTTTGATGAAATGAATTGCATTCAGGAATACTGATACAGTCAGAAGGTTTGATCTCTTCTGCTGTCTTTTCTTTTTAAGCCTTTTAGACATCTGGATTCAGTTTTCTTAGTTTATGGAGGAAGAAAGGAAAGTCAAGGGGGATTTAAGTGTTTGCTTTTATGTGGAAATCAAGCGGAGAAAAGTGAATGTTCCTTTGAAAGTGCTTTCTGTATAATAATAATAATAGGATTTCTTATATGTTTCAGACCTATACATGTACATGAAGCCATGCTATTCTGAAGAGGTCTCTGGTGCATTTTTTTGGATGTCCTTTTGCAGGTTTTTTTTTTTGTATAAATATGAAGCTTGAAAGAAAGCCCTTCATTTTGCCAGTGCTTTTTTAAGCCTGATACATGAGAGACGAATGCGATGTGTAATACTTTGTTTTCTTGGTGTGGTCTCCAGTGAATCTATAGAGCCAGGAAAAATAACAGAGTTGTTTAGAAAAGAGAAAGAACATAGAAGACTTGAGTGCAGCCACTCCAGGAAAGCTACTTGTTCTACAGCAGGGATTGTGCAGTTCTGGCAAGTTTAGCTCGGTGTTGGTTACTGGCTGTGTTACATGGCCGGCTTTTGAGCCAGTTATATTCAGCAGCACTGGTCCTGCTTGATTTTTTTTCGGCCTATTTGTCAGCATTTTTAATTGGCAAATAGTTATTTTCCAGGAAATCTGATGCTGCCTTTTTTACCTGGATGTCATTTTTGGCTGTGATCTTTTATAAACTTTACTTTAGGGTAGCATATAATTGATTTTGCAGGATGAGGATGTTCGTTGTTTTGGCAGTTGTCACTGAAGTAGAATGCATTTGGCAACAAGCAGCACACAATTGGTTTCTAGATTATTCTCAACTACGCTAAGAACCAGCAGAATTTTAATAAATGAGTGAAAGTTTGTATCCCACTTTTCCTCTGTTGCTACGTACTGTTGATGTGCAAATTATTAATATGTAGTTGGATCAGGTTCTTTTTGCCAATGGAAGGGCTATTTGTGAATTTAGATTTCGGTCCAAAAGAGGAGAAGAAAAGTCTTGAAGGTTGCCTAGCTCTTTGCTCATACTTTGCCTGTAGATAATCCAACATATGCAGAATTCCTAGTTTCAGATTTATAGCAATATCTGAATTTTAACAGCAGAGGCATGGAAAAAGACTGAATTTGGAAAGTTGAGCTTGATTAAGGTCAGAAGTCATTGAGTCGGTTCATTTTCTCTCCCTTGAAGAATTGAGGCAGCAAAGAGATGGGAATGTTTTTCTTTCTTCCTATCCTATGCTCCAAGCATTGCAAGGTTTGCAAAGGTTGATGTTTAGATCGTGTATGTCTGAACCTATTATATTTTATATGCGTATATATGAGTGTTTTGGCTGTGTACAAAGTGCAGGGTTTCTGCAATGAAAAATACAATGTTTTATTTTAAGGAAATCTCTTGCTTTAGCTTATTTCCTTAGCAACTTTCCATCAAACAAACAGTCTGCACTAACTCATTCCCAACCAAAGCAAACTTAAAATGGCATATTAATGTAGGCAGTTTTCCCATGAAAAAATGTATTCCAGGTCTCTGCCTCAAGCATTTGTAATCTGCCAGGTCATGAAGAAGCTCTTTGAGCATAAAATGTGAAAGAGCAACTTTTAAAAAATGCTGTCGTTTTGCAGCCATGAAGGCAGCGATAGTTTTTCTTCTGTAGCTTGTATATTTAAGTTTTTGGGTATAGAGATATTCTTTTGTAGCCTCTCTTCTCTGCTTAATGTTATTCATTGTATTTGATAACCTCTGTGAATCGGACAGCACAATGAAGTAAGTACGTAGCGCAGCTATCTCAGGAGGAGGGGAGGAGAACATGCCGGCCAGCAGCCACAACATTCAGCACAGTGCAAAAACATTGCTGATTTGAGTGCCCTTTAGCACTGATGTTAATTGCTCCCAAAAATACAGCGCTTTGTAGCACAGGATGGTGCCAGTTGTGCTGCAGCGTGAATTTACATAGTTGTTACAGCCGAGCGTGAACAAAGCCTGTACAAATAGAGCAGTGGAAAAAAGTTGCTCAGTATCCTGCAGGAAGCGAGTATCGGGTTTGCTGATAATCGTGTTAACTGCAGTCACAGACGGTTCCGCCTGATCATTTAGGCCATGAGCCGACAGCTCAGAATGAAATCTTTGCTGTCTGTTTGAAAGGGAAACAGAACTGACACAATATGTGACTAATCTTCGCTTTTCCATCTGTTTCCGTATACCTGTTAGGGTAGATAATTGTTTTGACTCTGATTTTGTGGCACAGTGGGATCTGCCAGGCTGTGCCCTTGGCGTAACACCACGCTGTCTGACATTGATGGGTCAAGTACATGAGTAGAAGGGTGAATATAAACAGATCCATGCTAATTTTAAGGTCTGCATGGCAAAAGGGATCAATACTTCTGCAGTGGAAAAGGACAAATATAGTAATGTCAGAATTTTTATTTTCAGAGTTTGAAGATGACACCCTCTGGGTCTGATTTTGTTTCCAAATCAGAAGCTAACGCAGGCATCCTGCCTGTCTTTGTTTCAGATGCCACACCTTTCAGTCACTGCAGCAGCGTCCCTTTCACACCAGCGGGGCCTGAACTTTGGTCGCTGCCTCTGTAACTTAATGAAAAATTAAGTTACAGAGCTTCTCATATGCTTATTCAAGAGGTTTTAAAACTCAGGTGCAAAATCAATGTGATAGAACTTTGAGTTCACCTGATTTCAGCCGAGAGGACTAAAAATAGGCCACGACACCTCCCCCAGTACCTTCCCCGTGGCCTGTGGCTTCCTTTTGAGCTCTGACATCTCTCTCAGAAATACGCGGTTTGAGGGCTGTGAGGAGGAGGAGTGTTGCAAATCAAATATTCCAGCAACTAACCAGTGTCATGTGGAAAATGTGTGTTTTCTTTAGTCTGCCTGAAACTGAATTCTTTTCTGCAGGGGTGCAATTCTCTTAATGGCTATATTTGGAAAATTTCACTTGTTTAAAAAAAACAACAACAGAACATCTGGAGCCATTTATGTTTCAGTATGAAAGTTCTGCTATACATTCTGTGGAGCTCATTTAATATCCTACTATTTGAGCAGTTCAGGGGCTCTTTCATATTTCTGCACTGATTTTGTACCTCTGGTCAGTGGAGACAGCTTGACACAATCTTGATTATGTTTTTGCAGACTGCTCGGTCTTGTTATGATGTAGTCTTACAATTATTTTCAAATAATATGTAGAATTGTCATAGCAGAATTGAGTATCACGGTTTAACATCAAAATCATTTAAATTTCAGGAGAAGAGTTGTTTAAAATTGTTTCATTTTCACATTGTGTGAAATCTGCACAAGCTTTTCTTTGTTAGGTTTGATGTGTGAGATCTGCTTGTTTGCTTGAGGTCCTTCATGCGTTTCTAGGGTATTTCCACAAAAAAAAATACACTTAATCAGCTTTAGAGGCAGTCTGTTTTGTAACAGGAACTCCCAAGTGAGCCACAGCTATTGAGTGGAAAAGAGAAGCTTTGAAAAAGTAATCAGGTCTTGGAATAGCGAAAAGATTATGGCGGGTGGAATCTCTCAGGAAGAGTTGTTGTCTCTTTGCGTGCGGGTGACCATCTCTAGCAGGCTGAGTGTCTCCTTGCGTGGAGGTTCGATAAGTTGTCAGCTGTATGCTCTCTCTCGGGATTTCCAGGCGCTCTGCCTGATGAAGGCCCCTCCTGCAAATCCCCGGAATTTCTTCTTTCTTGCATATATGAAAGAAGAGATTGAGTTGAGGTCAGTAAAAAGGATGAACATCTGAATCATGAGTTGCAAGGGAAAGCACACTGCCTGCTTTCCTACTGTTGTGTGAATTTACATAATAACTTGAAATTCTTGATTATTTTTTTTTTTTCTTCTGGAGCACCTGGAACACACAGTAAGGATCTGTTTGTCAGGAGAACGCGCTTTGAAAAACTGAGAGAATAAATGAGAAAAGCAGTCTCTTAAACAGTGCTTGAAGCTTGTTTCCATTACTTAGGTGTTAAAACTTTGTTTTGGGAAGGGGAAAGTATGAGGTCTTGACTTTGCTTCTTAGTTTAGACAGTCGACATGCAAAGGTGATGCTCTTTTCACACTAGATGTCAGTGTTAACGTACCTGTTCTGTAATCGCAAGTGTAGGTGTTCTCTTGTCCTCATGAGTACACCTGTATTTAAGTTTGGTTGCAATTTATGGTCAAAATATCAACACAGTAACTGCAAATAATGATTTATATGTTGTCCCTTTGTGGGCTGTCCCTAATGCTTTTTCTTGTAGAAACTCTTGCTCATCTTGCCAGTTACTGCGTTCCATAAACACAGGACAACTATACTGTTCCTTATTAAGGCATCTACTGCAACCTTTGCAGTACTCAGATTTCTCTTTCATCTTAGATTTGAATAGGATTGCCTTGAAAACATGCATGGCAAAAGATAGTAGATGGGCGGTAACGGCATCATTCTAAATTATATAGTTGTTTTTTCATCCTCTCAAACTGTAAATAATTAGCTGGGTCACAGTAATTTGTTAGATGTCTCTTAAGGTCATTTGTTAATGTGTCACTTGAGTGTGTTGTGAGACTACCTGAAGGCAAATGGCTTTTTGCCTTGTTTCTTTTGGCTTGCTCAAGCCTTGTTAAAATGGCTCGTGTTTCAGTGGGGGCTTTGTGATGGTGACCATGTTTCCTGGTGGTTGAGGTTGATGTCGTGTATCATAGGAAGCCGGCTGGCTGTTCTCTGCTTGCAGGTCTAACAGTGACTGCAGCCTATCTTTCCAACAAAAAGCCTCAGTGAGGGTATAGAGTTCATAATAATGAATAATGTGGAGTGAAGAGCAGTGGATTAAATAATGTTCTTTTATGTGTTTATAGTTTCTGTAGAACTCATTATTATACTAATCATGCTTATTTGTATACTTCTTAGCTGTCAGTAGGTTTGTTATTGTGTTTTCCTCTTTTCCATAAATGACTCTAAGTGTCCCAAAATGCTTTGTTTGATATCAAGAGACCAGGAGCTGCCAAATATCCATCAAAACATTTGGTATTTTTGGGGCGTTGGACGCAAAGGAAACAGCAGTTGAGTCTGAGGCCCAAGATGTTATTATGGGGAATATGCACACAAAAGTTCTTCAGGTACCTTCTTAAAGGTACACTGGTTCTCACAGTGGGCAGAGAACCAATAAATTAGCTATCTTGTAGGTTGTCAGTGGCTGGAGAGCTGCAGGCAGCTGCTGTGGGACTCGGCAGGTTGACTTTGGCTGCCTTCCTGTAGTGAGGGAACTTGGTCAGCACAGAGGGTGCCTGCGGGTGGGGACGTTGTAGGATACAATCTGTTTGGAATTTATGTGGGACTGTATCTGCAAATTAAGAAGTTAACTTCCCTTTTTGGATATGTGAGGGAGGGAAGTTTTGGCCATCCGATTAGTAACAGTCTGTATTTCATATAAAGTTTTAAAGGCAACACAGCGGAGTTTGATTTTATCATTTCTCTTTTATTTTTAAGCATAGCTGTGATACAACTGAACAGACTTAATTTTCAAGAGTAACAAATAGAATCTACGGTTTTCAACTTTGTTTATTTTAATTTTAGAAAGCTGCATATGTGCAGAAGTTGTTGCTGCTGTGGATGTGAACACTCTTGCCAATGAAGTTTATAAGCACAACTTTCCCAGCACACCATTATGGGCAAAGACAATTGAGGTGAGTAATGACTTTTTTCATTCTAGCCTGGCATTTCTAGAAGTAGATTGTCTTCCTATCCGTATTAGTACCAAAGAGAAACAGACAGACTTAATTAATGATGTTAGGGGAACAGCAGTTTTACAGTAGCTGTCATTTCATGTGCTGTATTTGCTTGTTGAAGCAGATGGATACTTACAGTGAGATCTTTTCCTGGAAGTCTTGATTGCTGCATTAAGGAAGGTTATGTGAATGTCAGGTGGAATGCTTACCAGCTCTAAAGGAATGATAAAAATCACATTTTTAGATTAAAAAAAATATTTTCAAGTGTTTTGAAAGAATTTCATTAAATCTGTTGGAGTCATGCCTTTACTTTGTAATTATAGGTGATCTGAGTAAAACACAGGGAAGTATACCAGATGTCTTGCATTTTCTTTGTGGGCTCAGTAGGTCAAATGCTTTAGGAATTCTGTCTCTTTGCCAAATTATTAGAGAAGAAATAGGTACAGTTGTCTGTTATTAAAATAATAGAGGGGCAAACTAGATATGGGATTTTACCTGCAGAAGTTACTGCATATTTTTTAATCTTCTTTTGCAGTTTTACAACATGACAGTAAGGTAATGAATTTGTTTTAAGATATCAGCTTAAGTAAGGCGGCTAAAGGTTAGGTGCTTATTCAGCACTCAGTAATAGCAGACTAATAATGGTTTACAGTTTTATGTGGGAAAAGAAGAGGAAAGATTGCCTGTATCTTCCTGTAGTAGGGAAGAGCAGGTTACAGTCAGTAAGACCTTCCTTAAATTTACTGAAAAACAGAGGAAACTTTGTCTAGTTTCTGTGGGCAGTTATGTTACACTTTATAGATATGCTGCAAAATACGTAAAGCAGTGATTTCTTTGTCTCATTTATAGTTATTTGATGGATCCTTCTCTCCTCTTGGCCCCTTAATATATTGACCCACTGTTAGAATTTCATAGAACCGCTAAGGTTGGAAAAGACCTCTTAAGATCATCTAGTCCAACTGCCCACCTAGCACCAATATGGCCCACTAAACCGTGTCCCTGAGTCCCACATCTACATGTTTCTTGAACACCTCCACGGATGGAGACTCCCCCAATTTAATATATGAATTTAATATAGGAGAACTTACACCCAAGCAATTAATTTGTGCCAGTCTTTCCTCTGTGAACAGAAATGTTTTTGCAGACTATTGCTTTCAGCCATGAAACAGCTTTGTGTGATTTTTACTCAGCAAGAACTAGAATGAAGTAAATTTCATAGGATGCATTGGTAATGAGCTCCTGAGAGTTAAAACACATCTGTCTAAGGTTAACTGAAAGCTATGCCACATGCAGGTTTTTCTGTTGTGTGCATGATGAATTAGAAATCATGGATTATAATCTAAGTGTTTACCATATCTCAAAAATTGCCATTAAGCAAACAGTTTTTTTTAATCTCCTTTTAAAATAAATCAGTATCTACTGAAAGAATCATGAATTAGTCCATCTCTTCTAAAAGAGTGATCAGATAAAAAATTCAGTGTTATATATAGATGCTGATATCATTGATGTCTTGGGTTCGTTTTCAAGGCTGTTAATGCGTATTTGCTCTGTATGGTTTGCTGAGGTAGAAAAGAATGGACTTACTAGGTTAAGTGGGAGGTTAGAGAGCTTTTTATTAGATGGAACAAATTGTGGACATAATGGGGTAGTTTTGCCTGCAGGTTGGTGTAATAGTTTTGTACAGTTCACAGCACTGAACATTCTTGTATTTCTTTTTCCCTTATTCAGGGCATTACACTGAAAGAATTTGACAGATTATCTTTTGATATGATTTTGATGAGTCCTCCCTGTCAGCCATTTACAAGGTAGATACAGCACCCTTTGGAGTAAAGTGCAGTTTTTACTGTTTATGCTGTTAAAGAATAAATGTTTTCAAGCGTGTTATGGTGTTTGGCCCATCTGTATATCTTCCTAAGCAACTGTTTTGTGGCTGTATTCACCACGAGGTTCTACTGAGCCTGAAGAAATGCAGGAATTTGAATTTCAATTATTGATGATACTTTGAATGTATATTTTAATTCAGTTAAAACTGATTGGACTGCTTAAAGCAGCTGTTCTGCACACAATACTGTTTGCCTGACAGTGGAATTAATAAGTCTGCATTTAGAAGTGCTTCCTTTCCCTTTAATTAGCAGTCTAATCTTTCAGTGGGGTAGCTCCAGAGGGAGAACTGGAATTTCTCCCTTCTGCGTGTGATTAAGATTGGAATCTGTTCTTTAATAAGAACTTTGTAAGTTCTTTAATAAGAACTTTAAAAATTGCATGTGTGCACGGTTTATTCTGGGGAATGTTCCTATTTTAGCCAAGATAAGTGTGTTGGTATTTGCATATAGGCATAAGTTATGTTTTCAAAATGTTGTGTTGGCTTTGAAATGATTTTGTGGATGACATAGAGAAATATCTTCGTTGCTTAAGAACTGGAATTACTAAGGGTTTATTTGTCAGACTTATTTCAAATTCAACTAGTTTGACAGCAGGGATTGTTGGAGGAGAGGTTCTTTTAACTATAACATAGTTACATTATTATAGTTAGGAAATATAGGAAATATAGTTGTCTTTACTATAAATATAACATATTTTCTTTTGTAATGTAATGAAAAGAATGGACTGTGTATGACTAATTAATCTAGAGACATGCTAACAATCTTTTACCAAGGCTTATGTCTTTTAAACAACTAGTACAAGTTATGGAAACCAAGGCCTGGATTCATTACCCTATTATTCTCGTTGTTGTAAGGTAAATGAGCTGTCCAGTTTAATAGTACTAAATTAGTTGCAAAGTTATCCACATCAGGCTCAATCCTGCAAAATGGTGAGCACTGTGACCTTAACTTGTCTGAATAATGTAATATATTCAGTATAAAGTAATTGGCTATTCCCAAATGCTGCTTTTTTGTTGTTGTTCCTTCAGGAGTTTTTTACTGGCTAAGACCGTAATGCTAATGCTGTGCACACTGGGGTGTGAGTTTCATTATTGAATGCTTCGGTGTTAACCTTGTGATGGATTTCAGGTCACACTCATTCCTGATGGCATTTCATAGGACACTGCCTCATGTCTGGACATGATGACTTTGCAGAATCTCTTCTCAAAACTTGAAGCAAAAAGTGTCAGCGTTCTGTAGAAAAATGTAAGTCAAATGACAGTGTGCTCCAAGTAAAACACAGTTGTTTCCTTATTATGTTGTAGAATTGGCCTACAAGGTGATGTATCTGATCCACGGACAAAGAGCTTCCTTTATATTCTTGATATTCTCCCAAGGTACGAGTTAACTTCTACCTCAACTCTTAAGCCCTTGGTGTTACTAAGTAGTTATTTTATGTTGTAGCAGGATAAGTAATCTGTAATGTTCTGCAGGGATACTGCTAATATTTTATTGTATTATTCATTTATTTTCATAAGACCAAAAATAATTTATACTTTGCTAATGTCATTAAGTAACATTTTGAAGACTTCATTAAATCATGATATTGGCTGCACAATACAATACATCCTCTTTCCCCTTCCACTCTTTCTTAAAAGTGTCCGTTCTGTCTTTCTGGTGCTACTTCTAGCTGTCTTATGGCAGTCTGTATTTTTTGGTTTGTAATACAATCTTTTGTTCTGAGTAGTAATACTGAAAGTTTCAAGTAGCATTGATCTGTCTGAACAATGCTCTTTTTTTGTGTTCATCTATTCTTTTTGTCTGGCCAGACTCTTGGTTCCTGATCACAGAATCACAGAATCACAGAATCACTAAGGTTGGAAAGGACCTATAAGATCATCTAGTCCAACCATCCACCTATCACCAATGGTTCTCGCTAAACCATATCCCTCATCACAACATCCAAACGTTCCTTGAACACCTCCAGGGTCGGTGACTCCACCACCTCCCTGGGCAGCCCATTCCAGTGCCTGACCACTCTTTCAGAGAAGTAGTATTTCCTAATATCCAGCCTGAATCTTCCCTGGCACAGCTTGAAACCATTCCCTCTAGTCCTATCACCAGTTACACGAGAGAAGAGGCCGACCCCCAGCTCACTACAACCTCCCTTCAGGTAGTTATAGAGAGCAATAAGGTCTCCCCTGAGCCTCCTCTTCTCCAGACTGAACAATCCCAGCTCCCTCAGCCGCTCCTCATAAGGCCTGTGCTCCAGACCCCTCACCAGCTTTGTTGCCCTTCTTTGAACACGTTCCAGGGCCTCAATGTCTTTCTTGCAGTGAGGGGCCCAGAACTGGACACAGTACTCAAGGTGCGGCCTCACCAGAGCTGAGTACAGGGGGACAATTACTTCCCTGCTCCTGCTGGTCACACTACTTCTGATACAAGCCAGGATGCCATTGGCCTTCTTGGCCACCCAGGCACACTGCTGGCTCATGTTCAGCCGAGCGTCAACCAACACCCCCAGGTCCATTTCCTCTACACAGTCTTCTAGCCACTCCGCCCCAAGCCTGTAGCGTTGCTTGGGGTTGCTGTGGCCAAAGTGTAGGACCCGACATTTGGTCTTATTAAACCTCATCCCATTGGCTTCAGCCCAGCTATCCAGCCTGTCCAGATCCCTCTGTAGGGCCTCGCTACCCCCAGGCAGATCGACACTTCCAGCCAACTTGGTGTCATCTGCAAACTTACTGAGGGTGCACTCAATGCCCTCATCCAGGTCATCAATAAAGATATTGAAGAGGACAGGCCCCAGCACCGACCCCTGGGGAACACCACTCGTGACCGGTCGCCAGCTGGATTTAGCTCCATTGACCACCACTCTCTGGGCCCGGCCCTCCAGCCAGTTCCTTACCCAGCCAAGAGTGTACCTGTCCAAGCCACGGACTGCCAGCTTCTGCAGGAGAATAGTGTGGGAGACAGTGTCAAAGGCTTTGCTGAAGTCTAGGTAGACTACATCAACAGCCTTTCCCTCATCCACCAGGCGGGTCACTAGATCATAGAAGGAGATCAGGTTGGTCAAGCAGGACCTGCCCTTCGTGAACCCATGCTGGCTAGGCCTGATCCCCCGGTTGTCCCGCACTTGCCGCGTGATCTCCCTCAAGACAATCTGTTCCATAACCTTCCCTGGCACCGAGGTCAGGCTAACAGGCCTGTAGTTCCCCGGGTCCTCCTTACAGCCCTTCTTGTAGATGGGAGTCACATTGGCAAGCCTCCAGTCTTCCGGTACTTCACCAGTCAACAAGGAGCGCTGATAGATGATGGAAAGCGGCTCGGCTATCACCTCCGCCAGTTCCCTCAGCACTCTCGGGTGAATCTCATCCGGCCCCATGGACTTGTGACAGTCCAGTTGGAGTAGCAGGTCTCTGACTGTTTCCTCCTGAATCGTGGGTGGTTTAGTCTGCTCCCCAGCCGAGACTACCAGGTCAAAAAGTGGAGTACCCTGAGGATAACTGGTCTGACCTTTAAAGACAGACGTAAAGAAGGCATTCAGGACCTCTGCCTTTTCCTTATCCCCAGTAGTCATATTCCCAGCCTCATCCAGTAAAGAATGGAGATTCTCCTTAGTCCTCCTCTTACTGTTGATATATTTGTAAAAGGGTTTCTTGTTTCTTTTTATCCCAGCGGCCAGGTTGAGTTCGAGCTGGGCTTTCGCCTTTCTGATTTTCTCCCTGCACATCTTAACAACTTCTCTGTACTCTTTCTGAGTTGCCCGTCCCTTCTTCCACAGGATGTAGATTCTCTTTTTCTCCCGGAGCCTCAAGAATAGTTCCCTATTCATCCACGCCGGTCTCCTTCCCCGCCGGCTCATTTTGCAGCTCAGGGGGACAGCCTGCTCCTGCGCCTGTAAGACTACCTTCTTGAAGAGCAACCAGTTGTCTTGGACCCCTTTACCCTCTAAGACTGAATCCCAGGGGACTCCCCCTACTAGTCTTCTAAACAATTCAAAGTCCGCCCTCCGGAAGTCCAAGGTAGCAGTTTTGCTGTTCTTCCTCCTGGCTCCACCAAGAATCGAGAACTCTACCATCTCATGGTCACTCTGTCCAAGACAGCCCCCGACCTCCACATCTTCCACCAGACCTTCTCTGTTTGTGAACAGCAGGTCTAGCGGGGCAGCTCCTCTCGTAGGCTCTCTCACCAGCTGCATCAGAAAGTTATCCTCCATACACTCCAGAAACCTCCTAGACTGCTTCTTCTGCGCTGCGTTGTATTCCCAGCATATGTCAGGGAAGTTGAAGTCCCCCATGAGGACAAGGGCCGGCGATCTCGCAGCTTCTGCCAGCTGCTCATAGAACACCTCATCTGTCTCTTCATCCTGGTTCGGCGGTCTATAGCAGACGCCCACCAATATGTCTGCCTTGTCAGCCCTTCCCCTGATCTTTACCCATAGGGATTCAACCTTATCATCCCCAGCCACAAGCTCAGTAGCATCAAAGCACTCTCTAACATACAGAGCCACACCGCCACCCCTTCTTCCTTGCCTATCCTTCCTGAAGAGCTTGTAGCCATCCATTGCAGCACTCCAGTCATGGGAGCAGTCCCACCATGTTTCCGTAATGGCGACTAGGTCATAGCTTGCCTGCCGCACCATGGCTTCCAACTCTTCTTGTTTGTTGCCCATGCTGCGTGCATTGGTGTAGATGCACTTCAGCCGAGCCCCTCGCCTCATCCCTAATCCCATTGCCGCTCCCCCAGGCTCATCTCTAGCAGGCCTGGTTTTATCCCCTACCCCCTTCATATCTAGTTTAAAGCCCTCTCTACAAGTCCTGCCAGCTCCTGGGCAAGGATCCGTTTCCCCCTTCGAGACAGGTGAGACCCATCAGCAGACCCCAGGCCAGGTGCCGAGTAGACCGCCCCATGATCAAAGAACCCAAAATTCTTGCTTTTGCACCAGCCTTTCAGCCACGTGTTTATAAGGTGTGTTCTTCTGGTCGTCTCAGCATCCTTCCCTGCCACTGTAGGAATACAGGCAAATACTACCTGTACGCCTGCTCCTTCAACTAACCTCCCCAGTCTCCTAAAGTCATTTTTCATAGTCCTCAGGCTTCCGTCAGTGACCTCATCACTGCCAGCCTGAACTATCAATAAGGGATAATAATCAGAGGAGCGGATCAAACTAGGAAGTTTCCTAGAAATATCCCTGACCCGGGCCCCAGGGAGGCAGCACACCTCCCTACGGGTGGGGGCAGGCCGACATATTGGGCCTTCAGTTCCTCGTAGAAGGGAGTCTCCTATGACTATCACCCTCCTTTCTTTACTGGAGGAGGCAGTCTTTAAGCGTGGAGCTGGATGCCTCTCCTTGGGAACGCTTGGAGGTAGTTCTCCCACCTCATCCTCAGTCACCGCACCCTCCAGTTTCAGGGCTTCAAACCTATTACATAGAGGCAGCTGGGGAACCGAGGTAGGTCGGGATGGGGGTTGCCCGCATCGCCGAGCTGGGACCTGCTGCCATTCCTCCTCCGCCCTCAAGCTAGCTCTCTCAGTTTGACTGCGGCAAGGGAGAGGGTCCACTACAGTTTGGGGGGTGCAATCTCTGTGTCCTTCTCTCAGAGAGTCACACCACCAGTCAATTTCCCGCTCACACTCTCTGATGGTTCTTAATCTCTCTACCTCCTCCCTAAGCTCCACCACCAGGCTGAGCAGCTCGTCCACCTGCTCGCACCTCGCACAAGTGGCATCCTTCCCATTCTCCCCTGGCAGCAGCAGGCTCAGGCACTCCCTACAGCCAGAGACCTGAACCGCTACGTTTCTTGGCAGGCCCTCTGTCTGGGTCGCCACAGTCCTCCTGGGGCAAGCCCGCCGCCTGGTAGAGACCATGTTTGAACCTGCGGTCTCGAGGTCTGTCAGTAGGAGAGCTGATCTCCTGAACAAAGACAAGGACAAAGCACTGATGTGTCCAGCCACAAGACACACCTCCCACACCTGCTACTGCGGTAATGTATGAGCAGTGTGGGCTGTGTTCACACTCTGACCTCCCTCCCGGTGTCAGATGAGGGTAACACCCCGTTCTCACCTGGTGTGATATGTGCTCTCCCAAGAGCTGCTTTTAGTTTCCCAAGCAACAGTCAAGGTCAGGCGCAAGAGATAAGAGCCAGCTCTGCCCCTGCTGCCTCAGCAGCCCGCCCACAAGCTGCCAGCCCCCCGCGCCGGCACAGTGCTTTTGCTGCCTTCAAAACAGCCCTAAAAAGAGCTTTTTCGTCGCCTTTTTCGCTTTAGATCCCTTACCCAGCGCAGTCTTACCTGCTCTGAAGCTGGTCTCCTCAGCAAAACAAAATAGATAGATAAAACAGATAAATAAAATAGATAAAACAGCCTTAATTGTTTGTGTTATTCATGCATTAAATTTGAAACAGTAAATCCAAAGTGTTCATTGCTGACATAAATTGTTCTTATTAAGAGTTTTAAAAATCAGCTCCAGGTAATGCTTGTAGTCTTTTTTGGAAGGAGATGCATAGCATTTTAAGCACCTTTGTAGGGGAATGGAGCAAGCAAGAAGTTGCTCAGGGAGATTTATTTTGCAGAAATCTCTGCCTTTGGATTGAGATGTCTGTTGGGCATCAGCTTGAAAATTTGCATGAGTTACGATCCAGCAGATACTTATTCATCATAAACAAGGACAGCTGTTCACTCTGTATTCCTCTCTTGGCTAATCATACTTCCAAAAGTGGAGGAAGAGGGAAAGAGGTCTGTCTGTCTTTCTCTTTCCACCACCACACTCCTGTAGTCTTTTCTTCCAATCTGCTATTAGCATTGGGGTAAGTTTCTTCATTGTTCTTCCAGAGCCAGCTTTGCGTCTGGCAACACTGGGGAGAATGCTGCTTTGTCCTCATCAGCAGCAGATAGAGAACATAGATAAAGAAAAGCTGAGTGACTTGGCTGAGATCACCTGTGGATTGTGACAGAGAACACAGAACAACCATCTCACTAGGTTCTGTTGCCCAGTAAGTTAGATAAATAATAGGTAAAAAGGAAGAATATTGTTTCTCCTCCACATCTATTAGAGGCAAAAAAAATATAGGGAAATATTGTGAGTTTCAGAAAATTGTGGAAGATGTGTTTTTTGAAGAGGAAAAAGAAGTCAGTTCTCCTCATGACTGATCTTTAAAAACTTCAGGTGGTATATGTTTGCCGAAATAATGGTACCTGCCTTATCCTTAAGGAAATCCTGACCTAACTATTCCTTTCCATTAAACTGAGATGCAGTTAAGAGTAGGGCTGCTGTTGTGACACTGTTGTGCATTAGCATGAAAGTGTCTCTTCCTGGTTGCTGTGAGTTTAACTGGATAAAGGGCAGAGACTTTTCCTTCCCAAAACCAATGCTTTAGACACTACAGGACATACGTTTTTCATCATGGTGATGCAGAGGAGCTGGGCCTGGCCGTGGCACTTTATCTCAACAGCCCATGAGACACTGCTGACATCCCTTATCACCCTTGGGCAGGTTGTTTCTAAGGCATTAGTTACTGTAAGCTGTCTGTAATGTGTTCAAGATGGTAACTTCTGCTTAGTTTCTTGGTTCCATTAGATTTATGTTTCACTGAGATAGTGTTTGTGTATGTTTTGAAGAAGACATGTTTGCCAGACACTGAGCAGGGAGTATTTCAGCCCTAATAAGGGAAATTCTTAATATAGGAACTATCACTTCACATTCAAAATTGATACAGCTTGCATTCAATTTGTGGAAACTATAGAAAAATTTTTCATTCCTTGGCTGTTCCTACCTTATGTTCTGCCTTTTACAGTGAAATATAGCTGAAACGAAGCTCAAAGATAGCCTGAGGAGACAAATACTAAAGGCACAGAAAGGGCAAGTTCAAGATCCGGAAACACCTGGGAAATCTTTCCAGCCCCCAGCCAGTGAACACAAAGGCTGGCCCAAGTGGGCCAGATACTGTCTGTTTATTGTATCTAAACCATAACCCAGAGAAATCTAATACTAAGACTTCAATGTTTGTTAATTTTACAAAGAAGTTAGTGATGTTAAAACCTGCCAAGTGTTTAACACATACTCTTTGTATAGTGATTATTTGCCTTGTGACATGTTGATCCTGTATGAGCTTTTGCGCTTCAGGCTCTGCTGTGGATTCATTACTCCAAAAATAAGTTTCACAGTAGGTGATGGTGATGTTGAGTATGGGTAAACATACCAACAGATACGTTCTCCATTCCTGCCCAGGGGGGTTGGCTGATGCTGTTTTTTTTTTCACCTCAATGTTATTTTCAGTATTTTCTATTTGCTGTAGTATTTGTACATTTTCTTGTCAAACGTTGGAATTATTCATGTGAATTTCTGTAACTGATGATAGTTCAGAATTTGCCAAAACAAATTCTGCTGTGATTTACATCAGTACAGTCTGAAATCACTTCCCGACTTAAATAAACCTGGAATTACTGCCTGTTGGCATCAATGTTCTGTTGCTGTACACTGTTCTGAGATCTTCAAGGCCAGGCTGGATGTGGCTCTCGGCAACCTGGTCTGGCGGTTGGCGACCCTGCACATAGCAGGGGGGTTGAAACTCGATGATCATTGTGGTCCTTTTCAATCCAGGCCATGCTATGATTCTGTGATTCTGTGATCTTGTACGTGGTAGACATTGTGTATCTATGTTAGTCGTACTGGAGTATTAGTTCCAATGGATGTTCCTACTCACTTGAATCTGAATCGTTTATGGTTTTAAATTGTTAAAATGGTCCCTGGCACAGTTTTGATACGTTTCTTTCTCCAGAGATTTAATAAGCTGTTTTTGGAATTTCCAGACCTCTGCAGTGATGTTGCTTAACCTCAGTTACTTCTCCTTCCCCTCTCATGAAGATGAAAAGATTAAGTACAGAAAATTGAGAGTATATGGAGTTTGAACTCTAAATGTAGTATTTGTTAAAGCAATTAAATGAATACTGACTTCGATGTTTTGCCACTAATGTAGATGTGGTATTTTAACATTGATTTCAGATTTAAGTACTTAAATAAATAAAGTGTTCTATTCCATGGGTAAATTGTAGTATTTTTCATCCCCTATAATTTTCTTTTCTATTACGAACTTAATCTTTGAGTAGCAATGATGTGCTTCAGGACATGAACAGAGCTATATGTTTTCAAAAGAACGTGCGTGGGATACAGATGGCTACAGCAGTCCATGTGAATGAAAGTGGTTTTTGTTGTTGTTTGGAATTACCAACAGTTCACATTTCTAATTCATATGGGAATTACTCCATCTATGCAACCTTGGAAGTTGGGGAGCATCTTTTTATGGACTAACATGGGACAGAAATACCTTGATCTTGTAGTTAAACAAATATGTAGATAAATATAATGTAGTTTACTTCTTGCAGCTCTGATCTATTGATATTTTCTTCTTTCTTTTAGGCTCCAGAAGCTTCCAAAATACCTACTTTTAGAAAATGTTAAAGGATTTGAATCCTCTTCTGCAAGGTAAAGTCTAACTTACACGTGGTTTATTTTTTAATAAAGGACATTTTCCTTAGGAGAAGGCAGGATTTTTATTTCCTAGAATTTAAGAGAAGAAGATAGCGATATGGCACAGTTAGCAGCTGTAGGTAAAAGATATTGTTTTAATTTGGGAGTTAAAGTCTTGGGATGTGAAAGGAACTTGATAAATAACTATTTATTGCTCTAAGCAGATAAAACAGACTAGAACTTGACTCTGCTGTTTTTCTTTGGTGACTTGGTGTCCTTCACAAAGGAACAATATTATTTTTCAAGGAGTGGTTTTGGATTTTACCCATGACAGGAGCTCTTGGTATCTTGTGCTGAGATCACAATAGAATGCAGTAGCTTTCTTCAGTACTTTTGTTGATAGCATGTTGTCACTGATTCACTGTTGCTATAAAATGGTTCATACAGAGAGTATGAAATCTGCATATAACTTTTGTCTGAAATATGGAAGAGGAAGGTTGGTGATAAGATTACTTAATGACAGCAGGACCATTTTCTTCACTTGTGAGGAGACAGGGATTTAGTCATCTTTTCTCATTTCTTGCTGGAAATAAACTAGGATCTTTTCCTTGCATTTCTTAAATCAACAGGAGAGCAGCCAGCTCCTTCATGCTTCTTAATGCATGTGGCAGGCAGCTGGGAGACATTTTCAGCTCTCTCACTGATTAAAGCATGCAGCAGTCCTGTTGGAGATTTGGACTGCTCCTGGAGAGCCTGAGATTCCTAAGGCTGCTCCTTGCTGGCCAGTGTTTGGAACAGTTTGTAACTCAGAAAACACTCTGGTTGGAATGCTTGCTTTCTCTTGGGATGCAGTGTCGTATGCAGTGCCAGATACAGGTCACAGTTTGTGATTTATATATAGCCTGCATATATACAGCCTGCGTGGAATAGGAAAGGCAAGTCTTTTCAGGAATACTCCACTATCAGTGATATTTTATGCTTGCAGAGCACAGTCCTACCTTGCTTTTATTGTCAAATCCACAAATTTTTGGCTTAACCATTTTATTAAGCTTAGCTGATGTCATATGCATGAACAGAGGGAAACAGTGAGCCATTTGTATCGATTTTAGTGTCAAGTTTTATAATTCACAATGAAGAGGAAGTTTTGCTTTCTTATTATTTTCCTTGCTGGCACGCTCACCTGGAGATGTACGCTTCTAGAGATGGAATATTTTTGAAGGGGTGTTTGCACCAAAGTAGGTGTTATGTACTTGTGAATTTGTAGTGGTCATTTTTAGCTGCAGTAACACTGCATTTTGTATGTTGTCTCTACAAGTTCAGAAATGGGTTACTTTACATGTGTAATTCTCTGTCTGATTCTTTCACTGAATGTGAAATCTCGGTACCTAAGGTATTACATTTGATGTGTTTTTACTTAGGATAAAAAGAACTTAAAGGGTTTATAATGTCTTATGAAGGGCGTAATTGCTTCTCGATTCTTCTCGCTGCCAGAAATGAACTTCTGCGAACACTAGAAACGTGTGGATTTAAATATCAGGAATTTCTCTTGTCTCCAACCTGTGTGAGTATGAATGTTATTCTGAGATTATTTAACTGTTCAAACAACACTGAGTCCGAGGTCATCTGAAAATGATGTGTTTTATTAGAAAAGAGGGTGATGCCCAGAGCTTCTGAATCAGAGCCATCTGACATGACCGATTTCTTATTGGTACACTGGCATAACCTTATTGATGTTATTATTGTGATCCTAGTCATGCATTTTTTGCCACCATTTTTTTAAAGTAGACGTGAACATAAACCATGACCTAGAAGGTGCTTCCCTGCAGAAGCCTCATTGTTTCAGAACTGCTGATGCCTGTGATTTTTCAGCACAGAAAACATTACTCTGTCATTTGTGGGGGCAGGGCCACTGTATGCTTGTTGCCTTGGCAACTGGAAAAGAATTAAGAGAGGTGCCAGATTGTGCAAGACTAAATGGGATCCGTGAAGTACCATATGTATTTGACAAAACATGGTGGAGAGTAACTTGAAAGCCAGTTGTGCATTTGTTTCATTGTTGGATGTCCTATAGTTCCTTGTAACAAAAGGAGAAACCTTTTTCCTGTTTTAGAGAAAACAAGCAGTACTCATCCCGGGAAACAGTGATGTGCCTCGTTTTTCTTCTTTCCTCAGTTTGTTTATGTTCCTGCTCGTTTACAGAGAAAATCAAAACCGTGAGGAAAAAAAAATGCCTACTTGTTTCTTTGAGGTTACCTAGGCATGGGAGTTATGTTCATGGCTCATTAGAAGTATTTAGGTACTATCAATTAATTTTGATATCTCTTAAGTGGCAAAATGCATTAGTGTGAAATAATTTTATTACTGTAAATAATAATAGGTAACTTGTACAACACGATAGATCATTTCTTCTCCGTTTATCACATTGACTAAAAACTTGTGGATTTCTGCTTGCAGCTTGGCATTCCCAATTCTAGGCTGCGGTATTTTCTAATTGCAAAGCTTCACCAAGAGCCATTTTTCTTTCATGTTCCTGGTCAGGTGAGTCTAATTTCTGTTATTCAGATTTTCTTGATTTAATGAAGATTGTAGTTTAAATTTTCAGTTTAGTAGTGTGGATATGAATGGATTAGAGAAGCGATATCCTAGGCTGGTTGTGGCTCCAGGCTGGATGTGGCTCTGGGCAGCCTGGTCTAGTGGTTGGCAACCCTGCTCATGGCAGGGGGGTTGAAACTAGATGATCTTTGAGGTCCTTTTCAACCCAAGCCATTCTATGATGTCAACAGGAAAGTTAAATTCTGTCTCCTTTTCTTTGGCCTGGATGCTGTGTCTTCTAAAGACTGAAATGCATATCAATGGCTTAGCTGGCTTTAAGCAGTTGAAGAGGAAACTCTTTTAGTAAAGGCAGTTATTTTCAATTGTTTCCATCATCATTGCTATTAGGTCAGCTGATCTCAATGCTAACTTTTTTTTTTTTTAAATCTTTGTGAAAATAACACCAAATTGTTATTTGCATCTCTGAAGTAATTCTTAATTGCTGCAGTTTCTGCTGTCAAGTTGTTTATCAAATGCAGTTCCTTAATCTTTCTCATAATTTATTTCTTAGATATTGACAAGATTCCCAGATCAGAATCTAGAAGAGTTACCCAAGAACAGAGCTGTTGACAAAGCTTCCTTTCCTTCTGGAGAGAAGAGTCTGGATTCAAATACTGGTCCTGATTGCAGCAGCAAGAGGGGACCCTTACCAAAAGGGGCCTTTCTTTTTAAGCTTGAAACAGCAGAACAAATGGTAAGGAAGCATAGTCAAGACAATGATCCCTCTATTCAAATGTTAGAAGATTTCCTGGAAGAGGAAAATGAAGAAATGAGTCAGTATTTTTTAGCACCCAAGTCCTTGGTACGCTACGCTTTCTTGTTAGACATTGTCAAACCCACTTGCCGGAGATCCACATGCTTTACAAAAGGGTGAGTTGCAAATAAAGTGTATTGCTGAATCATGTCCTGAAACTTTGAGTGTGTATTGTGCTTTCATTTGTGTACTAAAAAATGAAAGAAAAAAAAAGAGCTATTTCATCACAAAAAAAACAGGCATCTGAGGGAAAAAAAAAAAAAAAAAAAGGAAAAATCCCCTTATATAGCATGCTTCCTAATTGAATGGAATGCCAGCATGAGGCTGTCTGGCAGAACATCATGTGCCCACTCCAAAAACGCATTCACAAAAGACACTGCCATTTGTTATTGACCTTCACAGAAGCTTAATTACCCCTGCGGAAATATGGTTCCAGTAGACTGGTATAGTACTGATTCATTAATGAATTTCTTTATATTGCTCGCTGCTCTTACAAAGTGTCATGCATGACAGATCCATTCCTCATTAAAACTGTCTCCACTGTACATTTTATTGATTTCCTGAATGTTTCAGCTGTGTAGGTCAAAATAGCTGTGAATTGGCCACATATCATAAAACCAGTTAGGTTGCAGCATTACAAATCATATTTGATGGAGCAGAACATCAGTGCTTTTCTGCCTAGTAGTTTTCTGATTCATTCTTTGGAATTTTAAGTTTGACTGGCAGAGGTTGTTGAGTGTTTTGAAATACCACAGGCAACCTGTTAGGAGCTTCTCCACTGAATGCGTTGGTACTGGAAAGTGCCAGTTAGAGCCTGGAGGTTTATGTTTGAGTTCTCAAGATGTTTCAACAGCATAACGCTCAGTTAATGAATTAAAGCTAATTTAGCAAGTTTTTTTATTGTTAGTAGTAGAAATTAGAATGTCTGATTAACTGAATTCCTGCAGATTTTGTGATTTCAGCTTTATGATAATAAAAAAGCTGAGAAGAAAGAATTTCAAAGTTCATGCCACAGGAAAGCCTTTCCTCCATCTCTCATTGATATATGCCTTTTCTGCCCTCACTGTTTTGAGGCGTGGGGAAGTCAGCACTGTGGGAGCTGTTTCATAACTAAAGCTGTCAAATAAAAAATGTAGGCCAGAATGATCTTTTATATATCTCTTGTATTTGTATTTGTTGCCCTTCTGCTGGGAGGAGTCAGGCCGGATAGTTGTAGTTCTTGGCTCGTGGTTTACTGGCTGTCTTTGTTCCCTTTGGAACAAAGAATTGGAAAGGGAAGATATCCGATATGGTTCTCCATGTGGTCATATCATTTACAGCTCAGCACTAAGACAGTTGTTACAATTACATTTCAGTCTTCATCCAGAGCTGTTTCTGAGGCTTAGAGTGCATTGCTGCTGTAAGCAGTCTCGGAGTTCTCTGTAGTGTCAGATTTAGGAAAGAGGACCCTGAATGAAGCAGAACAGTACTCAGAGCAGTAGAGAGAATCTCTTTGCTGGGGTACTTGTATGGTGTCTTCCTTACCAGTCACACTGATGGCCAACATTTTCCCCTAGTTCTGACCAGTCCTGAGATATCTCCAGCAGGGTTCATGTGCTGAAGATAATCTGAATATGCCTCCTTCAGTCATTGCTAATTCAGAGACCTCGAACACATTACATCAGTGATGTTGCTTGCCTTTCTGCCTTTGTCATACACTGTGTCTTCTGGGGGTCAAAAAAAAACTGATGGAGTTTAGGGCAAAATATAGATGTGATGTTTGAGAGATGGAGCAGAACCTTCCAGCTTAGGCTCCTAGACAATTTGAAGATGATTGCTGAGTTTCTTGAGAGTGCAAATGCCCTTGGCTTCTCAAAGGAATGTGTTTGTAAGGTCTGAAGTTGTGAAAGGGGAAAATTACCATTTTGAAGGGCAGAGTAAATGAAGACTATTTATTTGATTGGAATTATTCTGGACTCGTAAATTCTTGCTATGCTGACAAGAACAGCCTTCAGAAATAGTGCAATATTAGTTACAGAAATTCTCTCTAAGGACAGAGTGTACCAGGAAATAACATATTAATGTTTGAACCTGAGCTTTTTATAAAGCTTAGAAAATAAAGATGGGGTGTAAGGAAACAGTCGTGAGTCGGGTGAAAATTTAGGACTGCAATTTCTTAAGCCATCTGCTTCTTTCATTATAACTGCTAATGAAATATCCAAAAATCAATGCATCATTTTTCACTGTGGCAAAATTTCCCATTTGTAATTATGTTCTTAGTCTAAGGTAGGCATGTTAATTTTTCTGTAGTCAGCAATTGCAATAATAATTAATGACATTTAAGCTAACATTGCCCATCTGTCCACATTTAAAAAAAAGGAAAGATAAGATAGGACATTTTTAAATCTAGTTGGCTATACCAACTGGATTTCTTTCGGTGGGTTCTTTAGTGACAGTTATTTAGACTAGAGTGTATTAGGTAACATGTATCACATTTAAAAAATCCTCTTTTCCCCATAAAACTCTGAACTACACTTTGAAATTTATCCTTGTTTATTTATTTAGTCTCAGATACGTTTATCTGAAGTAAGGTCAAATAGTATTAGATACCATGTAAGACGAGGATTCCTCAGTGCTGTGTGTTTTACCTTATTAAATGTGGCATTAGGGAATTTTCACAGTGCTGCTAACCAATTAAATGTAGTATGTTTACAGTTCAATTTCATGTGGTGTTAGTGTTTAGGTCACTTTGTCCTGATCTGAGATAAGATTTGCATGTACTTCATTTTAAAAATTGCTGTTGGTTTCACTGATACTGGCAGAACTACTGATAAGCATTTCCAGATGAAGAAATTCTCAAGATTTGAGTCATATTGGGTCATTGTGTCTTTGATGAAGGCAGACCACTCCTTTAATCATTGTGGAGTTAGTAGGATTGAAACACAACGGTCTTTACAGCTATGCAGAGAAAACTTGAGGATAGCACATATTAATGATTGATGCAGACCACTCCTGTCTGATGCGGGGATCTTCCAAGTTCTTCTGCATTGCAAAAGCCAGTGATTGACTTGATTCGGTCTTCTTCTGTTCAGTACATTCATTTGCTATCATAGTTAGACCATCAGAGCATGTTTCTGAAAACCCATGATTATATTTAAATGATAGCCTGGAAGAGAGTACAGAGTAAACATATTGTTATGCAATCAACCACAAAGCATCCAAAAAAGCTGTTGTATGTTTTTGTAGTGTAAGTGTGCTTACTGTTTAGTTGGATGCTGGTTTTCATTTCTTTCTTTCTTTCTTTCTTTTGCTTCTCTGCATAGAAGCCCATCCCCCATCCCTTCCCTTTGTGGAAAATCTGCAAGCAAGCAAAAGTTAAATCTGACTGAACTACTTTGTTCCTAATGGATTGATTGAAAAGCTGCAGGATCACGCTTAATGGTCCTGCTTTTAATATGGTCGGCCAATTAGAACCCTAGGACCATTTGGCCTTTGTCATATTTTGCCTTAGTGTAAAATCAATGTTTGCAATGTAGATGGGCCTTTCTGATGATGCTGTGCTTGAGTTCCTTTCCTTATATAAGGCATTAGCGTGGTTAAACCCTTGTGCATTGATTGCAGACTCATCCCCAGAGGTTATCTTCAGAGGCTGCTGCATTTCAAGAATTAGCATTGTTGATTACAAGGCCTTTTCCTTAATCAGTCCAGAAGGCTGTTTGTTAATTACAGCAAATGAAGTTCATCCTGCATCCTTGCAGTTGTTAGTACCAAGGTCCAATGAAAATACTCATTTAAGATTGTTTTTGTTAAGGTACGGGCACTATGTAGAAGGGACAGGCTCAGTTCTGCAGACAGCAGTAGATGTGCAGGTAAGTATGACTAGACTAACATATGAGAAATACTTGTCTTAACACTTGTTTTGTCTGTCTTCTGCTTTGTTATTCTGAATATTACAACAAAAAATGCTTTTATGGAAACTAAGTTTCTATCTTATGTTCTTAGAGTTTCCAAACAGCAGTTTATTGGAATCAAGATATACCTGTGCCTCTCTTTGTGGAGAATGAATTGGTGTTTTATGATTTGTAGTGTCATGTAGAGATTTCACAGTGAAAACATTTCAGTGTAAAAACATTAAAATTGACTAATTCTATTGACAAATTACAGTGCTAAGTTGTGATTCTGGGGACATTTTTGTGTACATGAGCTGGTAAGCATTGTCAAATGTTTAATATTAAAAACTTTGAATGTCAAAGTTGTTATTTATCTGGAAGGACATAATATTTTGACAAGTTCTGCTGTAGATACTAAGTTCACCACAAATTGGTACTTTGGCATGGGGAAAGGTAAATACATATACATATATGAATGAATAATCATTCAAGGATACTATTCATACATAGTATGAATAGTTTTGCAGACAAGAATTTCTTCCTGCACTTCCGTGCCACTCACTAATATTGTAAGGTATTTCTAAGCATAAGAGGAATTCAGTTTGGAATTCAGAGTAAGCCCAAAGCAAATGGATTAAAGCAGTTGAGCTGTATCTGTACTACTTAACTTGCATACATGTGTGATAATTCTGAGCTATACTAAGTCAATATTTTGTCATTAACAAATGTTTATAGTCCTTTGATTGCCTCATTAAGTATTGGTACGGCTTGTAAACTTGGGGAAGAAGTGATGAATTCCTTCATGGCAACGTTGACTTCGTTCTTGTCAGTGCTCATATTAAGATATTGGCTGTAAAAATAGAACAGTTAGCACACTTTCAAATTGACTTTGGCACTGTGATAATCGAAGAAGCACTCTGTTGTGATGTGAGTGTTACAGCGTAATTTCACGTTCTGCCTATGTCAGTGATACCTGTTGTTTTGGATATTCTTTGTAGCTTGAATCAGTGTTTAAGCACATTGAGAACTTAACAGAAGAAGAGAAGCTTATGAAACTGTCAACGCTAAAACTGAGGTATTTTACTCCAAGAGAAATAGCAAATCTGCATGGATTCCCTCCAGAATTTGGTATGTGCTCGCAAAGTACCCACTTCTATTTCATTCTTCAGTTATGCCAATGTAGTTTTTTGCTGGGAGTAAAGCGTGCATTTTATTTTGCAAGTTTTTTCCAACTGGTTTTCTGATCGGTTCTTAGTAATTGGCTGACTTTTCTCTACATTTCCTTTCCTTTTGTCATGAGAACTGCTGTATTACGGAATGGCAGTGAAGGAATATCTTTGTTTTACAGTTGAAACTATTTACTCAGCAGCCAACATTACCCATAACTGATACGTCAACATAACCTGCCAGCTTAGGATGTCTTAGTGCTCACTGTTTGAGCTGCTTGCTCCCTTCTGTACATTTGCAGCTGGTAACAGGGAATAACTTCACAGTATACAAATGCTTCTTTGTTCAGGAGTAACAAATCTCTTCAATTAATGATTTTTTAAGTCTTTCCTAATTTCTAGAAAAGGCAGTCCTAGACCTTGGTCAGTTACTTCATTTTCTGTTTTTGTGGAGACAAGGGAGTCAAGGAGCAAGACTGGGAATTACCAGTATGTTGCACACAAGTCAACTGGAATTAAGCCAGCAATAAGTGCACCAGAGTTTTCCTTGCTCTTCAGCAAAGAAAGACAAGGAAAAGGAGCTGTTACTGTCTGCTAAGGAACTTGGTCTGCTGCCATCGCATCAGATCAATTTATTGTCTCTCAGCAATACAGACTTCCAGGACACCAGTGACCTTGAGTAACTTGTAATATATTTCAACTTTCTGAGCAGCTTCGGGTTCTGAGGAGTGCTGATAGTTTGCATATATTTTTTCTTTTGTATCTTTAGGGTTTTTTTGTATTTATTCCTTGCAATTACATTAAAAAAAAAGATCACATTAAAACAACATTATCAAGGTTGCATAGTCATTAGAGTTGACACCACTAAGCTTACTTGTTCAGTACTTTTTTCATGAGTGTGCCATGTTGAGTTAAATGTCAATATGCAGGAGTATTTCGTAGCCTTCTTTAATAGATTTGTCCTTTTTGAAGATGTCATTTTTTCTTAGCATCTCTCAGTTCCATACTGACTTTCGTTGTTGTAAAGAAACTTGAGCTAAACATGCCTAGATTGGTTGTGTATAGGCTTACAATAATGTTTAAGTTCCATTTTGAACACAGAATTATCTGTTTCCTCTTTTTTTAAATACAGTGCTTGTTATAATAGCTTGTGTTTTCCAAACGTTGGATCAGTCTTTGCAATACCACCACGAGGTGTACTAGAGTTAACATTGCTTGTATCTAATAGAGACAGAACCAAGGCACAGAGATTTACGTTTGGATGACTCCATATGTTTGAGTGACCTTTATTGTTTCAGAGCACTTGGAATGATGCTAAACTTTCTCTGTACAGAGCTCATCTTCAGAGGCAGCTGTTACCTTCCATGTTTCTGCAAACCACAACTGAACTCTCACGACAAGTCAGGCTTCTGAATTTGAGGAGGATCCAGATAGTCACTGTCTATGAAGTGATTACTTGGCAGACTTGTCACCAGAGAAATGCACAGCAGCCAGGGACAGATCACAGCTCTTGCAGTGCTAGACTCTTCTGCCTTAATGATGGAACCTCCTTTACAGTTCTTGCAGTTCCCTTCTTCACTATACTGCTTTTCCAACTTCCACAACACATGGAACAAGCCTCGTATCCAATGGCTTCCTCTGTCATGTAATCCTGATTCATATGCACAGTAAGCTTTTCCTAGTGCACTGAGTCACAAGTCTGACATTTCTCTCCTTCGTTTTAATCTAGATGTTTACCACTTTGTACATGTGGTGGGGGGGGTGGGGGGGGGAAGTGTTACTCAGCTCTATGCTGATTGGAATCTGGTGAATTTAGCTACTGTGAGTTTCTTTTGAGGATTTTCGTTTTCTTGAAAAGACTTACAAGTTGCTATATTTGTGGCTACAGTACGGAGTGTGTCACTGATTGCATTTCTTCCATACTGAATTTCAAATGTGAAGTGTGGAATTCTCAGAGGGAAATACACTGTAATTTCACTGCATCTGTGTTCTTTAGCAGAAATTTGGTTGAAATGTTCAGTGTCAGGAAGCCTAGAGTTGTACCCACTGCAACTGTTCGTTCAAGAAATGAACGAATAAACAAAGGAGAAAACTATAAAAGCTGAAAACGAAATGAACAGAATGTCAGGAAGCTTTGTCACAGATACCAGCATATTGCTAGCTGCAGCTACAGTGTTTTTATGAGAAACGTTATTGTGTCTAAATGCAGCATAATTGTGTCTATGTTTTAACAGATTGATGGTCTTTTCAAGTATACGAAGATGTAGAGCTAAAATCATTGTCTTGTCTTAACATTAACAGATTTATTTGTGCTTTTAACATCTCAGCGTATAAATTGTAATTGCACTATAGGTCAATGAAAAAATGTGCAATCGTTAGTCTTAATCATGGGTCCCACAGCAATATCATTAAAAGTGATCAGAGCATTCTTGCACCTGCGACCTGCTTTCATGAGAGTAATGTCAGGAGGCCTTTTCCACTTTTCCTCTTAGCAATGTGTGTGTAAGCTATTAAGAAACAAACGGCAGGCTGGTGGAAAGCCAGCACTCTGTGGTAGTGCACATTGTCAGGAGTTCAGCATTGCCAAGTAACATGCAAGACCTAAATGATATGGTGAGATCTGTGAAACAAGTACCAGCGTTCTGGTATGAGTTAATAAATCTGTCCTGATGTAGGTTACTCTTGAGCCAAGAAGACAGAAGATGCAAGATAATGTAAACAGGCAGATGGAGGGAGGTTTGGGATAAAGAAAACAGCCCTGAAAATGAATTCTGGCTTTCAGTTGCCAAAAGGCAGAAGGAGAAACTGTGAAATTATCAGCGTTCAGATAAGCTTCTTGAGCTCTAAGTACACGTGTGTGTATGTGCATAAATACACATTTATTTTCATATACTCTTCTGAAATGTGTAGTTTCTGTACCTTATTCAGTGATACAATGTGAAAACTATTTAAGTAAGTCTGTGTGGGGAAATGCAAACGGTTGTTCCAGAGAGAGAAGAATGGGTGCCCAAATTTGAGCGCTGAGAAGCTGTGCAGAATGGCTAGAGCTGGCAGAAAACATGTTTACCAAAGCAGTCCATATTCAAGGCATTAGTAACTGGCAGAGAAGGATGGAACGGTTCCTCCCAGACACCTCCTCCTCAGCTTCCCACCCTTGGCTCAGCAGCTATCCAGCCATGTTCTCTCCTGAGCTCTCCCTGGACAAGGATTTTTCTGAGGTGCTCTGAAAACTTCAGAATATATACATCACTTCTTCCTCACACCGACTGTTTGTGCATCAAAGCTAAGCTGGGTGGTGGTGACCTCAGGGTCAAAGATAGGTGTTTCTTCTTAGGGAATGAGCAAATAATTGAACATGATCAAGTTTCAGCAGCTTTGCAGATGACCATAACAGTCGAATCACCGCTGCTTTTCATCTTTCAGTCAGTTTGAAGCAGACATACTTTAGCTTGTAGCTGGAGTAAGCTGAGAGTGCAGGCAAGGACGGGTACAGCAGACCAGCCAGTTGGCAACTTCTTAATTTTCAGAAGCTTGGTCACCTTTGATTGCACCTTCAGTACAGAACACAACCCTTTCACAATACCTGGAGCAGTTTCTGGTCCTCCTTTCTTCTTGCCAGTCAATGCACTTACAACGTGAAGGACTTTTTGATGGTGTCTGTATTTCTGAGTGCATTCCACAAGGACAGCATTGAATTACATGGAAAATTGTTCAGCTGCTTGATCTCTCTCCCTGAATAAACCTTCCTCATAGCCTGATCCGTACTGGTAGTGTCTTGCAATGTGAGACTAATTTAATTTTCCATAACTGGTTAGAGGGCCTCAGATTGGAGTTACAATATATAGCCTGTAATGAAATGCATTTTAGTGTATCTGTAGAGTCATCTTATTTTCTTACTCCTGTGGCTACATTACTCTCTTCATTTTCCCTCGAGTAGCAGTTGTGCAATGCACAGTTGTATTTATAAATTTGTGAACTGCAGGTGTGTGTGTTTTTGTATATATGAAATCTGTATTTCTGATAACTGTATTAAGAACTGTTCATTGAAAAAAGGAATAGACTAAAAGTCAGGGATAAATCCAGACTAATGACTCTTCTGTTTTATTTTAGGCTTTCCTGACAAAGTATCAATAAAGCAATGCTACCGTCTTCTGGGAAATAGCCTTAACGTACATGTGGTGGCAAAGCTGATCTCCATTCTACTTGGATAATTTAGGACCTGAATCGGATGACTGTGGATTGGTGACAGAAAATACTTCAGTCTTTCATGAGAAAGCTGATGGCAGCCTAACAAAAATCAGAGCTAACTAAAATATACGTCCAGATATTTTGCTTAACAGTTCTGATATGTTTAAATACCTTTCACTCACGGTGGATTTGCACTCCAGACGTCCTGTATTGAAATGGAAGTTTCCAGGAATTAATTGCTCCTTTTAGATATTGGTTAACTTTGCAAATGAAAAATAGCAGAAATAATCACGGGTCTCAATAAAAATGGAGAAAACAATTTTATCTGAAAGCTATTCTCAGTACAAGCTGCCTTAGATTAGTGCAAAGACAAGGTTCTGTGTACAAAATGTTTTCATCTGTAAATATCAGCAATCCATTCGAAACAGATTTATTGTATATACGATCTAATTATTATTTTTTAAATCTAATGAAAGTGTTAAACTCAGTATTTTATATAGACTTTTTAAGAAGATCCGTTGTCATCTGTATTTTAAGTTTGTCTGATCCTGTCTAATTACTTTCAGGTTTCTGGAGCCCAGCTGTGTCTGTTTTGTATGATTTGTTCAGCCGAATAAAAATATTTCAAAATTACCATAACCCTGACAATAACTTGGCTGTTTCTGTTCTCACTCACATTATTTAGGATGAGGTCATTGCTCCTTACCAACGACCTATGCATACAAGACACAAAAAGATTTTAAAACTGTGTTTTCATAGATTGCTTGTGGTTCCTGCACACCAGTAAGTGTCAAAGCTGCCGATCCTAAAAAAGACATTATTTGTTTTTATTTCCCTTGTGGGAAAACATGACAGTCATGGTGTATTGCATCTAGGCTTGGTAGTGCAGGAGAAACTAAAGGCTGTAGAGAACAAAGTCAGTATAAAGAAGTCACAGCTATTCAAATCTACTGTAGTCATCCTGAAAAGAGCATGCAGTTACTGCTTACTGCCATAGTTTATCTTATACTGACTTCCTTTTCATTTATTCTCTTGGTTGTGCTGCTTCTGGCCTGTTGAACCAGCAAAACCTTGGGTGCAGCTACTATAGCCTGCTTTATTCCTTAAGAGCACTTGGACATCTTGGGGTCTCCAGCTATGAAAGAGAAATGGAAATGGATTATCCTACAAGAGCTCTGGAGCAGGCTGTAAAGAATTAAAAGACCACCTCTGGCTAGGTAGTCTCTAGTAGTACAGCAGTGGCAGAATTTACTGGCTGATGTGAGGCTGTGCCTACTACTAAACTATGTAAAAAGCAAGCTGATGTTACAAACCATAGTTAGTCATCTGTTAAGGTAGTTGTTATTGTGTAGATGTATCCAATAGATCAGTAACTAGTTACTACATATTCTGGTTCTTGAGAGATAGAATAATAGATCTTCTAGCCCTGTAATAGAAGTGAAGCTAAATTGAGAGAGTGCTTTTTTCCCATCTGTTTGGCATTAATAGACTCCTTTGCTGAGTGCTGTTGTGTTGCCTGACCTCACTCGATGATTGTGTTGCTTCCTTTTCCGAGCAGCTTTCTACTAAGTGCTTTGCAGCCTCCATCAGTGCAGTGCTTTGCAGCTTCAGCCTTAGCGATTTCACAGCAATTAAGTATGATTACAAAAGCAGCTGAAAGGTAAATGGGTGAAATTGGGAAGACAGCTCTGGAAACTTCCAGACTCTGGTTTTTGGTTGTGTGACTTGCTTATTCTGCACGTATGGACTACATCTCATGATCTCCATGATATGATGAGCTGAATGTCCTCAGCCTTGCGAAGCTCCACCAAGGAAAAGATCTCATGGTGGTTGGTGCAGTATTCATGCAGTCAGCTGTAAGGCTTGTGCGTTGCCTTACAGAACACCTTACCTGCATTAGCTTGCTTTTGTCTGAGTTAACCTAAGTGTCCCCATACTCACAAAGAAACCCATGTAATGGTGAAATTACTGAAATACCATTGCTTTAAATCAGGGGTTTGAATGTTTTTTATACATGAACTCAACGTTTTCCAGATAAGGTGCATCTTCCCATGCATGTGGCTGTATAATTCTGTGGTAACAGCTGCTGCAAATTTCTAATACAAACAGAACGTTTAGCAGCTATTCCTAACCTCTCTTGAGTTAACTGTTCATACCCAGCCCATCCTTTGATTCTTCTGTTCTGTTAGCTTGCTATTCATACTGAAGTTCAACATTTAATGGTCTGACTGTATAAATGATGAATTACACAAGGGTTGCTCCAAAAGTAAAGCCTCCTATTTTATTATGCTGGCCCACAACATCAGAGGTGGATTTTGAAACCACATGTATGTTTTCTGCATTGTGTTTAAATGACGTGAGAATTTGGAGGAGAGAAACTAATCATTGGTTAATAACCTGAAGATTATTAACATTTCAGGACAGCCTTACATAAATAGTGTATAAAGTAAAAGTAGTCAAGGAAAATGCATGCTAAAGTGTAAGAAACTAGGCATAAAGTCCAAAACAAATTCCAGCAAGCATCCTCCTTTTGTCTGGGCAAATATGAGTATTCCAGCATAACAGACCTCATTAAGGAAAGTTGATGCTTGTTTAGTAACAACTTGCTTGAAGAGATAACTGATATCCAAGACACCATGGAAAATGAAGTACCGAGTAGTGAAAATGTTTCAGTTTAAATGTTATTGTGAGGAACGTGAAAAGATTTGTGTTATTTTTATCTTTATTTGATTAAAAAGGCCGAGGAATTGATACAGCTGTCCAAGAAAAGAAGAGCATGGCGTTAGATGCCCAGCCAGCCGTCTGGGAGCACCAGGAACCTGGGCTGTTCTCTTGGACTTTCTTCTGCCTTGTTTTCTGACGGTGGGAGGAAGCATGGACAAGGGTCGTTCTGACAACAGTTCTGATGAAACAAGAATCAGAGTAGGAAGGATTAAAAGTACAACCTGGAATTTGGAAGGAAAATACTTTCTTGATGCTAATATGTTTACTTACATCTGGACGGTAATAAATAGTTTTGAATAGTTCAAATGTTTGCCCCATGCATATTTAAAAAAAAAAAAATGAAATCATGTTGTTTATAAATATTACACTTAAAATGGGATTCTACCCAGAAGTAATGTTTCTGAATGGCATTTTGACTGCGTATTTATGTTACTTACCATGTGGCATTATTCAGTCTACATGTGTTACAAGGTGAAGCATAGGGAAGAGTTCAGGAGAAGGCTGGATGAATTCATTAAGAGAAGAACACCAGGCAGGTAGACTTCTGGCTGAAGTTCCCAAGTTGCAATAGATGGAAGCCAAGAGGATACTTAGGAGGGGCACTGTGAGTGCTTGCCCTGTCATGTTCCCTTCCTTTACTAACTATCTGCTCTTGGCCATTGTTGGAGACAGAGTACTGACCTCGATGGATCTTTTTCTCAGTCTGACCAGTCTTATTTTCTTCTATTTGTGTTGTGACAGCATGCCAATATTTGTAGTCACAACATCAATGTGCAGCAAATGATGTATGAGCGTAGAGTGTGCAGCTCAGGTTTAATCCTCTCAATAAAGCCAAGAGTACAGAGTAGAGTGAATCAGGGAGAGGTTGCGCAGCCTGGTCCATTCATGGCTTCGGGGTTATTGGTGGTGAAGGGTGACTATGCAAATGGCACTCCCTAAAAATAACTGCAGCATATGTTAAAGCAATTTGAGTATGCTGAAAGGACTGGAATAATCAATAGAAAAGAAATAAAACCAATGTAACTCCTAATTTTAAAAAGAGAATGAAACAGAAAATAGGAAGCATGGTGGTTTGTAAAAGCAACATGTGCTTTTACACAGTGTGACTCTTGTAACACAGGAAAAAACAGGTATATGTTATCTCTGCCTTCATTGTGATAAAGGAACCAAGGGTGAACTGGGAAAGTAAATAAATTACAGCTGAAGTCAAAACTCTTTGTTATTTACTATTAAAAACTGAAAACCTAAATTCCCTGGCCAGCTAGTTTAACTTCATCAGCAGGTAACTGATTAACTTCATCAGCTGTGTGGAGGGAGCAAAATCTTAAGCAGGTGTCAGAGGGCAGCGTGCTGAGAAGCAGAAATCTTTAAGGAGTGATGTGGGAAACGGAGCATGGAAGCTGCTGCATAAAGTTTTGCAGATGTCTATGAAGAGGAGGTGGTGGAGGAAGGGAGTGATGAGGAGGAGAAGGGACTCTTGAGTTTTGATGTCTTTGGGTAGTCACACCTTAACCTGAGAACTAACCCTTCTGATGTTGTCCTTCAGTTGCCCCTGTTTCAGTAGATGCTATACTGTGGCTGTTGATCCCTCATATACTAGGTTGGTGCTTTGTAAAGGTGTTCTTTAGATATTCTGTCACTTTTGAGCATGGATTATTATTAGAAAGCGAAGGATCAAAGAGAGTTGAGGCATGTGTAGATAAAAGTACTGGGAGGCGTTCCCTCAGCTAAAGGGAAACTCAGGTGAATGTGCATTACTTGGGATTAAGGCAGCAACATGGCTAGGTCTGCAATTATTTAAAATATTTGGGTTGTTCGTTTTTCTTTAACAATTAGCCAGGTTTGGGATCCTCCTCCATAGTTGCGTTGCCCCCCTTAAAAAGGGAGCATTGCTGAGGCTCCTGTCGTATCTCTGCATCTGAGCTGATTTCCTAGGCGCAATTAATGCATGTTGAATTCTGGTTCTGCTCTCTTGTTTTCTACAGAAGAACCTTTGCATTGCAAGCAGCGCTACTGGAGAAGTGGATGGACACCACCATTTCATTTCACACAGCTACATACCAAAGCGTAAGATGGTGGTAAAGTGTTGCTGCTAGTACAGGATGAACTTCAACCTGAATTAGGTAGAAACAAATGCTCTGTTACTTCCTGCCAAATCTGTGCACAAGCTATTCTCTCTAGAGATGTTTCTCAGCTATAATGTCAGTGAGGTAATGGAATGATCTGTCCCAGAAGAGGTGTTCATGCCAGCTCTCCTGGCTATAATGAGCAGCCCCTATACTTATGCCAGATACTTGCAGGGTTTCCATTCTGTTCCTCCAAAAAATGCTGTCTTAATCCAGTCTATTTTGGTAAAATTAAAAGGATGGACCTATTTTTCTTCTTAAGATGATTTATAGATCTCTCAACTTGGCCAGCCTAAGGGGCATTCACTGGGAATAGAGCAGTAAGTTAAAAAATAATGGAAGTAGTGTGTTATGCAAGGTCTAGATAGGTGTCCAGAGCTCTCTTTCCATCCAAGGTTTAGATAGGTGTCCAGAGCTCTCTTTCCATCCTATAATCAAGGCACATTGAAAGTCACCTGGTCTTCAGGTCTACTGTTTTCTAAGCTGTAAAGCATGCACGGAGAGATGTTGAAAGGAGTTATTTCTTCTTCCTCCTTGGATTAGCAACATCATCCCCATCCTCAGTGGTTTATTGCTCATAGTTGTTTGTTATGTTAATCAGTTGGAAAGAAAAGCTTGAATCAAAGACTGACAGGCAGCAGAGAGAGGCAATGCATACTCAATATGCAGAAGCAATCAATGGAGAAAAGAAAAGATTTTGTAAGGCAACAGCCGAAGTCTAGGCTGAAAACTGCCAACACTCCACTTTGTGGAGGAAAAGGTCCTTGGACTATGCATATATTCAACCAGCATGGTAGGAAAGAAGCACAGGTTTAATTGTCCTATAGTTTCTTCTAGCTGTCACCCAACACAATATAAATACATAAATATAAATACATTCTGCTGTGGAGCAGGTGGGTACCCAGAGCTGCACCAGTGAGTACAGGCTAATGGGATGGGCTATCCCAAATGCTCGTGTGTTTGGAGGGAAGCCTCACCACCTCTGCTCTTCCAGGTCTCAAGGCAGCACCAGTAACTGTTGGGTTACCTGCACCACAGTCTGCGTGAGCACAGGAAACGTGGTCAGCAGGCTATCACTGTACTGAATTCTGAGATGAGTTTTCAAAAAAGCAGACAATAAAATGTAATAACAGGTCAGTTTTATACAAAAAGAAAAAAGAAAAGAAAAAACAGAAAGCAGTGAAGGTGGTGGAATGCAGCGGACAGCCTTGGAGTTACTCATTAGAAATTGTTATTCAGAGAAAGATGAAGTTACTTGCGGCAACACCATCACCCTTAGCTGTCCTGCACTTTCACAGTGTGCCTCTGTCTATTTTAGAGGCGACATTAATATTTATGCTTATCACATCCAATCTAATCCTGAGATGCATGAAGTCTTGGACCTCACATCGTCTCTGTCTGCGAAAGTTGTGGAGCTCACTCAGTCCCCTACCTTTAGGGCATAGCCGACTTACTTGTGGGCACAACCTCCCTGTTGGGTGAAAAGTGCAGACTGGAGCAGAAAAGGAGGCTGCATGGGGTCAGGAGGGGCAGGAGAAGCTGCTGTTATCTCTAGAGATAGTAGCTACAACTGTTGCTGTTTTGCTCTCTTCAGTAGAGATTTGAAATGTGAGCAACTTGAATGAGTTAACTATTAAGCAAAAGGGAAAAACACGTGAATTGTAGTGGGACCAGAGGTACAGATAGCTCCTAGCATAGGGAAGGAAAAGATACATAAAGCTGCTCCAAACAGGGAGAGGAAAGTACAATAAGATCTTGTGTGAGCAGAACAGGGGGACTGGCAAAAGCAAAGGAGGGAGTAGCAGGGGCTGTCACATAGAAAGCCCACTGTCTGGGGGAAGGGAGAGACTGCAGAAACCCTGATAGGTAGTAGAAGGCACAAGGACTGACTAGATGGAGTCCCTGCTACAGTGGGGAAAGTGGGAACCAGCACCTAGGGGGAGGAAACAAAAGGTCAAAAGCTGAGTGCAGGAGTGCCAGAGGAGGGTGGGATGTGAGCTCCATCATAGCTTGTGGAGCCATAGGCCCAAGTACTCATGGGGCTGCCCCCAGCCTCCCACCTCTCCAACAGGTATCCACTGATGGGAGCTGCTGGGGTCACAGCTTGGACCCACTCACCTCATCATAGGCAGAGGTTAAATGGGGAAATGCGTTGCCAGGCTGGGTACTGCAGGGGCCTGAAGAGCAGTGGTGTCCATGGTATGAAGTTAAGCATGATGTTTCTTTTGAGATGGGTGCTGCTGAAATGGTAGAGGAAAATGGGCAATATGCAATTTTTGGCTCTCAGAACAGATGAATTTGCATTGTTCAATTACTTTTGAGCCCTACCCAAATTTTTCCTTGGTCTTTTCTATTGTCTGTGACTGGCCCTGAATTTGGGAGCCCTAGTGAGTATCATGAATACAGTCTACGTGTTCCAAAAAAAAAAAAAAAGCAGTCCCCTTGTAAGATCATCTCCTCAGTATCTGGGGACTGAGCCATTTTCAATTCAGAGCAACCATATTTGGTTAAAACTGCATTTTGCTTTTGCAATCCATGGGATGCTGTTTGGTACTGCTAACTTGTTTGTGTCATCTGCTCAATGAATTACTGGCTAGAAGCTGCTCCTTCAATGCAAATATTCCTTGCCAGCCACTGTGGTTTTAATATGTTATTTTTCAGGGGGTAATGCTCTGGGCCTTTCAGCATTACCAAATTATCTTTCCTCCCTCAACGTGCAGGCTAGCGAGCTGTTCCCACAGCAGCCAGTGTTGGGCTGTGCGGTGCTGAGGCACAGGATACTTGGCTGTCCAAAGGTCAAAGACACAATGATCAGACACATGCAGATCTCAATTAATTACCTCTCAAAGCTCCTGCAGCCAAAAGAGAAAAAATGTGCTGGGTGTCTGTATTATTTGCACACTGTCAAACTTTAATTAAGATACCTGAGATAAAGATTACCCTTACAGGACAAGACAGCAGCATGGGCACCTTGTGAATAAGGAGCTGTGTGAGAGCAAAGGGCACCCTGGCTCTCAAAAGTACAATTCAGCACAAGAGGTTTCACTTCAAACTCAGCACAGCTGGAGGAGAGCAATGCTTTGGGCTTCTCCTTTTCCTGGGCTGTTAGTTTTGTTGTTACTGCTTGCTGGATTGAGCCGTGAATCAAACCACTATGAAAAAAAAAGGCAGAAAAGAAATGTTTATGATGAACAGTAAGTACCAGTGCTATTATCAATTGCAAATGGATTTGCTCATCAGATAGGCTTTAAGCACCACTAATGGGAACAGAATGGCTTTACCGCATGTCTTTTCAACCTACACTTTGGCAGCAGATATGTGCAACTAACCAACTTTTATTTTGTTCCTGTAATACAACAGGCCTCGTCTGTCCTCAGAGCAGGGCAACCTGGTGTTCCACGCTGGCTCCAGCAAAAATATTGAATTTAGAACTGGACCACTGGGGAAAATAAAGCTTAATGAAGAAGACCTTGCAGAAATGTTTAGCCAGGTGATGTAGTTACTTAACCTTAAGGTGTTTTCATTTCCAGTTTTGCACATTAATAGTTTAATTTTCTTCAAAATTTTTCTCAGCAAATGTTTGATGTGTTTGGTACGATTGTTGTTTTATATTATCTCTGTTAGCACTGTAATATTTGAGCTGTTGCAGACTTGTAAAGTAATAAATTTATTACGTAAAGTAATTAAAAGATTAAACTGTGTATGGAACAGAGTTCTCTGCATTCAGGAGGACTTTATAAGAGTAAGGTGAAGAAAGTACAAAACTTTCCTAAGCTTTTAGGAAAGCGAGGCTTGCTTTCAAGCTTCTGGGGAGGCAAAACTTACTTCACATCACATCTCTTTTTAATAATTTAGATGAGAGAAAATAAAGCAGAGATTCAAGAACTTAAGAAAGCCAGTGGAGTCTCTCAGAACGTGTCCCACCAAGTCTCTCTGCTGGCTTCCAAGGTGAGCTGTACCTCTGTGTTGTATTACAGCAGCATTCTGAGTATTCTGTTCTTCAGAATAAGGTGGCTATTGATGCATTTCAGTATTTCTGGGCTTCAATTCAGTGAACTGGGGCAGAGTCCATACTTAAGATCAGCTTAGAGTCTATGTTTGACATCGGAGGTACTGATTCATTATCTGGAGACTGGAAACATCCCCGTAATTCTCATAATTTTCAGTTAGCAGGATTATTCTTTTGTTCACTGTCGAGTAGTCCTCTGACATTTATGGAAATCAAATCTTACTAAATTCAGGCTATGGACTATATATATTCCTATATGTGTTACATAGACATGCTATTGCTTGGATGCAAATGTTCTATAGAGGTTTGCAGTGAAAACAAAAGACCCTTGAAGTAGTTTTCCCAGCTAGTAAAGATTTTTGTCCAGTAGAAGATGGAAATCCTTTATCTGTCTTGGCTTAAATGTTAAATGTGCTGCCATAATTTCCTTATAGGAAAATATTTTATAGCCTATGAGACTGCCCTTAAGGGAAATTGTTCTAATATGTATCCATCATATCCCCTAATTCATTTTCTGCTTGCTATTTGTGCCTTTAACCAACTGAGATATGCTGAACTTTTCCTTGGCTTTCAGTGTGCCCACCAACTCAGACCTCAGTCTCATAGCCTTGTGAGCACCTGAACTGTCCTGTTGGAGTATTTACATTCTTAAAGTTTATAGAATCATAGAATCTTTTGAGTTGGAAGGGACACTTCAAGGTCATCTGGTCCAAATCCCCTGCAATGAACAGGGATGCCTACAGCTGGATCAGAGTCCCCTTCTCCGTTGAAGTCCCCCTGTCGATACTGAAAGGCCGCTCTCAGCTCTCCCCAAGCCTTCTCCAGGCTGTGCAGCCCCAGCTCTCTCAGCCTGTCATCAAAGGGGAGGCATTCCATCCTTCGGATCGTTTTTGTGGCCCTCCTCTGGATGAACTCCAACAGGTCCATGTTAAGCAAGATAAGCACCCTAATACATCTTCACAGGACAGAGTCTTTTTGTAGGCAAATTTGGATATATCCTGTTGAAAATCTGTCTGCTTTTGAACAGCATAAAACCCTTAAATCCCAGTGAATGGGACCTGATTTGAACTTGACTGTCACCTGGTTTTGCAGAGCAGCTCTTCTCTTGTCTCCAAAGAAAACACTCAGCCAGCCTGCTGGCACCCAGTCTGCCAGCACTGAGATCAGCAAGTCCCTCTGCCGTGACCCTCATGCCAAGTGCAATTAATTTGCATTTCTCTTGCAGGTCACAAATCTTGACATGAAACTTCAAAGCTTAGAGCTGGTGAGTACATGGGAAATAAACTGAAGATCAGAAAAGAGCTCTACCCAAGTAAACAAAGTTAGCTTTATTAAGTTAAATGATTTCTTTCCTCTCACATATCACTCAGGAAAAGCTTTTCTGGTAACAGGTTAAAAAAAGCCAAGGTTTGTAATGGAGGTGAAATGCCTTCTTAAAGAACATAAACTGTGTAGGAGCCTGCATTCCTTAAAGGAAAAGCAGTTGTAGACTGAAAAATAACAACTGGATACCAAGGAAAAATACACTCTTCCTTCACTGATCTGTGAAGACAAAGATGGAGAACTCAAATTGGATTTTGCATTGCACGGCAAATAGCTGATTTTCAACCATCAGCTGCTTCCCCGTGAGCGTGTGGCAGCCACAGCTACTGCTGCCAGTAAAGCAGTTGTTGGATGATTCACACATGAAATGAAGAAGATACTCCTCCTAGCCTCACTAACAGCCTGTCATTGAGGAACAGTTTCTGATAGTATTTACATCTTGCAGAGCTTTTCTCATCCCAGGGCTTGCACTACACTGTGTCAGATCTGTCATGCTAAGTCATATTTTAGTCATATTTTTGTACAGATATGTTCAAAATAGCTCCAAAGCTTTGCAAATTAATCTTGCTGAAAGAAAAAGTGAGGGGGAACCCCAAGAAAGGATAAAAATAAAGGTTAATCTTGAAAAGAAATGCTGAAGGATCACTAAATAAGAAGGAAGATAATTCCCTGCTCTGCTCCCGGGTTTCAGACTCTGCAGAGGAAAGCCTGCAGCAGCAACCCCTGTGAGAACTCGGGGACCTGCATGAACTCGCTGGATGGCTTCTTTTGCCTCTGTCCCAGCAACTGGAGGGTGAGTTTTCAGCCTCCTGGAGTGTGTGTTCATCTTGAGTGTGTGATGTGTATTTTAACTGCAAGGGTATACTTGGCTTAGTGCAGTCATGACAAGGTGTGTATTAAGATTGTTCGGGATGGGGTGATATACACTGAATAGCAAAATAACCATATCAGAGTCATCATCTGGTTTAAGTGCAATACATTTGATTCTCAACAATAATGACATCTACCTCAAAAAGTTGGAAGCCCAAGCCACGGGGCCAGACCCTGTGCTCTTACAAGCAGGTGATATCCCATGAATCAGTGGTGCTTGGTGGTCCAACATAGAATGCCTTCATTTCTTGCTGAGCAGGACTGAACTGCATACCTGCTGCTGGCATGACAAAATCATATGGAGGGAATGGGGGAAGGGAATGACATTTATTGAAGCACAAAGAAGTAAAACAAATGGGGATGCCAGTAATCAATCACATCCTGAGTTTTCAAAATCCAAAGACCTTGTTGGCAAGGGCTTTTATGGTGCTGTTACATGCATTTGGAGATGGAACGGTTCCATTTTTTCTCAAAGGCACTCAGACTGAAAGTTGTCCCAGTGAGATTGGGATCAAAATTGATGTGCTTTCTGTCCTGATGAAACAGCATCTCCTGATAAAAAACAGGCTGAAATAAAGTTTTCTCAGCCTTTTGCTAGTAAGTTGGGAAGCAGGGGGGAGGTGGCAGTACTAAACTGTCCATAAGCTGTCTGCAGACATCTGAAATATTTCATCCCTCTTCTGACTGATAGCCAGGATTGCAGAACTCAGCTGAACAATAGAGTTCTGTTATAATGCTTCATAAGGGAAGCTGTGTTGATAGCAGCCTGTGGTTTGTGTATGTTTGGAATCTATATTAAACCTTGGCTTCATGGTTTGCTTCATTTCTCTGTTGCTTAGAAAATAAACTGGTGTTCCATTTCACCTTAGGGCCTCCACTGCTCAGAGGACGTTAATGAATGCCAGATTTATGCTGGAACAGCGCTGGGCTGCCAGAATGGAGCCACTTGTGTGAACACACCAGGCAGTTACAGGTAATTTTTCAAAACCATACACTAAAATCCTATACAAAACACTGCTATCTTTGTAACATCTATCCCATCTGCAGCACAAGTTTGAGAAATATGTCTATGTATTTTCTGTGCGCTATAATCCATTTCAGTCCGAGAAACCACAAAATCCCTAATACTGTACAGCCAAGTGCACCACGGACGTGTTTCTATTACTTGTTTTGACACAAAAAGAGCAGCAAGAACAAGGTTTGTCACACAGCCACACTGGGGACGAAGATTATCACCCCTCCTTTATCACCTGCCCATGAGACAGAGAGGAGTGAGGAAATGGAGGAGGTAGACAGGAGAAGAGCTCTGCTCCACAAGGCTATGAGTTGCTGGAAAGCTCCTGAACAGGCAAAGCTCCCATCAGACAAAGGGAGGAGAGGTGCTGCCTGTAGCAGGCAAGCCAGGAGGGTGCTTGGTCCCCACAGACATCAGCTCCCTGCAGCTCACCTTCCTCCAGCTGTGCCCAGCCAGAGGCAGACCTTGTTCAGCTCCTTGGGAAATATGCTCCTCTTTGCAGAGCAAGCTGGCCTGAACTCCTTGCATCTTGTTTTCCCTACTGGCAAATAATGTGATAAACAACTTTCAGATGAAACACAAAGCTCTCCCTGTGCAGTGGCTGGATAGCAAGCCACAGCCTTCTGCAAAACAGTTAGTCTCAGGCTTCAGCACGAAAGCTTTAGCACCCACAAAAATTTGCTTGGCATAAGACAGGCTTATAAGCCTGGCTTTGTCAGCTCTTGGAGTAACCTCACAAAAGGGAAATTCTCACGCAGCTCCTCACGCTTCGCAATGGCACAGAGCCTGCTGAGATGCTACCAACCACGTGGGGCTGCCTGTCTGCTCTGCTTTGATTTTAAAGGTCTTTGTAGCTTGCTTGCAGCCATCCTCTACACAGATGTTTATCAAGGAAACAACATAAAGCATCCTGCCTTTACTTACTGTTCCTTGCTGTGCTTAGTAGTGTACAGGCGTGTGATTACATTAAGGTTTGATAGACAAACCCTTTGCTCTTCTCTCAAGTGTTTTCATTGTGTTTGTACAGTCATTATTCCTGCAAGTTTGTTCCCCAGTGCCATTATTACAAATTGCAGTGTTACTTCACACAAATGAGGACCGCTTTGTAAGTCATACAAATTGTGATATTGCTGTTTTTGCATTACACCCTCAGGATAACTGTTCTATCCTTTCTTCACCTCCATTGTACTGTCTTCCAAGTCCCCAACCACATCTCGCCTTACTCATTTCTGAGTGCTCCTCAGATGCTAAATGCATTCTGACAGTGCACTGCGGCTGATATTTGTGGGGCCCAGTGACCCTACTAGCCCTGCTCCTGCTCTACTGCAGTCACACACTGCAGTTAAAAAAAAAAAAATGATGATATTTAACTTTCCACAGTCCCCAGGGGTAACACCAGGTGAAGGGCAGAGCTGTACCATCAGATGGAAGGTAATCAGTCTTCCCTCCTTGCTCAGGTCCTTTACTTACAGGCCTCAAGCTCTAATACAGGAAAGCACTGAGGTATGAGGAAGAAGCAGGTCTTCCCCAGTCAGCACCGCAATAGGAACATTGCATCATTTGGACAAAAGGTGTGAGAGTCACCACATCCACCGGACTTTGTGTGGTAATCATCACAGTGGGGCCTCGCCAGGATGTGCTGTTAGTGCAGGGACAGGACCAGCACAGTGCCACACAGCTCTGCTCTGCTGTTTGGCCGAAGCTCCTTGCAGTCTGACCTGTTTCTCAAAGCTGAGCAGCTTCAAATTGGGAATAGATTAACCTTTGCCAGACCAAGCAGGAGACAGTGCCACGTTCCTCCTCCTTCAGAGCCTCTGGTTGCCTGCTGTGTCCTTTGGAGCTGACTGTGTGGCTCTGTACTTTGAACAAGAAGTTCCAGAGCTACTCTGGTTCCTCTCTGCATGCCCAGGCCGGTCTGCTGCACTCACAGTGTGTATCTGCTGCTTCTTACAATGCAGCTTTGCAGTACAGCAGACTGCAGACAAGCATTAAGATACTGTGGCTTTTTTAAACTGAAGTTCATCAGGGTCACTTGTCCTGAGTGCAGAGTTTAGTTACCTGCAATTGGCTTATCACACTGCCTTTTCAGTTCAGCACATGATACCCTGACAAGGATAGCACAGCGTATTAATAAGTCGCTCCAAGGTCCAGATCAGCTGCACTGGAATACCCTGATTCTGTGGGTAAATGCTTGTGCAGAGTGGTTTTCATTAGCCAACTTAAAAGCAAGTGAGCAAGGGTGTGTAAGGGCCTGTGTGAGGAGCAGGCACCTCAGCACACCACTTACATCCAAATAAATGTCTCAGTTTCATTTTTTAAAGACGTTAGCTAACTGATTGGAGGCCCCATTCCGTGGTATTTTGGATTCTCAGATTTGGTCCATGTGGTAATTAAGGGCTGGAGAAAAGGGAACAGCTACCTTAAAAACTCCTGGTTCCAGTTTCACTGTGTCTGTGCAATGCTGTGACCAAGGTGGGCCCTGCAGGGTGAAAAAGAAAAAGCTGTGGTGTCAGCTGTAGTTGGCACAGCCCTGCTTTGGTGGGAGTGCAAGGAATGACAGCCTGGGAAGGTGAGTAGGGATGCTCCTTGGGCAGGGACTTTGATCACTGTAGATAGGAAGTAAGCACCAAGCCTCGATACCAAAGCATGTCTATATATTGCTAGAGGTAGAGTTTTAGGCAGCTGGCAACATATGAGGGGCATAAAGTGAAATGCAAATTTTAGGTGCTCTCTGGCTGAAGTGCAAACTTCCAGGCTCACGTTCTGCTGAAGCCTTGTGTTAGACATCTCTCTTTTCCTGATTTTGTGCTTGTGACAAGATGCTGTGGTCAGCCATGGACATGTGCAAGACCTGCGTGACTCGAGTCCCTACTGGATGGCTTTGCTGCTGTGCAAGGTTATTAATGGAACTGTCAGCATTGCAAAATACACAGGGATTTTGTGAGGAACATCACACAGAGAGTGCAGACTAATCCCTTACTATGGGAATATGTGGTCTTTAATTGCTATATGTGGACAACATTTAGATTTTTCTGCCTGCTTTCACCTTTAGCTGCTCCTGTACTCCAGAAACGTATGGACTCCACTGTGCCTCAAAGTTTGATGATTGCCAGGGTGGATCTCAGACTCTCTGTGGGCATGGCACCTGTGTTGATGCAGAACGAGACACCCCCAACAAGGTAAGGAGCAATATACATCTCATTATACAACACAAACAAATAGTGCTGAGTGCCACAAACCTATGTAGCATACACTGCTGCTGGAAGACAGCAAGAAATGCCACTGTACAAAATAACCTAATCTCTCTGATGTCCCAAGGACAACAGAAAGAACTGAAAATGCCTTGTGTCTTCTTAAAGATACTTGTCAAAGTGTTCTTGGGTAGCCAAAGTGGCATTCAAAACATAATATTCTTGCTGTTCAGTATTTAGGGAGTGCAATATGAAGTTGCTAGAATATTTTATCAGTGAAATTTTTCAGAAGTATAAACGTAGTTCTTATTTTTCTTGAGAAAAGCAATACCAATGGAACATTGACAGGTGGTCTGGTGGCTGCTGCCTGTGTTTGGTGCTTAGTACCATCCATTTGACTCTGTCTCTGACTCTAAGTCTGAGCAGTTCAAGTGTCTGCACTGGATGAATGTAAGAATATATCTGAATGGCCTTCTGCAACAAGCCAGACAATTGTTTGGGGAGAAAATCTGGGTACAAGCTGTTCCCTCCAAAGGGACAGATGGAATATGCCAGCTTTGGCTTTTTCCACTCAGAGTAGCCCTCCAGAACTACTCTGGCAGACTTGGGCTCCTTAGCGCTCTCACACACCCATGCACTGTTCCAGACACACCAAGTATTCTTTGTGCTAACATAATTTTTTCTCAATTTGTAAAAGTCTTCACACCCCATTAGTTGCTTTCTGCCCATTTTTGTGGAGAAATCTTTTCAAAAGGATTCAGCGTTGGCTTAACAGTGTCTGCTCCTACGTCAGTCAACAATAAAGCTCCCATTAGGTTTAATTGGACTGAAGCTAGGTAAATGTTGAAATCTGGCCTTTAGCAAAGACTGGAAGAGAGAAAATTGTTGTCATTATAGAAAATATATATTTGCAATTTAATGTCAGCTCTGCACATTACAGGTTACTGAAAATTTTGCTTAAAAGAAGATAGCCAAGCTGATTTCAGGTTGTTTACGCTAATCTCTTTACCCTATATACAAAGCAAGTTGATGAGTTTTAGTTATGTTTATGTACAGTTCATAATTGCTGTTCATTTTCTCTGGAAGACTTGGGGTAAATTACAGGTTTCTTTGATGAACATAATGAATGAGCCTGCTGCTCCTTCCACTATTTAAATAGTTAAATTCAGAAAGAGGAATAAATGAAGAACACTATCAAAGCAACTCCAGAAACAAAATGTGCAAACCATGCAATGCTCTGAAAGCTTTCTTGCTGTAGTTTAAAAGATGATTTATAAAATGAACTCTTACCCTATCCTTGGTTCACATTTCTGAAACATGCACTATGTGTGTTTGCTGTGGCAGCCCAAGTACCACTGTATTTGTGACACTGGCTGGATGTCACCTCCTGGCAGCCCCACCTGCAGTGCTGATATAGATGAATGCAGCCTTCCTAACCCTCCGTGTTCACAGAATCCACTCGTGCAGTGCCACAACACACTTGGCTCCTACTCATGTGATCCCTGCCCCACAGGTATGGTGTCTTTCCTTGCTATCATGCTGGGTGGGGTGGCAGCAGGTAGGACTGCTGTCATAAGCAGACTGAAGATCCATCTAGGAGTGATTTCATGAAGATCTTTGATCTGTATTCTACAGAATAAATGCGTAGAGGTTATGTCTTATCTGCATAACATGGAAAGTGGATTTTAAAGCATGATTTATCCCATCCCTAAATGGATTTATTATCTAAATAAGTCTGACAAATTACATTCTTGAAGTATCTATTTCTTTTCACTGATTTTAATGAGAGTTCATGTAGTGGAAATGCTAAGTCACAGCTTGAACCAGTGATTGAGTACCTGGTGGGAAGGCAGAGCCAACTCAGAGGAGCTCAGGTGTATGCAATGCTCCTGAGTGACTGGAAGGAATGGAGCCAGGATCCACCCCTTCCCAGACCTCATTTAAGGGTTGGCAGTGGAGGCAAGGGTTTCTTGCTGGAGATCCCTGTGTACCTGAGGCCTTCTGAAGGTAAGCAGACTCGTTCCTGTGTTTTTGTTCTCATGGTTGTTGTATTTGAGCAAGCCTTCACTTACTGCAGCCTAGGACTTTGCTGCTCTGTTGTCTTTGCTGTGCTTTCTGATGTGTTACAGCATCACAGCTCAGAATGATTAGACTGGGATAGGTAAGGTGAATCCTACCCACCACGTGTAGGACTAGCTTCATGTTAATATGTCCGCTACCCTAAGGCAACTACCCTAAGGGATCTAATTGTCCCTTCAAGCTATAAAACCTATGGTCTGTTTTCCTGAGTCAGGTATGTTGTATGTAAAGGAGGGATGCAGGAAGAGTGTTTGAAGTATTTAACCAGAGCTATAATGAAGCTTTGTTGAAAACTTTACGTCTATGCACTAGACAAGAATTGCTACCTCTTTAGATTAAATGAACTGTGTTTGATTCTGGAATATCTACAATATCATTAAAATGAAGTGTACTTGCACACGTGCGTCCACTTTGTTGTATTTGTAACCTATTCTGAAGACCAGCCTTAATTATTGTTGTTTGTGTGAGGAACAGACCTTCTCTTGTGTTAGTGAAGGGAAACTCAAAAATCCTATTTTTCTACTCTAAGAAAACATTTGATCAAATAAGAAAGTCACACATTTTATTTTAACATCTTTCCTCTGCTTCTTTTTAGGCTGGCAAGGAAATGGTTACAGTTGCCAAGACATTGATGAATGTGAAAGTGATAATGGAGGCTGTTCAACAGCACCAATGGTTCAATGTATCAACACAATAGGATCCTTCCACTGTGGAGTCTGTCCACCAGGTAAAATATTGGATGATTTTGTTGAATCTTCACCATTTAAAATCTTTCTGTAGTTTTATCAGCACGCTTGATTCTATTTTATTATATACTGAAAAAGCTGTAGGCCAGTTTTAACATACACAAAACAATGCTGTAATACTGAATGTGGAGTCCATGAATCTTCAGATTGCTTCAGCTATTTATTAACATTGTGTTGAGTAGGTCTGTTGATGCACCATCTGAAATGTTTCTCTTGTACTAGGTAGATGGTGTTAAAGCCTTGATTTTACAACGTTCTTCCCTTGGAGGAGTGCGGAGGGAGAGGGGGGGAAGATAATTAAGGGGAGGCACTGCATAATTATAATAGTAATTTCATTGTCTACATTAATTAAAGAGTATCCTGTGTGCAATAAATCAGCAGTATTGTCTGTTGTAAGCCTAGATAATTGTCATGCTCTGAATGCTGTCTAGGAAGGCAGTGTTTCCACTGCAGAACAGGTCAACCAGTACAAGTGGTGACTTAATGTCCATAAACATTGTGGCTTATGGTTTAAAACGCATTTATGAGATGCATGCAATCAATAAGGTAAATACTAGCAGGAAAAAGTGTTTCTAATTGGCTTTCCGATTAGCTATCTAAATAGCAGCAGACTGCAGATAGTGAAGGCTCTCTGTTAGTGGGCACTGAAGAGCTATCACCATGCTGGAAACATGGCCTCAGGCTAGTCTTGATATGGTGCAGTGGACCACAGCTGTGCAGTTGTGCCTCAGCATTTTTGTCCTGCTGAGCCTCCTAGGAGGAAGCAGACATTGTGTTTATAACCCAAGGGCAGCTCTGGCAAGCAGGAGGCCTTGAATTGCTTGGAGGTGGCTGGATGCAGAAGTATAGGTAGGGTAGCTGTAGCAGAAATGCTAAATCATGGCTTTAACCGGTGATTGAGCACCTGTTGGGAAGGCAGGGCCAACCCCGGGGAGCTCAGGTACATGCAATGCATCTGAGTGACCGGGAGGACTTCCCAGACCTCATTTAAGGGTTGGCAGTGGAGGCAAGGGTATCTTGCTGGAGATCCCTGCCTACCTGAGGCCTTCTGAAAGTAAGCAGATTTTATTCTTTTGTTTCTGTGTCCATGGCTGCCACATTTGAGCATATCCTCGCTTGCTGCAGCCTAGGACTTTGCTACTCAGCTGTCATTGCTGCCCTTTCCATTGTGTTAGTGTTACAGCAGCACACAGTGAGAGAGCTGAGCTCCAATGGCCTCATTCTGACCTCACCTATATTTGGGCAATACTAGTGTAACATCTTTCTAAAATGGTGTAAGGATTTAGTTAAGTTCAGAATCCATCCTTATAATGTGGGAACATAATACATGTGTCAGACTTTACTCTAGCAGCTATCTCAGCTTTCTCTCTTTAACTGCCCGGACTGTGACTTTTACAACATAAATTAGTGTCTTTTCTCATCAGATGCTTGTTTTGCTATTGATGCACAGAGAACATAGCTTGTTGCAGACTAAGATTTATCTCTGTACAGGTTATGAGGGAGATGGACAAACATGTACCCAGGTTGATAGCTGCTCGATAAATAATGGAGGGTGCCATCCATCGGCTACTTGTACCTCTACTCCAGGTATGACGCTTGCTTAAGGACTGTATTACCAGTGTCTCAAGGAATCCACTTTGTAGCAACATATTTACACTGCAAATTGTTCTCCACAGTCAGTTTTGCCCTTCTCAAGGGAGTGAACAGGCATGGTGGGTAAAGCCAGCAGGCCTTCCTACAAGCACTGACAGAAACAGATTGAGGCTCCACATCAAAGAGCAGATTTAGTCATTAAAATATTAAGGTTGTCACTGTCTTCTACTTTCAGTTGCCTTAACTATTTTTCTCTTTCCCATAAGTATTCTTTGACTACTTTCAACACTTCCCGTGAAATTAATTTTGGACTCTCAGGTACTAACACCAGGAAACTTTCCATGACCAAACTGGATACAGACTGGGGCAGGTACCAAAATTAGATAAGAATCAAAATAAGATCAAATCAGAACTAATAATTTAGAATACATGAAGACTCAGCTTCAAAATGTTGAGGAACTTTACTGTCATGGTTGGTATTGTCATTGTAACAAGGACTGAATTATATTCTATTTTTTTTTCCTTATGTCCCAAGGACTAATGCCATTTTGTTCGTGCGCATCTGGGTACACTGGAAGTGGATATGGGCCAAATGGGTGCTCTCCTCTTACTGATATCTGTCAGCTGCAAAACCCTTGTGCAAATGGTCAGTGCTTGGTAAGTGCTGGACTCCTCACAGTGACAACATTATGAAATTACCATTGCTAGCAATGAGGAGACTGAGACTGGAATCTGAGTGCAAACATGCTACAGGTAATGAGGCAAAGTCAGTGGAGAGTAAGAGATCAGCAGATACACCTGGAGAAAATTGAGAGGGTTTCAGGATGCACTAATCAGGCTGCCTTAGAGGAGGGAGAGTTGTTACCCCAGAACAGTGATGAGAATGCTGGTGCTGGTTGGGGAGATTTGGGTGTTTCTGTCCTTTACTGATTGGTGGTGTGAATTTGTTCCTGTGCACAGTAACCATTTAGTTTGCCCATGAGGATCTTGTAAAGGTGTTTGGTTTTCTGAATGAAGTCCTCTGTGCTCAGGGAAGTCTGTGCTATGGATCTGGGAATTCTGATTCTTCTATTGCAGGAGATATTTAATGACGATGATTTTGTAGAAACATTCCAAATAGTACATTTGTTGTTCAAGTAGAGTCTGATCTTGTTTGTCCATGTTGTTTCTTCCTTTTAATGATTCTGGAAGCAGATTCTGGAAGCAGAATCATTAAATGGGTGGAAACAGGCCATATGATATTAATGCATTTCTCTTTTCTCCTTTTCTGTTCTAAAGGAGGTGATCTCCCCAACCCACTCCATTATAGTGATTGTGAGGCATCAAAGATGGCAGTTAGCATGTGCCTTGGTATACTGCACTCTGCTTTACCTGTAAAAAGTATGTCTAAAAAGCAAGAAATATGAGGAAAGAGGGCATAAGAAATTAAAACAGCTAGATATGTGGAAAAACTTGTGTATAAGAAGTAGTAAAGGTTGAGGGAAAAAAAAAATAGAAAAGAGACAGGAATAGTGTCTCTCTCTCACTCTCCAGTGAGAGTGTTCCTGTTTAACAACCCTCATGGTTAAAACTAAGTAACAGCCAATGTAACTGCAGTGCAGACTTCCAAGGGAACAGGCTTGAGAGAAATGATTTATAAACCATTGTCACCTTGGTTTGCTGTTTATAACTTTTAGATAACATGACTGACTTGCTTCTAATGTGATCATTTCAAAGCCAAACAGTTTTCTGAATGAATGAATACAGACTGACTTTCTAAAGAAAGAGCTCTGCAAATAAATAATTTGATAGAAGAACCCAACACCNCCCCGCCCCCCAGCTAGGTAATTGGATTAGGCTGTGGCTTTTTGTTGGTTTTCACTACTAACCATCAAAGCCATTACATTCTAAATGATTTCTTTGTTCTGGTATCTCCACATAAAGTAAGTGTAAATATCAGTCCTTTTTTACTGACTACATTGATTCTTTTAGGTGACCCATGCTCATTAGGTTTATTGCATTTGTTTACATCTGTAGGCAGTGACCTCTGGATATTTCTGCCTGTGTAATGCAGGCTGGACAGGCTCTAATTGTACAGAGAACATTGATGAATGCATTAGCAACCCGTGCCAGAATGGTGGAATCTGCATTGATGGGGTCAGTGGTTACACCTGTGAGTGCACCAGTGCCTGGACAGGACCACAGTGCCAGACTGCCCAGCAAGGTATGTCAGGGACCTTCTCCGCAGTTGAAATGGGTGCCAGGCTTCAGCTTGTAAATGTTTGCTCTATGTGATCGATTTCTTTTTAAGAATAAAGTTATGAGAGGGGGGAAAAACAACCTTGTCTTGGTGGACTACAGGTCCTGATCCAAAGTCTCTTGGAGTTAATTTTTCTTTACAGCTGTATTATGTTAATCCATTGGAGTGTAATAATGGAGTAGCAGGCCTACTGGCCTTGACTGGGCCCAGACATCCTAAAATCAGATTTCTGTTCCTGAGCAGCGGTCCAGTAAGCTGGGTGGGAAAGAGAATCTGATACAAGGTGGAAAGACTTACAAGAATATAGTAATCTTTCTCTTCCGTGCATACAACTTTGTTTGTTGCAAAACTAATATTTTTAGTTTATATAAAATGCTAGAAAAGGTTTCTGAAGAAAGCAACAACAACAAAAAAATCAGAAATGTTATTCATGAAAATATGGACTTGGAGTTTTATAGCATGACTGCAAGTTCCTGCCTGTGCAATTTCTTTTCAGTATCTATTAGTCTGCTTTGGGTTTTTTGCCAATAACTTTAATTGAACAAAGTCAGGACAGCATTCCAGTGAGCATCCCTGTGGCATCCATCTGTCAGATGGCTCTTATTTTTTGCAAGTTGATGTGAAGAAAGCAGATTAACTTTTCACAGAATGTGGAATGTGAACTTTTCACTCAGCCGCTGTGAAATCTAGACTATTTTAGAGTTATTTTAAGCTCTTTCTATTTTCCTTATGTTTCTAAACAGGGTTTTGTTGTTGTTGTTATAAAGGATGCACATATGGAATATTTTTTTAACAATTCATGATGTAAATGATAAAAAATCATTGTATATCCAGTGACAAACTGTAATGTATCAATATTTCTTTTAGTTCCTAATCAAGGGAAAAGTAATACGTTTTATTATATGATAATTTTGAATCTGGTTGAGAAATTATGAGATGTTTTAAAAGGAAACTTCAAACAAAAGAAATTTTTATCATTCCCTCATACAAAACACTTCATTTCAGTGTACTGAGAATTGGATATTGCTTTACTGTCAGCTGAATGTTAAACTACAGCTGATTCTTGTATGCTGCAGCTCCATATACACTGTATTTGGGTGCTTTATGGATATATTTTTCCATAGCTGTTTGGGATTTCCCATCCACAGCTTCCACTCATTGAATGGCTCAGCAAGAGAAGAGACCATGGTATATCATGAGAGGTGTAATCAGCAGCAGATATCTGACCCAAGGTTATATACAGGACAGTGAAGCATCTGAAGGATACCTTCTATGATGCACCACTACTGAGAAAAGAAATGTTATATCATGTTAGCTTCAAAATGTTATTTATGTAGATGGGAAAACTGAGGATTTCAATCTGGAGTTAGCCTTTTGGAAACAAGAATTTATTGATGGTTTCTTGAGGCATAACCAACATCTTCTGGTAGAACTCATGTGTTCCAGCCAAAAAACCTTTATCCATTTTCCAGGAACTACTTTTCTTTCAGGAAGTAATTTCTCTTTTTTCTCTGTCATTTCACTTTAGAGGAAATTCTGAAGAGTCTTTTATAATATATCTTTCATCTTTGTTTTAAATGTTTAGGAAGACAAACATACGTCAGGAAGTTTAGTTTTGTTTGAGTCTGTACTGTGATAGCATGAATTAATCCACTCGATTTTCTGTTTCTGCAGCTTGTGGAGGATATCTTTCAGGCTCCAGGGGGACTTTCAGTTACCCTAACAACCCGAGCAGCCAGCGCTATGATACTGGGGTCAGCTGTGCCTGGGTTATTCAAACTGCTCCCAACAAGGTAAAATAGAGTTCAAGTTAAAGAAACTCTCACTTGGCAGGAGCCTCAGCTCATCAGAGCAGATGTGACCATCTTTATATCACATATTCATAAATATGTCACAAGTTTTATGTTCTTACAAACCTTCAGGCTCCTTAGTGTGGGCTACATTTTCAAGGGCTTTATTGTAAAGCTGAGGATCACAATTTATTCTTTCTCACAGTCATCACATTAAAAAAAAAAAAAAAAAAAAAAAAAAAACAACTAAAGGAAACATAAAATGATTGGAGATTTCTGATAAGTTTGTGAGAACTGGCATCATCTACCCCCACCTAGGGATGGTAACTGTCACCCACTGCTTGAGACTGGGCTTCATCTGTAGCTATTCAAAAAGCTCTGCTCTGATTGGCTCCACAGTTAGTTCATAAGTTACGCGATCCCAGAACAATTTTCTGTTTCTCATTTCTGAGCTGCAGAAATGTGAATTGCTGAATTCATATGATCAGTAGCTTTATACAATAGAGATATTTAATTATTTTAAGGATTAATTTTTAAATGTTGTACTCATATATTCTGATTCTAATCTGCAACTAATGGTTTAATTTTTGTTATAATTCACTATAAAAAGATATGTTAGCTCACACTTTAGCATTGGACTTCTTACTGGGGATTAAAATTCTCAATCTACTTTTGACATTGCATGGGAATGAAATACATAGTTTTATAAACTAGTGGTTGCTAGTTATTTATAGAACACTATATGCAGCATTCCTTCAGTTTTAAGACTTAGAGCCACTACTATGTCTTCAGTAGAGCTATATCAAAGTACATCTGCAGGGGATCTGAACTTACCTGAAGCTGTGTACATTACTGTTTATATAGAGCGTACTCATAGTGCACTGGTTTGTATGCACAAAACTCCCATGACAATATTTTCAATCATAGAATAGATCATAAAACTTTCTAGACTCAATTTCAAGCCTTTTTCAGTATAGTATATGGCAGACACGGGAAGTGATATTAATCATATGTTTATACAAATAATGCTATTTCCCTATCCAAATCCTTTCTGATTTCTCTCCTTTATTTTGACCCTAAAATTCTGTAATATCTTCTGTCCTGGAACTTTTCAGGAAATGGCATAATGACTCCAAAGCACATAGGTTCTCAAAGCCGCATGAACAAAAATGTCAGCTCTGTGTAGGATTACAGCACAACCTTAGCAGATGGAAAAATAGAGATTACTTATTTCGTTACTTCCTGTTAGATTCTGCATATTACTTTCCCGTTCTTCCATCTGGAGGCAAGCACTGATTGTAACTCTGACTTCCTTCAAATCCATGATGGGGGTTCAGCGTCAACACACATGCTGGGAAAATACTGTGGTTCCGACCCTCCTGCAGAGCTTTTCAGTTCCCACAATTCCCTTTATTTTTGGTTTCACTCAAATCACGCCATTACTGCTGGAGGTTTTACTGTTCATTGGGATTCTCGAGATCCTGGTAAGTTTGAAGAAATGACAGGTAATGCAATGTGTTTGCAGCTTTGGAGAAAAATGGCCAATTTACTTCTTCTAATTAAGAAATGTAAAGTGCTGTAATAACATCAATTAAATGGCTCTTCCAGGAAGTGCATTCCTAGAGAGAAACTCTAAATCATCTTGTGCAGCATCAAGCTCACTTCAATCTTCTGTGTGCTGTCTAGAAAAAAAAAAAAATGTGGACTGGGTTGTGTCCTGAAGGAAACATAGAGGGGGGAAAAAAAGCATGGAAAATTCAGGGGTGAAACTGTTTGTTTATTTCCAGAAATGTTAATTGAGATGCTCTTTTTAATGTTATTTCTTTTCTTGCAATTTACATTATTAGATAGGTAATTACTAATTGACAAATATGGACCCGAAAAAGTGAAAACAGATTTTTTGGAAGAAAAAAAAAAATATAGAAGAGGTATAGATTTGACCAAACTAGCTATTCCTTAGATATAAGACACAAGTTGCCCCTGCCATTACCTGGCTGGTATGGGGAGAGGGAGGTGCATTTACAGCATGTACATAAAACAGCCTTTTCTGTAATCAACCCTTCTAAAAATGAAAATGCTTGTGCGCTAGGGTAAAACACAGAGACTCTATATACAACATATAGAAATTCAGATTAATTTTGTAAAGCCAATCTGAAACAGTACATTCGATTTTTTTAAAACAATTTTTTAATCTAAAAAGATTTTCTTCTCACATTATTTCCATTACAACTGTGAAAGGATCTTTCTTTCACAGAACAAATCATGAAATATTTGGATTTTATAACTGAACTGTATAATTAATTATAAAATGTACAGAAAGATGCAACTATTTGTTTGGGTTTATTTTTTGTTTCTGAATTTATTCTGGGTGCCTGCAGTTCAGCTTCTGACTTTATGTGCAGTGTTAAAGACTATATTGTTCTATGTCTCTTTTCTGTTAGAATGTGGTGGTGAGCTAACAGGTACTTACGGCTCAATAAGCTCTCCAGGATACCCTGGTAACTATCCTGTAAACAGAGACTGTTTCTGGACCATCTCGACCAATCCTGGCCTCCTCATTACTTTTGCATTTGGCACACTAAGCCTAGAACACCATGAGAACTGCAGTTATGACTATTTAGAGGTAAGGTTTAATTGTGCGTTATAACTTCATTTTATGGCAAAGTTTCTGCAAAACAAGATATTTCAAAACTTTTTATATTTAGAGAAATATACTGTTTGATATTAAATCTTGGGTCAAAATATTCATTTGTGCTTACTACAGCCATTAATGCACTCAGGTGGTGTTAGTAAAACAAAAAGAAGATGAAATCTCATTCCACTGAAGTCAGTGGAAGTCCTGCAACTACAGAGGATGGGATTCGGGTCAGCTGTCTGGTGGGAAGCTTTTACTTCATTGCAAAGTTCAGTCTCCAACTTCCTAGTTGAATATCAACCCACTGAGTATCAACCTAAGTAAAAGAATTAAGATGGAAGGATCTAAAATTAATGGGTTCATATTATAGTACAGTCTATTACTTTTTGGGTGATCTTAGACCTTATTCTCAAATGCATAGTAATAGTTTTCACCAGTGCCCTCTCATAGAAGTGAGAGTACCATGTACTCCATAACTGAGTACCACAGAGGGTGGTTTCAGGAAAACAGTTCAACGCTACATCTGATACTTTTTTCCCTTTCACAAACCCCATGATGACTCTCCTAGGAGCACCACCAGCTAAGCTGGTTGGTCTATTTCTATTTCCTGTGTGTCTGGAGGAAATTTACAATGAGCTTCCACCACGGGCTTTCCTCCTGCCCCTCCCCATCACAACTTTGAGTGTTTGTACTGTCCACAGTTGACACACATCTGATAATCCTAAACAGTGATTTATCATTCTGTCTAGATTCGAGATGGTCTTCTTTCACAAGACTCTGTCCTTGGTAAATACTGTAGCACTGGATCTCCACCCCCACTCCAAACCACTGGACCATATGCATGGATTCACTTTCACTCTGATGATGCAATTACTGATAAGGGCTTTCACATTGTCTATACAACATCAGCTGGTAAGTAAAAAAAAAAAAAAAAAAAAAAAATAAGAATTAAAGTTTAGTCTATGACCTTTCTAAGACATAGCCAACAAGAGACAGATGTCTGTATTAACACTTGCAATTTAATAACACAAAGTGTCTTGGATTTTCAGCCATTGCTCAGGGGCAACCTAAAGTAAAAGAATTACTGTAGTTGTGAATATCTCAACTAATGTTTTGTTTTCTTAACACAGCAGATCCAAGTTGTGGAGGAAACTACACTGATAGTGAAGGGGTTATTACATCTCCTTTCTGGCCTAATCCTTTTATCAACAGTCGACAATGTATCTACATTATCAGACAACCAGAGGATGAAAAAATATACCTCAACTTCACCCATTTGGAGCTGGAGAGCCACGCTGGTTGTTCACTGAGTTATATTGAGGTGACTTTTCTTTAGCAGTCAATCTGAAAGGTTGTTTACATGTATTTACAAACCAAGCTAGCATGATTTCTTTCTAAGGACCACTGCAGAAACAGATGTTAATCAAAGGATTAAGTATACCGATGTATTAGGTTTCCAAACTCAGAGGGACTGAAAGATAATAGAACAAGGAAATCTTTCTAGCATAGTAGTAATTCTTAATCACCTGTACCTGATGAAGATAGAGTTTGGACCTTAAGTAAATGCATACCAAACACAAGAAAAACAGAAATAATTCAACAGCCTCTATGCAGCATTTTCTGAAGTCTTGGTGTTATGCTGAAAACTTGTTTTGTGGGAAAGAGAAAGCACACTACATATGTGTATATGTGTTCAGAATTGTTATCATAGAAAAAATAGTATATGCAGAATGCTTTTATATGGAAAATATAGTAATTTTTGCTATCTAGGATATACTTTAAGGAAATTATATGTGATCTCAAAAGCACTTTTACATGCAGCACTGTCTTCGCTGATCTGCATCTTCATGTTACATCCAAATCTACTACTAAATGCCTCCTTTTAAGTATGCTAGATATTATTTATTCAATTTCTTTCTTACCCCTAAGCCCCTAAATACAGGCCTGCATGTCTTTAATCAATCACAGATGAAGTTTGGCGGTATAGGACTGGTACTGGTGGGGAGTCTCACTGGAGGCAGCAGGGCTGAGCATCACAACCAGGGCTGTCCCACCACCTCAGCCAGAAACAGGATGACTGGCGTGTTAGCTTCAGGAAATGAATTCCTTTCCCTGGGGGATAGTAACAAGGCAAGGCTGGGCTGGGCTTTGTGCTGTGGATGGGAGCTGGAGCCTGGTTCTACTGCAGCCTGATGGGGCGGGGCTGATGGTCCTGGGAGATAAAATGCAGCCCTAGGCAAGGTGGGACATCCTTCAGGCCCCGAAAAGCTCTGGTGGGTTCTTCAGCACCAGCCTGTGCCCTCTTCTGTCATGCTGTCCCCATGCTCCTCTGTGCCACGGCCCAGCTCACCATATCTCAAGGAATAATGAATAACTTTATCCTACATGGAATGTCTGCTTGTTAGTGCCATCTGTACAAAACTGTGGTTGCACTGCATGGAGATTAACAGACATAAAACAAATTCAGCCCCAGCCCCTGGTTGATGTAGCTGTCATGGCTAAGCCAGTTGCAGGGAAGAGGGAAGCTGGTGGCCAGTGGGGAGGTGCTGGGGGAAGCAGCCCAGGGCCCAGCAGGGCCAAGCTTACAGGCAGCTACCACAGCAGCAGTGTGGCATGGCGGGACTGTGCAGTTATGTGGTTTTGTTTAATCTCTTTCCGAGTAAGTGAGGCATAGGCCCCTGTGAGCTCCCTTTAGTTAATCTGTTTTTATAAGATTTGTTATTGTGCTAACATTGTTTCTGTTCCTCCTCTTCTAACTCAGAGACTTTGCCTGGAATGAAGTATAATTAATTTTTGTAATGAGAGGAGAAGATTGTTTAATGAACACAGACAGCTTTTGTTTGTTTGCCTGGTACTCCTCATGCTAATTGCTGGCAGAACAGCAGCTAAATTCACCACAGCGAGAAACAAAACCAGTTCTGTTGGAAACAATCAGTTTGTATTAATTCAGCAAAGCATTTACCTTGTTTGCTGATCAGTCACAAGCAGTTCAGTTCTCCTGTATTTTTATGCTTTGCCACCTCTTTGCCTTCCTTCTTACCTACTCAGCTCAGCCTAGAGCAACATGCACAAGAACAGTGGTTACAAGTCTTGTTTTTTTCAAAGCCTAGTTTCCACATACGCTTTTCTAAAATACTATTTCACTGGGTTTTATGATGGAATTCAACTAGGGAGATGGATTTTGGTTTTGGATGCTTAAGTCATTTTAAAAATGACTTATTTTGTCACTTTGAGAAGTAACGTATTATTCCTATCCCTGGTGATAACAGGAAATCACAGCAGCCAGACACTGCTTGCAGGCACTTGCTGAGGGAGGGTTGTTTAGTCTTTTACTGAAGAAGGAGCGGCCTGGGACCAGGGGTCTGCAATAAGAAACTAGACACAATAAAACTTATTTAAGACTGTGACATAGTGCTGCAGAGGTAAGGTATTAGCCAAGACAGCTTCACAGCCTTCATCCTTCTAACTGGCAATGAGACATTATTCACATGGTTTAGAGAACCTGTTATTTTTATCACTTCTCTTCGGACTTTATAAACCAAAAATGTAAGCAGAATCAGGTCAAGAAAAAGGTAAACTCATGTAAACTATAGTTCTGTAAACTTCTTTGTAAACTATAGTTCTGTAAACTTCTTTGTAAAGATTTTTTGAATACTCCAGCTCAAATTTGGATTTTATTTACTTCCCCATAAGTCCCATATAACTCTCCCACCTTGAACCGAGGTCCCAGAGAAATTTAAAGTGCATTAGTCAAATAGTCAAAGAACCATTTATCCACTGGGAAGTTACTAAGCAAGCAGGCCAACCACTGCCTGCTCATCTGTCTACCCACCACTCCAAGGGCTCCCTGCCTTCTCTCTCAGCCCATGAAATGACACAGCTGAGGAGGAGAGAAGTGATGAGAGGGAATCTGAAAACTATATGTCCCTTGCTTGGTCCCTGATAGGCAAAAATGGCGAGGGGCATGTTTTAGGACCTCAGTTTGTTGGCTCTTCTGTTGGAATGGAACGAGTGCTTCAGAGGGTGTTCAGAGCTCCTTGGCTATACTTATGCTTAGCCTGATCCTAGGCTTACTCACAGCCTGTGGGTTCAGGTCCTGACGATTGGAGATGCAAACATCTCTTTTTGTCCTAGTCTCCTTGATAGTCATGATTCGTAAGATAGGAGACTGTATCTTGTGCACTTTGATTAACAAATTGAATAAGGTCAGTGCAGTGGCAGTGCAGAAGGTATAAGCTGAAAGCTTTTATAGCTTTATTATTAATTTCATGCATTGAGCCCTTCAGAAAAAAATGGAAAGACATCAGTATAGCTTTTTACTGCTTATAGACTCATGGTTACACATTTTGTTAGTGAATTTTTCTGGCTGTTGATGTATAGGTGTGATGTGACATGATATTTCTGGAGGAGTGCCATTAAGATGTCACTATAAAATTCATAGCAAGAAAATTGCAAATCTTCTCCTTTAATTTTCTACAGCAGGATTTTAGTGCTGGCAAAAAAATCATAGTTATCAAACTGAGCAACTTACCTGTCTCCTTCATATGAAAGATGTTACTTATGGAAGCACATGCCCAAACTGTGCTAAAGCTGTGATTCATTGAGATAATCTGTTTCATTCTTGTGATCTGTGATAGTAGTGTGTGTCTTCTGTGCTGATCATTAAGTACAGGTATCAAATACGAACACTTTTATGATAGAATCATAGAATCCTTAGAGTTAGAAGGGACCTCTTAAAGGTCATCTAGTCCAACTCTACTGCAGTGAACGGGGGCGTGCACCGCTAAATCGGTTGCCTAGGGCTTGATCCAGTCTTGTCTTGAAAGTCTCCCTTGAAAGTCTTTTTTATGATCTGATGTATTTCTTTTTTTCTTATTAATGATTAGGTTCGAGATGGTGACAGTGAGATGTCTTCTCTGATTACCAGATTCTGTCATAGTACAGTTATATCTCCAATCACTTCTACCAGCAACAGTCTCTGGATCAAGTTCAAGTCTGATGCTTCTGTGCAAAGGGCTAGCTTCAGGGCTGTTTACCAAGTTGGTAAGAAGAACTGTTGACTTGCACAGTGAAGTTGTTTGTAATTTGAATGCTTTCAATGATTTTGCTGCTATATTATCCACATACAGGTTCTAAGATAAACTTCAAAAGAAAAGAAAGAACAAAATAGTTTGTTTATTCAATGCTGCTTTTAGAAACACAAAGATGATGTCAGTCTACAACAAACCTACTGCACTTCTGCCATATTTGGGAATGTATTCCCCATTGTTTGTATTAATAATACACTGCTTGCCACTAACATACCAAAGATAAAGTAACTATAATTCTGGCTAAATATTCATGCTTTCATTATTTCTATCTTTTAGTTCTTAATCTCTAACACATCTGTCTAAGCATGTGAAAGAAAGCTTTACCTAGACAGGCTTGAGCAGAGGGCCCAGGTGAGCCTCATGAGATTTGATAAATTCAAGTGCAAGTCTGGGGTTGTGGTAACCCCTACTATCAGTGCAAGCTGGGAGGTGTAAGGATGGTAGAACACAGCTCTGCTGAAAAGGACTTGAGGGTACTGGAGGATGGCAAGTTGGACATGAGCCAGCAATGTGCATTCTGGGCTGCATCAAAAGAAGTGTGGCCAGCAGGTCAGAGGGGTGATCCTGCCCATCTGCTCTGTGCTGGTGAGCCCTCACCTGGAGTGCTCTATCCAGATGTGGAGTCCTCAGTATAGGAGAGACATAGAGCTGTTGGAGTTCATCCAGAGGAGGGCCACAAAAATCATCCAAAGGATGAAACATCTCTCCTATGAGGACAGGCTGGAGAAGGGAAGAGGTGCTGGAGAGATCTGATAGAGGCCTTTCAGTATCTAAAGGGGGGCTGTGAGAAAGAAGGGGACAGACACTTTAGTGGGATCTATTGTGACAGACAAGAGGAAATGACTTCAAACTAAGAGGGAAGATTAGATTGGATGTAAGGAAAAAATTTTTTACGATAAGTGTGGTGAGGCACTGGAACAGGTTGCCCAGAGAAGTGGTGAGCACCCTAAGACCTTGTTCATTGCAGAGGAGTTGGACCAGATGACCTTTAAGGATCCCTTCCAACTCAAAAGATTTTATGATTCTATGAAATGAGTCAAATCTCTTAAGTATTCATGGTCAGTGTTAAATTGATCTTTCGTACGTGTAAGTTTATGCTACACAGTAATATGTTCTTTTAAGTATGTTCTTAATTCTAGCTGGCTGAACCACAGTAGATGCTATGAGAAGACAAGTTTTTAGGCGTAGTTTTCTTCTAATGATGATGATATAGTGATATTTGATAGATATTGCATGATGGGTTTGTCAAAAACATTCATCACAACTACTGATTCTTGGTGTCTGTTGGCAGCCTGTGGAGGTTTCCTGTCTGGAGAAGGCACTATCCATTCACCTTACTACCCAAGGATGTCCTCTCAACCAAAGACCTGTGAGTGGATCATCTCCCAGCCAGCGAGCAAAGTAGTGATTCTTAACTTTATCGACTTTGACATTCGAAATACAACAAGTTGTGACTCAGACTACGTTGAGGTAAAGAATATTACACGTATAATATGAATAACTCTCAGAAATTCTTAGCTGTGTTTCTCCTCATACTCATCTCTGTAAAAGCAGAACTGTTTGATTTATTGAGGATGCCTTTTATACTATTCTTATGAAGTTATTTGCTCTTACAACTTTAAAACAATTGAACTTTGTGTGGAATATTTTGAATATACTGTTCTTCAGGTCAGAGATGACAACAACACAGAATCTCCTCTTCTGGGGAAATATTGTGGTACAGCTGTACCATCTAGAGTGCAGTCTACAAGGAACAATCTCTATATCAAATTCAGAGCTTCCTCTCTTACCAACCTTGGCTTCAGAGCTCAGTACTGGCCATTAGATACAGGTAAGAATTTTTTGTTTGGTGTATAGGGTGTTGGGATTTTACAGATTTTCTCGTACACTGAAAACAGTGGCCCATCAAGTTTTACAAAGGTATAATGGGAGAAAAAATCTAAGTGTATTACAGTGTAGTATGCATGAGACAAAAATGTTCATGAAATATCAGAAAAGTAACAAATATTATAAGTGCCTTGTAGTTGAATTAATATATTTATTTAACTTGTTTAAAATCTCTTCAGTATGTGGGGAGTCTCTCACTGGATCAGAAGGAACCATTACAAGTCCTGGTTTCCCAGATGTCTACCCACATGGTATTAACTGTACCTGGACCATCAACATTCAACCTGGCTACCTTATTCGCCTGACGTTCACTTCATTTAACTTGCCATTTGATGATAGCTGCAGAATGGATTATCTTGAAATATATGACAACAGCACTATGCAAAAATTGGGAAGGTGAATATGTTCATTAGCCTATAGAGCTTAATTACTGTAGAGTGTGCGCTGTTCTGTACATCTTTCCATCCAGTTTGCTTCCTTAAATTTTGCATGTAGTATAATCACTCCACTGAAACATTAACAGCAATTCTTCTGCTAGCGTAGTAAAGACAACTTCCTTTCCTCAACCAGAGAATGAGAACCCCATTTAATAAATGCTATACTAGGAGAATAGCTGCCATTGTCCAGCTCCATTAACATTTTGATATATGGGAAATATGTTCAAAAGCATTGATATATCTGTTCTAAGGAAAAATACATGATTTGGAACACTTGCAGAGATGAAAGAAAGATTACTTAAAAAGAGATGACTTAAAAGGTTGTGTATTGGATCTCAGCAAGAACTAAACTGAAGTCATTGTTTCATAGGGTTTTATTTTCACTTCCTCCTGATCCATGCTGTTTTATTAGGGCAGAAAAGGCTGACAAATCTTTTATCCTCTTTCTCTCTTAAGCAGCTCTGCTATACACAGGGTTTTCTTGCTAACCTGGAATTCGAGAACATCTCATCTACTTGAGCATGGAACCCGACTGCAGCTGCAGTCTGTAAAGTAGTTGCTAGACATGGAAATATTTTGGAAAATAAGGAACAAATGAACGTCATATTATAGTGGAGAGCATTTTGCTACCCTGGTCTTTTGTCAGCCACTCAGACTATGTTGTAGGTACAGCGTGGACTAGTTTTGATAAGAATTGGACAACTTGATAAACAATTTCTCCTCTGACTTTGCCACACACATTAGATTTGTATTCTTGTACGTGAAGAGTGCTATTTAGCCTAGTGATACAGGGTTTATGTTTGAGATCTCTGTAGTTCAAAGACATTTGTGTATGTGCAGCTGTTCAAACTTCTCATAAAAACTGAATCTTCTTCCAGTAATACAGATGCTTCATAAAGCACTGCCACTCAGTTTGGGTTATTTTTTTGCTGCAGGTACTGTGGAAGATCAATTCCACCATCTCTTACTAGTGGTGGCAATGTGATGATGTTGTACTTTGTGACTGACCACAGCATTTCTTCTGAGGGCTTCTCAGCTAATTATATCTCCTTGGATGCATCAAAAGGTAACATGTCAGTATGTCATTATGCAAACTAAATGTTTTCAGTTGTATCTGTAAATAACCACTAAAAGAAACAGAAACTTTATTTTCTGTGTTAATGTAAGACTGCTTGGTGCCTCCTCTACCCCCTTCTTATTTTATGGCTACTTGATTCAAAAAGTATTTTCCTCTCTGGAAATATGGCCAACACAGAAAGCAATTTCTGTAAGCAATGCTGCTGTTTTCTTTACAAAGTCAGTAAGAGCTGACATGGTAGAAAAAGTATTTCCTGAATTTGCTCTGTCCACTCCAAGCTGAGTGTGCATGATGTAGGAAGCTTAGCAATTGTGGAAAACTCACTTTAACGGAAAGCCACCTGAACATCTCAGGTGCCATACAAATTAGTTCAGCTCCTATTCAGGTGCAGTGTTGATTGTGGGCAAAAAAAAAAAGTCACAAAAATATTACGAAGTACTGAAATAACCTAAAAGCGCAAGTTGTTTTTTCTCTTTTCATTAAGATTGAGTGCAAACTGTCAGTCTCCAGGAGAGCTCAAGGCTCCTCTTACGTCTTAAACCTATTATTTAAGTATCTTTTAAGAAACAATGATACATATGTGGGGAAAAGAGACTGTTGAAGAGAATGACCGCTCGCTCTCTTAGTAATATAAAACAGATAAAAACTGAAAAATTATTCAAATTGCAACTGATTTGAAGGTTTTCCAATGTGGGCACATCTGTCTTTTCAAAATATGCCAAACCCACCAAACCTCTTCCAGTGTGTGCACGTCTCCCTGCCAGACAGTTGTTCCAGCAGTGACTGAGCTGCATTTGAAGGAGCAGCTTTGAAAGACTGTCAAGTACCATTCTCTAAAAGTTGTGTCTCCTGTTGCTCTCCTTGCTGCTACACCCAAATCTGTAGTAGAAGAGGATGTATGTGGGTAGAGAGACAGGTTCTGTCTAGTAGAAATGAACCACAGAAGATGTTGAGTGGGACAATGAAGAAAAGAAAGAGAATACGCTTGTAGCTGAGTTATTCATGTATCCATCACCAACCAGGTTCTAGTTGGTTTGTGCATATGTGAGTGTGTACAGGCTAAAAGTTTTGTTAGATGAATACCAGAAATCCATATTTTTTTGTTAAGCTGCTATTATTCATAGTTGAGTTATCTTGCATGGAAACCACAGAGGGCCTTCTTCTGCAGCTGTTAACCTTGACTTCTGTAAATGTGATTCTATTGTTAATGCAATTGTTTTTTCCTTTTTTCCTTTACCTCAAGTAAATATTGCTTGGTTAGATTTGATTCCTTTCTAATAGCAGCTCTTCTTGGAGTTTATCAAGATCAGAATACTTCCTAGTTGGCATTAATCTGTATTTCTGTCTCTGACATCTTATTTCTCTTATTTTAATAGTTATCTTGGTGCTGATGAACCCCAAGTTTTTATTTCTACCTTTGCTACTCTGCCCCCTTCCTTCCATGTTCTTCTCCTTTACTGCTGCCATTATGACAAGATTTTCCCATCTTTCATCCAAAACACTGTTGTATGCATCATGTGAGGTTAAACCTGTACCAGTATTGTCTGTGGAATGGTTTCAAATTATATCTTAAAAATGAAATCTGTTTTCTCGTCCATATTATTAACAACTGTAAGCAAAAGAAATTATTTTTATGGATAATTTCTCCCAGTATTTTCTTTTCTCCTAATTAATTCTTTCTTTCTACTTAATTAGTACAGGTATCTTTACTACTTTTCAGCTTAGAATCGTAGATTCCTTAGAGTTGGAAGGGACCTTTAAAGGTAATCTAGTCCAACTCCTCTGCAATGAACAGGGACATGCACAGCTAAATTAGGGACCCAGGGTCTGACCCAGCCTCACCTTGAAAGTCTTCAGGCACAGGGCATCAACTACATATTTAGGCAACCTGTTCCGGTGCCTCACCACCCTCTCTGTAGAAAGACTTCTTCCTTATATCTAACCTGAATCTCTCCTCTTTAAGCTTGAAGCCATTTTCCCTTGTTCTATCACCACAGATCCTGCTGAAGAGTCTGTCCCTTTCTTTCCCGTAGCTCTTCTTTAAATACTGAAAGGCTCCTATCAGGTCTTCCTGGAGTCTTCTCTTCTCCAGGCTGAGCAGCTCCAGCTCTCTCACCCTGTCCTTCTAGGAGGGGTGTTCCATCCCTTAGATCATTTTTGAGGGCCTCCTCTGGATGTGCTCCAACAGGTCTTAATAGGATCTTTAATGAGAAATATTGCAAAAGTGCTAACTCAGTTTCTTCTCACTCAAAGCTGAAATTGTGATCTCTAGAAGAAATATTTTTCTTTCCACTTTAACCACTGTAATTTGCATATGTATGGCAAAGTAGAGAAAAACTACTGAAACTGAGACTAATAACCTTATCAAAAAGTTGAAACCACAATTTCTCTTCTTCACGGAAATTTCTTTCCTTTGGCATCAGCACAAGCATAGTAATACTATAATTCAGTTGTCATAAATAGTGGACCATTAGAATTCATTTTTGATTAAGAATGAAGTGTTGAAGCTGCAATGGCCTGGGAGAAGACAAATATGTGTATGTGGACTTGACTGTGAGAAGTAATTTCCCACTCCTGTGAAATTATATCAAGTTCAGTTTTCCCACTGTGAGACTTTTAGGTGTGCTATTCATCTTATGTATATCCAGTTACACTAAGGTAGCATATTGCTGAAATAATATCTAAGAGAATTACCAAAGCTATGGATTTTTTTATACTTGCTGTCTATTTTCATTTTTCTGCTAAGAAAAATATGGTTCTAATAATGTACCTTGCGCAGTAGGAATACTTCATATTTTTTGAGCTATATTTTTTTAGCGAGCTACAGTGTAACCAATATCAGAAGTGGTCAAAGCTGTTCTGGTTCATATTAGAATTTTCAATAGGCTTTTTCCTGGAGTTACTTTACAGAGAATGAACTATTGAAAAGACGGACAACATTATAAGACAAAAAGAGAATGGGAGTAAAAAAAAAAAAAAAAAAAAAAAAAAAAAAAAAAAAAAGAGGGATATGTATGAGTGCAAAAATATTATTTACGTGAAACAAAACTAAATTTCTTCTCTATGTATCTTACCAAACAATGTTTTTGTTAGCATGGTTTATCCGTGATTTATTAATTATTTGAAGAGCTGCAGAAAATAGCTGCAAAGCTATACTTCCTTATTAAAAAGCTTGAATGCAATGAGATATGGGCATGGCTACGATCCATAAAGTACAGGCAATTGTTTTAGCAGTCTGCTAGCTAGTAGCTGTGAATAGCTCAAAAGGCAAGAATCCTTCAGTCAGATTTACCCACACAATTCTCAATTGTCAAAAGTGTATGTTTCCTACTTATACTGTCTGTACCTTAGATACTTAAATCTTGGCTGTCTTTTGAGGATAAAGTCATGTGGAACCACAGAATCCGGGACTCAAATACCGGATAGATGAATGTCACAACATATAAATGTTGCAATAGATTTTTGGGTTTTCTTTTGCATATCTTGGCTGACAAAGCCACAGAAAAAAAACATGTAAAATATTGAAAAGCCTTTGAAAAGGCTCAGTCATTACAGAAAGAGTTGCTCAGGCCTTGAAAGATCCAGAAATATTTTACTGTCCATGACTTCTCGCTAATGAGCATTTATTTATTTATTCATTCATTGAGGAGGCTTCATTTCATCCTTTCTGGTAAAGAAAGGTCAACTTTAACAGGGCTTTTAGCAGATTGCTTTCCCGATACCTTTTTTTATCCCTGGTCTTTCCCTGGCTTTGGTGAAAGATAAGACTTCTCCTCCTTATCAGCCTGAATTGTAAATGATATCATTTCTCAAGAGAGATAACTTGGCTTTAAACAGCTTCATTGTGTGTTGTGTTAGTTGAGAATGACTTAATGCAGAAGGCAGAGTTTGAGAAAGTTTAAGAAAGTATTTTGAGCCCGTGGACTTAAATATGTACCTGTCAGTGATGTATAGATCATAAAATCATTAAGGTTGGAAAACATCTCAGATCATCTCTAGTCCAACCATCCACCTACCTCCCATATTGCCCACTAAACCACGTCTCTTAGTGTTATGTCTGCCTTTTCCTTAAACACTTCCAGGGATGGTGTCTCTGCCACTCCCCTGGGGCAGCCTGTTCCAATGCCAAACAACTCTTTCTAAGAAGAAATTCTTCCTAATACCCAACCTGACATTTGTGTGTCTTTATCAATAGCCAAATAAAAGTTGACTTCTCAATTTGTATCATGCAGGCTAAAGCCAGTAATTATTAGGAAGATGTTATTTGGATTTTCTCTTTAGGTGGGTGAGCAAAGGCAAGAATGGAAAGAAATGTTTGACAAATATGTCTGCACAGATACACAGCATAGCTGAATAAGGCTGGGCTAAAATAAAGATTTGTGCATCTTTGGCATCTACTCACTCTAAGACTGTAGGAAAAGACTCAATCACCTAGCACCTGGCGACTTGTTAGGTCACTGGTCATGTTTGATCTGGTTATTGGTATGCCTATACATGCCTGTATATATGTGTACAACTATATGGCATGTGTGTTTATGTGTAAACAAGCAGGAAAAAGCTGGAGATTCTTTTTGAACAGCATTACCTAGTGTTTCTGAGAAGTTTGGTTTTGAAACATTACAAAGGACCTTTGTGTGTGTTCCTGGTTAAAAACTAAGCCTGCTGGAATCTGCCAGCAGCAGTAGCAGAAGACCCTGAGGTGCAGATGTGCTTTTCCATTGCCAGTGGCGAGGAACATACTTCATGTGAAAGTTCATCCCTTTTCTTTTTTCCTAAACATGCATTATGTTACATAAGAGTCTAATTGTTAGGGATACGAGTTTTCCTTTGGCAGAGTGACATCAAAAGAAATCTGCCGTTTTATATGACACTACAGTTTTATTTTTTATTAATTAGAATTGTGGCAACCAGTGAATATCTCTTTATGGGAAAGACATGGATATAATTTTCTAACTATGTGTGACTGCATGAGTAAGTGGTACAAAAGCTGGCATTTTTCTACACTGATGGCTATTACAGTGAATTACTGCCATTTATGGTATTTTTTTTTTTTTTTTCAGAAGAGCAAACACATTCAGGACCAAAATCAGAAAGCAGATTGAATAGCTTTCAAAACCTTGCATGTTGGCAAAACAAGACGTACAATTGTCCAGGACAATTGCTGCCTTCTGATTTTCATGGGCTGCAATAAACGTTTGAGTTTGTATTTATTTCAGGCATGTAGTAATCACAATATGGAGTTGGATTGTGTTCTAAACTTTGGCACAAATTTCAAAGTTCATTTTTCCTGCTAACCTTGCTAACAGTTTTCACTGAAGGACCCTATGTGACTGTGCTAGTGAACCCCCAAATGCTGCGGTAGTGAAGTGACTGCAAAAAAGAAGTGCCAGCTCTCTTGCTGAAAGTGGAACACAACACATGGATCCATTTACCAGAAAAGAGTTGGCTGACACAAAATGTGGGTTCATTTGTGTTTCCTAATCCTAGTTTTCATTTAGATTTATTCTACTGTAGCCACAAGTCTGATGTTTCGAAGGCAGTCACTCTTCACCATCTGTATTTATCCCCCTTAGATCATAATGAAGATTACTAAAAAATAAACTTATAAATAATCTTCATTATTCATGCTGTATTAGTGAAAACTGAATATAGCATGCATTTAAAGTGGGAAACTTGGATATGATCTTTTCAATGGATTAGTGCCAAGAAAGCAGACTTTGAGGGAGAGAACCTTGATATTCTCCCCAGTTCTGTGGGGATTGTTCTTAAAAGGGCTGATAAAAATGATTTGGCTTCTTGATGCTAATTTTACCCAGAGGGCCCTTATCTAGTACATCAATTTTAATATTCTTCGGGCTGAAAGATGGTATTCATGGTCTCAGCCCCCGAGTGAATAAGGAATAGAGATGTTACAACCCCTTTGTGCATTACATATTCATAAGTCAGGCATCCACCCTTCAAAAATTAGAAGGTAATAATTAATTAGAAATAAGTAACCTAATAAATAACACACCTTTTCAATTTAATTTTAATTGCCTTCTGTCTAGTAAGCCTTTAGCAAAAATTTTGGTCTAAGCCAGCTTTCTAACCCTGCAGGCAGGATTATCATGAAGTCTTATGACTTAAGGATCAGGGGTTTGATTATACATGTCACGAAGCACCAGGTGTGCTGGCAACACAGCGTGCACATTATAAGCATGGTCTTTTAAAGGGGCCAAGACTAACATGATTGTTACCTTAATATATTGAAGGATATTGTAATATAACACAAATGATTACATTCTAGATAAAATGTTTAATAGATGGGGATTTTGGGTGAATTAGTGCAAGAAAGATTTTTGACTTGTTAATCACCAAAGTACAGTTCAATGGCAGAAAATTACTGGTCTACTTCTATGTCACGTTTCTTTGTTCATCTCATGATAAATTAGGAACATGTGTTGGGTATTTTGCTTTGAGGGTATTTATCCTAGAGAAAGCATTTCCAAAAGAAGCATTCCAGGTGACCAAGAATTCCCCCCCATTTTTTTTTTTCATCCCTTCTGCTCTTTATTTTAAATGTCAGAAAAAGCAAAAGTGTTTTACTAGTTAGAATGGATACAGAACAGTTGTGGAAATGACCAACCTTAGACATGGAAGGCCTTAGCTTCTACTTTAAAGCTTCCCCTTAAACTGCTATGCATATTGAAGTATTATTTAAAAGTATTCAGTGCAGCTGCACTATGTTAGAAGACAGGTTTCAGAGATCTGTGACAACTGATTCAAATTAGTATGAAGTTAATCATAATATTCTGCTTACTTTTGGTTCTACTTTATATTCCATCTGAACATTTTGATAGAATGTCTTATATTTGTAACGTGTAGGGTCTGAAACAGAGGAATAGAGGAACCAGAATGAGACTGCAGTGTTCAAATCCAACCTATAATTTAAACCCTTTTTTTTTTCCCAAGAAGTACAATGTGATTCCGTTCTTAATTAAATTAATCAAAATATATAATAAGAAAAAGAAATAGTGAACTTCCCCCAATTTTTCTTGTGTTATGTTGGTAGCATGATTGCTCTAAACTCAATCCCTGAGATTTACTATCTCCTAATTTCTGTGTATCTGTATTCATGAACAGTTACTAACTTTGGAGCTTGTGATGTCATTAAGAGAGTGTTATGTTTTTCTTGTACTTAATGCTTCCTGATGTTTATCTGTCCTCTTCTCCTATCCTTCACCTGCTAGGCTAAATAAGTTAAGCTGTTCTAATCTCTCTTGCCTACTGATCTGATTCCCCACCATCTTCATAACTTCTCTTACCTGATCTCATTTGATTTCCAGGCTTATTCATGTTTATCTAGGTGACATTTCAACATCAAGATTCCCTAATGCATGCAATTGTTCTCTCTTAAATACGACTCATAAACCATTTTTTAGAAGATATTTTCATTCGTAATTGTTACATCTGTGCATTCAAATGCATACACACATATAATTGTTCAGATCCTGGCTCAGTATTTGTACGTTCTATTTTCCTCTTAACGCTTCATAATAGCAAGATGCTGCTCCAGTGTTAACAGGAGAACTGATGTAATTGGTTTAGGCTTTAAGTAGAAGTCCTTTGTCGTCACAGTCTAAGGATTGTATTATTTTCTAGCAGGTTGTCCCTTATGACCCTGAAAATGGGGGAATAAATTAAAAGCCCTATCTCCCAGATCTGATTGTGTGGAATGCCTGAGAACATAGCATCTCCCTGTAGCTAAAGACTGCTTTCAGTTTCCTTTTCTGCTTACCCTGGGTTTTAGTTCAAAGCTAACTTATCCACCTGGAACGACTCTGACATTGCCTACCTGTAACAGGCCCTGTGTTCTGGTTTAAAAAATATATATATATCAAATCAAATATAAGAAATTCCATGAAAAATCTGAATTCTGTTTGAAGTTTATAGTGATAACATTCAACAGTAAGATGTATGCAAGGTGAATTATAATGGAAACGATGTTGGCTCCTATACCTATCTTTGGAAACAGCAATTTCCTGGTAATTTAGCACAGATAACAAACTCATTCATACTTGTTTCTGTTCTTTTTGTAGTGTGCTCACACAACTACAATACTGATACTGGTGTGCTAACATCTCCGAACTATCCTGATAACTACCCTGTCCAGACAGAGTGCATCTACACCATCACGGTGGGAATAAACAGACAGATTGTGCTGCGCTTCACCAACTTCACTCTGGAAGGGAATTTACGCTGTACAGAGGATTATATAGAAATCAGGCAAGCCAAATTATTTCTGTTGTTCTTATTAGTGATAGCAACAAAAGTTATTCAAATCCACTTAAGCATGTTTGGAAACTATAGCTCTAACTGCACGCCTATGCTGTCAAAGTGGAAAAAAGACTTATCAGAGAATTTTAAATGCTACTTCTCTCCCTGTGCTGCTCCACTGACCATTTTCCTAGCTAGTAAATCCTAGTTCTCAGAGCAAGTAGAGTGTGTGGACTGTACTGCCATATACCGTGTGTGTTGAGTCCCTCAGAGCAGAAATAAAGAGTTTCACTGCCTGTTTTGTGAGATTTACAGTTTTATGTTTATAGTCTTTAATGAGCATCTTTCTGTGATGAAGCAGTAGAAATATATGCATAATCTGTGATATTTGGCTCTATGGGTATCACCATTAAACTTAGGATGCAAGCATGGTGATTCCTTTGAAATTTTAGAAGACCAAGCGGGATAAAATAATACTTGCAGGAAGGCTAGGTGCATGCTTACAACACAGCTGTACCAAGTGGTAAGCTGCTGTATGGGATTTGCACTTTGAAGTGCCAGTGCACCTGTTTTTCTCCTCGTAAGCCTCTCTGGTTGTTCATGCAGGGTGTGCCATGAGTTTTCATGATCTCAATGAGCACCACAATTAAACTAATTCTGCAAGTTACACCAGATATTCTGTATGGATTTTTCCTCTTTAAGTTCTTCTATTTTTTGGAGCAAAACAAAAATCTGCTTTCTGAAATTGCCAAATCGGTTGGATTAAAATTTTGAATTCCTGCTGAATTAGTTGGTTATTTCCAGATGTACATACAAGGTAGAGAAAGTCATGAAAAACTGAAATAATTTTTCAATATATTCCAAGTGTTTCATTCTTTCATCTTAAAGCATCAGTATGAGACTAAACTTAATCTAACTTAAACAGTTACAACCTTAATTTTGGGTTGACCTGATTTATGGTAGTTGTTTTTTCTGTTTTTGAGGAGAAAAATTGAAAAAGATTCATGTATTGCAGAGATCTCTGTGACTGTGAAGAGCTCAGCAGCATTAATTAGGCTTTCACATACGCCCAGAACATCACCAAGTGTAGCTCAGCACATTGCTGCTGTCATAACTGGATTTTCACGAGGTGTTTCATCAAACCTGACACCCTTATATGAGGTAGCTAGATTAGTCTTAGTTGAGAGCCACTCTAGTTTCTTGTCCTGAGGTGTCCTCTAACAAACTGCATTGAGTTAACTAAGAAAATGTTCATCTAACCACAGCTGCAAGGGCATAGATGCAAGCCAGAGGAGATTCTGGCACCGTTCTTAACTGCTAGCAACCTGAGAAGGCAGCAAGCTGTTTAATCTGGGAGGCTGACAAGAAATCAGGACTTTGAGAGTGGCAAGATCTAAGTAGAAATTTATCCCAAAAGCCAAGATAAACCTTGAAAGCATTACTGTCTACTTAAAAAACATATCAAGATAACACCAGTATATAAGTATAAATACACTTACTATTCTAATGACCTACAAGGATATTTGTAACGTTATTGCTTAATATGAAATTATATTATATTGGTGCTAAGATTATAACACAGTTGATAAGCAGACTGCTACCATCTTTTTTATTTCCATGAGATATGTGCAGGACAACAGAACGTAGGATGTTCATCCCAATTATAGTAAAATATCACTGAAAACAGTACTTAATTGAAAGACTAGATGGAATTAATCATCTTGTAGAAACAATTGTCTGCATCTTACAAAATATGCATCATATGAGGCCTGAGATATGGATTCCCATTTGTGCAGTGGGAAATAAATCTCATTTTTTAAAATGAGTACTCTCATATGCTTTTGTACTGGGCTAGGGAGTGAGAAATGAGAATACTGTTTTTCCATCAGATTAGAAGTTTACCTTTAGTTAAAGCAATACGTAAGCAGCATTGAATAAAAGTGAAATATTTGAGTCTGTCAGTGTATTGACTGCTGAGTGGACACACTGGACATACCCAACAAGCAGGTGCTTGTGGTAGGACCTCTTAACACAGGCAGCAGTATTTGGTAGCTGTTTTTCCATGGAAGATGAAGAACCAGGATTAGTCTTTCCTTGACCTGAAAAAATCCCAAATTTTTTTTGCCTTGTTAGTATTTCTCATGCTTTCTCTCTTTGACATAAAGTTTTTCTTCTCTATCATTCTAGAGATGGAGGCTATGAAACTTCTCCTTATCTTGGAAAATACTGTGGTACAGGGCTGCCTCCAGTTATAATATCTCATGGTAACAAGCTGTGGATCAAGTTCGTAAGTGACATATTTGGCACAAGAAAGGGGTTTTCAGCAGAATGGGACGGTACATCAGCAGGTACAATGAGTATATCAAGTATAAAGCCCTTTTACACATCTCATTTTTCATCTTCTTAATTTCCCATCTTTTTTTGCAAATCTTTTCTATCTTTCATCCTTGTATGTCTCTGCTAATTACATAACATATAGTCAGGTTGTTCTGATCAAGAAGATAACTTTCTTAATGTATAGGCTTTGTTCTTTGAAGGGAAGGATATACTATTCCCTAGGTCTAATGTAGCATCAGCTTTCATTTGTGTTTAAGAAAGAATGTAACGGAGAGGTTTTTGTTTGAAAAGTAACTATCAAACAAGAGCAGTCTTCACATTAGATGGTTAATATTTCTAGGTGCTTTGGGCTCTTTTTCACTTTCAACCGTGTTGACTTAATGCAGATTTTTGGTTTATCACTTAAGTTGTTTAGGCATGTGAAAAAAGTCAGTAGTGTGAATGTCACGTCACGTCTAATTCTCTGCTGTTTTCAACATTAAATGTTGGTTTGGTTTCTTTGCCACTTTCAGGTTGTGGTGGGACTTTGACGACAAGTTCTGGCATCTTCATGTCTCCCGACTACCCTATGCCATATTATCACAGTTCAGAGTGCTACTGGTTGCTCAGAGGAAGCCGAGGAACCCCATTTGAAATCCAGTTTGAACAATTTCATCTAGAGTATCACCCAAAGTGCAACTTTGATTACCTTGCGGTATGTATCCATGACCCTTTGCTCTACAGGAGGTAGCTAAATATGATGAATGCAAGGGCAAGAATAAACACATGGTCTTATTTTTCAAATGATCGCGTGTGAACAGACCTAGAATAGGCAGTGGTGTCTCTGTAGGTGCATAAGGGGAAGAAAAGCATTTGTCTAGATAGGCCACTTAAATGAGAATATGTCTATATCTATTAAAGTAACTGTATTTTGGACCAAGTACTTGGTAATCTTTCCTAGTAAACTACATAAGACATAACAGTTTCAATAACTCTATTGTTAATACCAAATTCCATATTCAAATTAAGTAGATTATTTGAATTATCATTATTGGATTACTTTTTATTAGAATTGTAGTACACTCTTTCCCTCTCAATGAGTAAGCCCCTTCAAACTCACCAGTATTTGATTACTAGCTTCCTGTTTTTGCACTGATCTGCTTGCTTTTGAAATGCCTGTCAGGCTTCTTCTGAGGAAAAATAATATTTAACCTCTTGTGAACCTAGAAGCCATTTCCCAGGCAGACATTTGGCAGGAGAAATTACCTGGATTTGTCGTGCTATCAGCTTTATGAAAATTCAATAGTTAGCATTGTGCTGTCAAAGCTGAAACAGTTCTAGTTTCTCAAATTCTGTAAGAAACTGCAGAATCATCAAAACTATGTTTTATGGGGGAACTAATGTGCTTTTCTGCCTAATTCTAAATTTTATGCTCATTTCTCTCTTTGTTTTTCTTCTCCCATGAAGGTATATGATGGCAACAGCAGCAATGCTAAACAGCTTGGTAAATTTTGTGGGAATCAGATACCACAGCTCATCAGTTCAAGTGGAGACAGTGTGTACATAAAACTGAGGACAGATAGCAGTGTGCATGGTGGAGGTTTTTTAGCTAACTACAAACAAGGTGAGTAAGCAAAAGATGACGAAAAGAACATGTTTCTATAGTTTAGCTTTTCCCTGACACATCATCTTCCAGCCATGATCTCACTTATTTGTGAGCAGAGAACAAAGCATAGAGCCTATTATTGACCCAGATTGCTTAGTCTGCTCCAGACGCAGAACCCAGAAAACTAAAAACTGCCCATCATGGAGATAATTTCATAGCAGCAGGGTCACTGCACCAGCTTTCTTCTATTACTTGCACCCAATGGCGCTTTCTGCTCCAGAGTCACTCAGAATACCTAGTGTTGAAAGTCTCTAACAGTGTAGATTGGACTGTTCTTGTTCACCTGTTCACTCAGCCTCATGATTTTTCAACTGAGAAGGCAGCTAGAGTAGGCTCCTCTGCCCTTTGGGCTGCTGTGAATTAGGATAGCAAAGGATAAGGGAATTACCTTGAATCCTCAGTGGTCATTAAGGGTGCTTAGGATGATTTAGGTGACTGGGAATACTTAAAAAAAAAAAAAAAAAAAAAAAAAAAAAAAAAAAAAAAAAAAA
>JACDJE010000057.1:1276279-1393083 GCA_016647715.1 Pavo muticus
TTTTTTTTTTTTTTATAGAAGAGTGAGTATAAGAATAGTTCTACCCTAGCAACATTGGAATAATAACATTTGGCAAAACAAAACAAAAAATACAGAGATGCATGAGGAATTAAAGTTTGTCTATTTCCAGTCATAGCTTTGGATATTTTCCCAATATTTACTTTCCCTATTATACATTATAGGTTACATAGCTAGATATGCTTTGGAAGATAGGGAATTTCTCCTCACACAAAATGAGTTACAGACATCTTTGGGTACTCTAAATATGCCATGCTCAACTACTAGAAATTGCTGTAGATTTTTAGACATTGTTGCCCTCTGTTTGGGCAATAGTAAATGCATTACAAAAAAAACAAAACAAAACCCACAGCTGTTTACCACATGGCACGCATAATAATTAGAATGGCGAAGGAGTGTTGTCTTCCTTAAAGATAACACAGATTAATCTACCATGTAATTTTCAGAATCCAAAATCAAGATGATGTATTAGAAAAGGGTTCTTTCTCTATAAATGATTAAACAGAAAGAGCTCTTATGAAGCATTCAGATACAGAACTTGAGCTATCAGATGTGTGATCCACACTATGCATTCTTATTTAATTCCTGAAGATGCACATGCACCAGAGAAAGCTTTCAATAGCTTGCCCAAAAGCTAAAATTATGTAGGAAGTAATGGTGTAAAATAAGGATACTTCTATGCCAGATGTATTTATGTGTACATGAAAGAAAGGCCATGATGAATTGGAAAACACTGCAAAGGAAAACTTTGCATCAAATTAACATACAAAAGCACCTTTGTGCCAAATATGTTTCTAATAAAATCTCGATGACAGGGGGTAACAGCTCTTGCTTATCTTACATTCTTCAAAATCCATTTCATGCTTTTCATCCTGTCCTTTCAAATAGTTATATGCCTCAATGTAGCTTTGCAGAAAAGCCCCATTCTACCGGGCCCTGACCCTTAGCTGTATTCTGGGCATTTTGAACTCTTAAAAACACAGGCTTTACTGCTCTGTAAATCACTTGGAAAGAATAAAAAAAATGTGCAGAAGGTAGGTGTATTATTCCTTTTGATGGACAATAGAAGATTCTTGCAAGTGAATCTCAGCTATTTCTGTTGTTCAAACACTGCAGATTCACTGTGCAAGGCAAGCAGCCTATTCTGCTCCCTGCCTCCTGCCCACATCTTCTCTGTGCATCACTCTGGTCTGCTCCCAGCGCACACCATATGCTGTCTCCAGATGACAAATCACCCATATTGACATTTTCTGTCTTTACTGAAAGTTGGGTTCAGGAAAACAAGGCTCACTGAGCTAGTGCCGTAACTGTCATTTCACTTTTTGTCTAGCTTAGTTCATTTTTTCTTTTCTCTGCCTTTCAAGGAAAGCTCATTATTCCCAGGTGTATGCCCAGTTCTTCTGCTAGGCTGCTATTGTATGACTTGAAATTAAAATCATAGCTCCTTTTGAAAGAATTTCATACCCATTTCCTATTCCTGGGGCTAGCAAATTCAATATAAGTACTATAGTTTCCATTTGTTGTTTTAGCAATTGGATTCTTTTTTTTTTTTCTAGTTTGCTGAAATAAACCATTTTAATTAACCAGGCAAACTTTGTTGAGCACCATTCCTCAAAACTATTTGAAAACGATGGGGCAAATTTTTATCTTTAGTTAAAAAAATAATAATACAAGAAACCATGCACTGTAACTATGCATTTGGAACTTAAGAAAATAGGCCCCCCCAAAATCTTTACTACAATACAAAAATTGGTGGATGAGTCTCCAAACATCAGAAAGAAAAACTATAGGAGGGCTGAAAGATTCAAGTTTGGAAAGTCTTTTTTTTTTTTTTTTTTCCCAGTCCAGATATAGTACGTCCTTCAGTAGGTAACAACTCCCTTTTTGTCTGTTATCTTCTCTCTCATCTGTGAATAAAAATATTTCTCACATTGTAGTGGGTATCAGTAATTTCAATTAGTTATTTGTTTGTTTTAAGATGCTGGGCTAAAAAGCACTGCACAAATATAATTTATCACCTCTTTTTTTAGTTTGCCATGAAGTGCTCACTGTTAACCGAAGCTATGGCGTATTGGAAAGTTTAAATTATCCAAATAACTACCCACTGAGGGAGCACTGCAGATGGACTATTCAAGCCACAAAGGGGAATACACTCAGCTATAGCTTCACAGCATTTGATGTAGAAGATGGATCTAACTGTAATCATGACTACTTGAAGGTACGTACTCAGATTCTAGAAACAAGAGCAATAAAAAAAAAACAACAAAGATGCATAAGGTTGGAGTAAATTTATCCTACTGAAATGTAGGCATTAAAAGCCAATTGTTTAGTCCAAATGGTTTCTCCCCATTTTTCTGAGCAGGGAGATAAGCACTGCCGGAGATTAATTCATCCTACCTTGAGACAGATGTCTGCAACAGGGAGGATGCTTCACTGTGCAGGTGCCTGGATTTGCTACAGAGGGTCTAAATAGTGCCATCTTAGATGAGGTGCACCATTTTTAATGGCTGAAGTAAGGCATGACTCCAGCTTCGTGTAAAGAAGTGGAAGAAATTCTGAGATGAGTAAATTGATGACAAAAAGACAATGGGACCAATTATTTTTTTTCTTGGTTTTATCTGAAAAGTTATGAGGAATGTTCAGAAGTTTTAAAAAGTTTTATTTCTATGATTTTTAAAAGGGAGTTTCTCTGTCTCTTGTTTATATTTGTCTTTTCATAGTTAGTGTTCTTACAGAAAGTTACAAAAAAAAAAAAGTTTTAGCTAAATGATGCGATCCAGTCAAACTAAAGCCAAGTATTTTTTAATTTTCATTTCCTAAAAAAATATTTCTAGGACAACTGAAAAGATATTTCTCTAAGTATTGTACTTTGTACACGAGAAATGGAGTATAGTCATTATCACCGAGGGTTATAATCTGCTTACAGTTTTGGTGTTTGCTGAAATAATATTATTCAGATACTACCCTTGTACAGGATGCCAGCACACAATCCCTGTGCTCTACTTAGGTTTGCACAAGAGGAATTGTAATGTAGAGACGTGTTAGAGAAGGCTACTTACAGCCAAGGACAGGAAAAGGAACAGTGCCCACATTTATGGAGATATTTAGTACACTGGGGTGTTGCAGAAAGCCAAGCAACAAGGCCTAATGTTGGGCTAACATACTCCCTCTAGACTTCCTCCCTCACTCCCCATACCTCCTTATGCCAGCTTTCACAGCTCAAAAATCAGTAACAAACTGGCAAAAAAAAAAAGTGATGTTCTTCCAGTTTTATTCTGGTTTTGGCCAGGAATTGAAAGAAATAATAGACACACAGAGAAAATAAACAAGGGAGCACTGTATTTGAATTGAGAGCTAGCAGAAGTTGCTTAAACTCTGGCTCAATTTTGTGAGCAAAAATGAAAAAGTGGAGCCAAATGGAGAGGGCAGTGCTAGTCTCCAGATGCCTAAGCCCTTGATCCGTGAAAGGCAGGAGCCCTGCACACAGTAGCCAGCCAGTGAAGAGCAACAGACTTGCCAGAAGATGCTATTCTAGATGTAAGTCAAGGCTGGATGAATAGTGCCAGAGGCAAGGACCTGATCCAAAGCACTTAAAAGAACAGAAATAAAACATATCAGAGGGAGGGAGGAGACGGATAGCAGAAAAGTACTTGTATTCTTTGTTCTAACAATTCTTCATTGCTTCCAGTCAAAGAAAATACAGACTGAAAGAGGTATAAAGAGGAAAACGCAAGGGAAAAACAGAGTCATGGAAGAGTGTTAAGGCGGCTTTAATTTGCAATTCATGTCACATTATTTGCAGAAGTCCTTCTCCAAACGCCATTAAGAAATACTACTTGGAAAAATGTTCTCATTTGGTTCTTGCATGCTGGACAAATATGTGCCATAGTGTTAAGAAAAGGAGAACAAGGTTGAACCAGCCAGGGGACTGAATAGTATTTGCTCTCACCCTGTGTTGCAAAAGGGGAGTGTATTGGAGAGGCTTTGGAGTGCTCTGTGGTATAGGGGAAAGGAGGAAATCATCTGGAATAAATGTGCTGCTGACTTTCTCAGCAGTCTGCAGATATTTAGGACTTCTCTGTCTGAAATCCACAGGGAATCTGACTCCACTGCGAATTAGGAGAAAAAAAAAAAGGTTAATCAAAAAACCCCACTAAACTCATAGCTGTTTGGCTGAGATACAATTACTTTTCTGCCACATGCTAGTTTTGAAATTTGTTTATTGCCAAGAGGCCGAAGAGGGAAAGCTCTGATGCTCTGACTAGAACACTGGGGAAACAGAGGTATAATCCTGTTCCCTGCAGTCCAAGTGGTGTCTGAACCATGTGCCAGAGCCTTTCACCCTTTTCTTGGAGGAAATTGGAAGCTTCTGCTCAGGCAGTTTCCATATTGCTCCACTCACAGAACTGAGTGCTGATCAGGTGCTCTCTTTCTTTAAGGGCTTTTAGGTATCTCTTTTCCCAACCCCCCTTCCATACCAGCCCTTCACAGTAGGTAGCAACACCCTACCTGTTTCTTAGCTCTATGACTGCCCCAACAGTAACAACCTGGCGAACCATGGCAGGTAGCAGTGACAACATTTGCTAATACTTGCGAGGAGGCTGGTGATTGGAAGGAAAAGGGCAAGCTGTTGTGTTGGATGTGGTGGCAAAGGAATTAAGGGGGAGAAATGAGTGATACAGGAAGACAAGATGAAATGCTGCAGTGGTGTTATGGCAGAGAGCCTGACCTGCCAGAGCAGAGTACAATCAAGGAATGGCAGTTGCAAAAGAAAACAAAGAACAAACCTGCTTTTAAGTCAGTGGGAGAAAAAGATTTAATGCACGTGGACATATTTTTATGATATTGTTAGTGTATAAACTAGAACTCTGATTTTTTGAAACCTAAGTTCTGAAGGTGAAATTATGGTGCTTGGTAGGGAAGGCTGTGTTCCTGGTTCTCCAGGCCCAGACACTGTGGGTTGGTCCCAGCCTCCACACTGGAAAAGAGCCTGTTCTTCAGCTTTGTGCTTAGTTGTGGCTTATGCTTCTGACCCAAACCCACACGTGCTATAAGAGCATTTTGCCTCGTGACTAATTCACTCTGATGCACATAGGAGACATTCATTTGCTGTTTGCTCCCTGGCTTAGTCCATGTATGAGTCAGAAATTAAATATGTAGAATAATGACAAAACCAAAAGTTCTGACACACAGATATTCCTAGTGGCTGGCAGTTACCAAAGATGTTATCATCACATAGAGTAAATAACGGCTTCAAAAAGGAGGTGAAGAACAAGATGGACATCCAAAAGATGTCTGGTATTCCAGACTGAAATGCAGTCAGAGCCGTGCAATGAGAAATCAGCCACGTGTTGCATTACCTATTTCCTATGCTCCTTTAATTATGGGATGCTTCTTGTGAGCCAGTCTGCCGTTAGCAGCTGCTAGCTGGCATTATTCACGGTGAGCAGCATTTCTTCTTGGCAGGGAGCCTTGGTCGAGCCTGGGCCAGGCCTGCATTGCCACTGCCACAGCAATTGTGGATTTATGCCTGCACCAGGTAGGAAGGAGCAAGCCCTGTCCTTCCAACTTGGTGAAAATTTTCTGCCTGTGTGTTTAGGTGCCAGAAATTGAGGAGAGAGGCAGAACTGCAGACTTTTAGTCATGGTTGCTTACAGCATTTTCTCAACAACTGAGCAGTGGGCTATGTATCATGGCCTGTCAGAGGATGTTGGCTCATGGCTGGTAATGCTCACAAGATGCTTAACATTTTGCAAAGAGCCTTATAGTGAAATTTCAATAATAGATGATGAATTGCTTGTGATAAAGACTTTTGCAGAAGTGGCAATGATAAGATACAAGGCATGTTGAATAGCAGGCTGTTTCCTTGTGATGCTGGACTAACTGTAATTAGATTGGATGCTCTTTAAATTATATTGCATGCTGTGGCTTGGCTTAATAACCTAACATTAGTCTTTCTAGAGGAGTCATAAAGCTGAAGTCAGTGAGATATTGCAGACAATGACACAGAAATGTCATTCCTCCCTCTACACTCACCAGGTTATTAACTGAACAAGCATACATTTAGCCCCTCCATCTTTAATGATGAATTACCTTCTTATTTAGTATGACAGAACATAATCTCCAAAGAAGCAAAGCTATTTTATAAATAAGAAGATCATAACATTACTGACTAAAGATCAGAGTTTTGCAGTAGGATTGAAATTTACTCCCTTCTTACTCAAGAAAAATATTATTTCAAAACCACGAATCTTCCTGTCCATCAGTGATGACTTCCCTCTAAGTTCTTCTGCTCACAACATAAACCCTTCCCTGGAAATACAGTCTGCTTTAAGTATCTGCTTTTATAAGCACAGGGAAGACTTTGCCCATTCTTTTGTAAGATGCCATCAGCCTGATAAGCAGACAGTAAAATGTTGTGCAGCAAGACAAGTTTCAGAGCTGTCTAATGCTCAGCCCTTTGGCTTGTGCAGCACATTAGTATAGTGACAAGGATGGAATTACCATTAACCCAAAGGAATTATTGTTGAATTAATGTGAAAACACATCTTATGGGGCAACTGTCTGCCTGATATCCATAGTGGCCTTTCTTCTGGTGCAGGGCAGGACATTATTCCTCTTTGGAATAAAGTGCTTCCATGCTTGCTTACTGCCAGTCCACTTAACCAGTCTGGAGTGATTAGCCTTGAGTGGTTAAAATATCATTGCATCCTTTATATATAGATATTATCAAATGAGTACAGTAATTAACATGGCATCTGCTCCTGAGAACTATTTCATTTCCTTCTGGTGGTGACAGGATATGTCCTTGTTTTTTTTCTTCTTTAAACTACAGCAGCATTCCAAGGATGTGCCATAACATCCTTTTTGTCCATCTGGGAATAATGTATTAGATAATTGCTGCTTGTGTTCAGTTGGTCATCCTCTTTTTTTTTTTTTTTTTACTAACTTATCATAGAGGGGAAAAAAAGCTTACTCTTATCTAGTTTTGCTCTCTTCTTTACTTGTAATTAGTAAATATACTTAAACCATATTAGGAGATGATCATTATTACATTTTATTTATGATTGTGTCTTTTCAAAGTGCTGCAGGAATTCTCCAAGCACAGAGAGTGGCTTTGCTTATGGCCGTGCATTGATTTACAAAATGTCACCGGCAGTACATTACCCTGGGGAAGCAGACAATATATTAAATATACCCATCCAGGCTCTGCATGCAGACATCAAATTACAGCCTGCTGGCCAGCCAGCAGTGATATCCATTAATGCATAACCATGCAAGCTGGCAGCAGGCCAGCCCTTTCCAGAGTTCCTTCAGGGGTCTGCGAGCCTCCACAAAACATTCTTCAGTGCAAGATAATAAGGGTAAAAGTGACAGTTCTCCTCAGGTCTCTGCGGCAGGGCTCACCATTGGTGCACAAGGAAATCCTAGCCCTTGAACTGGTTTTCACTGGACAGTCATGAAAAGGAGAATGCTGGGCCAAAAAGCTGCTTGCCATGCACAACACTGGCTTAGGGCTGAGGAAGATTTTTCTGTTTTCCTACTTGCCTGCATTGCCAGAATTGAAGTACTGTTTGGCTTAACTGCTTGAAAGGTTACTGAGAAGTAGATAGAAAAAAAGCCACCCAACACAGCAAGGCTGCTAAATTTGTCAGTGGTGAAGGGGTTGCATGATGCCCGCAGAAGTCTCAGATGACAAGAAGCACGAGTGGCACAGGAAGGAGCAGAAACCCTGCTCTGGGCCTCACAAAATGAGTCAGATTCATGGGCTCTGCCTTTCATGCCCTGCCAGCTCAGAGCAACGTGACATGGCCTGTACCTTCAGGAGGAAGTGCTGTACAATAGAGTGACTGTGAAATACTAGCATATGCAGCTGATGCCCCTTGCTGGGAAAATGGCATCCGGGATTCATCTTATTGCTGCTGGATTCTTGTCTCTTCTATTCAACCCTTGTCCTCCAAATTTTGCTAGAAAGCCTAGCCAGCGTGTAAGGCTACCTGTGCAGTGAAGGGGCTTATCCCACTGAGCACAGACATCATTGTACAGAGTGACATGGTGGCAGAAGAAACCCCACCTGGCCAGGTCAAAGCTTTGCCTCATCACAGGAAGCACCCAGACAAGCCAGAAAAAAACCTGCCAGACTTTGGGGAAGGTCTTCTCCCTTCCCTTCCTGCTGTCCCCGTAAGCAGGCGGTTTTGTTTTCCTGAAAGCATAATAGGAAGGAGCATTTCTCTTTTTCTGCATCTTCATTTGCAACTCTTCTCCAATGCCATAGTTACATATGATGCACGTTTTCTGAAATGGGGATTCCCAGAGAGGATCTCTCCCTCTGACTGCGTCAGTGTGGTGCTTGTGCTAGTAGTTTGGTTCATGTGGGTTAGCAAAGCATGTGAGGATCATACTGCCCTGACCCACCTGGGCTTTTCAATCTCCCAAGCTTAATAGTAGTCCCGCTCCCTCCACCACGGGTGACTTCTCACTGCAGGGGAACCTCCCTGACTTCCAAGGTACTGAGGAAAGCAGATGTAGATGTAGTACCAAAATAGCCACAGCCTTGTGACCAGGCACATGTGGTCCCGTTGCAACATGGGCACTCACTGATCCTGAGCAGCCCAGGGTCAGCAAGGCACTGCCATGTTTTGGCTCATCCTGCTCCATCCTGTATGCTCAGGCTGCGGAACTGCCGCACTGCAGGTCACTGGGGCCTCTCCATCCAGCCAGCATGGCAATAGAGATGAGGTGCTTGCCTAGCACAGGCTTTAGGATTTGAAATATCATGCTGAACAAATGAAGTCTAAAGTGCAGGTCTTGGGTTTGACTGCCTAGCTGGGTGTCTCCTACGCATTCCTTTCTCAAACTGCAAATTGCTTTCTTCTCTGATATCTAGAACAATTTTACAATTTCATCCCAAGAAACACTCTACATTTCTTTCATTCTTATAAGAAACTCAAAGCCTTGTTGAAGATAGTTGTTATTTTTATATAATTTGCAGACAAGTCTTTTCTAGAAAGATGGAAATGAACAGATTTGCCTGCAGTTAGAAACTGTTGTTTCCTCTGAGGAGATAGGAAACAGTAGTGTAAGAGGTGACAATTTCTTTCAAAAATGTCACTGCAGTCCAATGTGGAATTTAACGTTGCCTGAAATTTTCAAAGGGCTTTGTGTATTTCAGGCTCAGGTCACGAGAGAAAACATAGACTCATATACAACTCTTACTATAATAAAACTAGACGTTTATATGTTTTTGTATGTTAGTTCAATCCCACAGAGATTAACTGGTGTGCTTATTACATCTGCTGAAGCACAATTTCAAACTATTCCGCTATGGAAGAAAATGGTTGATTAGTGAAAAAAGGGTGTCTGCTCTGAGGCAAGGAAGTTGCCTGCAGTTGAGCAAGGAGTTTATCCAGGACATAAACGTACTTAAATAGTCATATTAAAACATTATTTAAAAAGAGTTCTTAGGAAGGTTGTTTTTTTTTCTACTGGTAATTGTGAACACTTTTCATCATGCAAATGCAAACATAGCCTTCTGTCATTCTCCTGTTTGTGCAGGAATAAGAAGGCTCCACACATTACATCACTGGAAGTCGTAAGCTGGCTTTGTTTCTGTGAAAACTGTTGCTGTGGTGCCGAGCCAGAGCAATGTGCCACATCTTGCAGCATTAGTTTCCCTTTTTTCTCTGGCTGACAAGCCTGCAGGTTCTCAAGCTTGTACACTGTTTCTTCTTAAAGGAAATGTGCTGCATGGAAATGTTTTTTATCCATGTTGATTCTTGCTTTAACAATTGGTGGTGATCTCTTTCTGGATGATAATTATATTGTCTGTTTTTTGCATCATTTTGCTTTCTGGAAGCAGATTTGTTGTGATGGCATCACAACTTCCTTCTCAAAAACTTACCCATTCATGAAAGCTGCCACCTGTAATCACTGCCTGTAATATTTAGATCAATTGAAACAATCCCACAACAGGTTTCCCACTTCTGACAGGAAAGGAATGTTAGTATGTGTCAGAACAACTCCTTGAGGATGTCTCTGGGTGCCCCTGTGATCAGTGGGACAGTCATAGTCATGCTGATCTGATCGCAGATAAAGCCCCTTTCCTGAATTCTGCAAAGTCTGCTCCAGACCTGTTGCAGCTAATCCTCGTACAAAAGCTTTTAAGACTACAGGCAGTGTGTATTGAGACTCCAACTGAAAGAATAATTGATGCAATTATTCATAATTATACAACAAATTAATGACATCTGGTAATAGTAATATTGACAATATATAATAGAATTATCTGTTGGTAATAGAATTATTGATAATAAAAATGAGAACTGTTGGTATTAATAGGTTGGCTTATCCCTTCATATGAAACTGAAAGTTTGCCTTTGAGCCCGCCATCTCTGGATCGAGACTATGGCTTGTGCCTAACAAATGTTACCGAGTAGATTTTTGCTACAGCAGAATACGCTGGAAGTTCTCCATTATAGTAATTTTTTTAATGAAGAAAATATCCCTTTTCACAGATCATCTAAGACAACATTAAAGTTTTGCCCTAAGAAAAGCCAGTATTCTGTTAGGAACATTGAGTATATAGAGCCCCATGACCTGCTATGAAGGCTCCTGCCAGTCTCACTTTGCAAGAAGAAATAAGTTTGACGAGGCATCTGGCTAGCAAAGTATCTCCTCTTTAAGTATGCCGGAATGGAACATCTTCAGAGTTTCTGTCCTTCCATTTGTTTTCTTTCTTTCCATGCAGCAGAAGCTCCATTTTTCAGTAAGTTCTGTTCTTGAGCCCTTATTTCATTTCTGGCAGCGAACTCCTCTGACATAGTTCATGCTGCTTTGCTTTGCTCCTCCAAAGAGAGGTGAGCAGCTGTAGCCTTCAGGTGTTGATGACATACTTCCAGGTTGAAAGTCAGAAAGCCATAATCCACTGGTGACCATGGAGCCTCCTTGGGGAGCTACTCACACTGAGTGCTTCCTGCAGCCTAGGCTAGCTGCTGTCACAGCTCAGCTCCAATGCACAGCAGATGGCTTTCAGCTGCCACCTTGCTGCAGGGCAGTCCCTGGGCTTTCAGCCCTTGGGGTGCTAGTACCTCCCCCGCACACTCAGTGTCAGCCTATGTGCTGGCTCTTGGGCAGCTTGATAAGGAGCTTCCCGTAGCAATTATTGAGTCATTATGCCTAATGACTCATCTGAAGGTACCTTAGTGCTGCCTAGACCTGGTGCTGCTGGGTACCTGTTTGAATGAAGGGAGCAGGGGAAGGGGAGCTTTCATACTTTCATATTTTGCTATGCTAAGGCTCTTAAACAGTGCTGCAATTGTTTGCAAATTTGCTTGCTGTATAATCTGCCAAAATCTTTATGAAGTCCTTGGATTTTGTGATGGAGTCTAGAAGGTCTGAGCAAATAAACTATGAAACAGATATCTACACAGAAAGGGAGCAAGTTCCTTCCTAGTAAGCGGCTGGGAGGGAGCCCACTCCCCAGTTCCTAGGTCAGTGTGCTGCTGGAGAGGCCAACAAACTGCCCTGAAATGCAACCATCCTGCACAGATTGAGGGAGTGCTGTGCCTTGTGTTGCATGAGGGAAGATCAGGGTGGCACAGCTGACAAGGTAGGCCCTTACATGAGAAACACTATCTCTGAGATGCAGAGAGAAATCATGGCTCATGAGATCTGTGTTCAGCTTTGGTTTCAGTTGCCGATATTTCTGTGAGAGCAAAATGTGGTTTTAGAAGTTCAAAATGCTTTGTGAAACCACACAGCTGTTCCCTTCGTTTATAAGTGAAAGACAGCTTGAAAAAAGTGCTGTAATTCTAGCAGCGGTGGCTCTGCCCCTCTCAATGAGTTACAGCTGGGCAGGCTCTCATGTTTCCTGTGAAACGCCGTGCTGAACCCAGAGCCACGGGGCAGCACTGTGTGAAGGGATTGCCATAGAAACCATTATTTGTATCTTGAAAAAACACTGACTGTTTTCGGGGGAAATTACATAGAAATGTGACGTTAGCTGTCTTAGATAAAAATAACAGTCCCTTGACGAATCAAAGTTACAGGAGGCTCATAAAGCTCATTTTTTGTATTTTTTGTTTTGATTTGAAAGTTTCTGGGTATGACTTAGTCCATAGTTCTTTATCAGTTTGTTGTTTTTTTCACTGGAACCACTAGTGCTAATGGCTGATCATTGCATGTGTGTCTTTTTGCTTCTCATTTGGAGCTCAGATTCATGATCTCCACATTGATTCATTCTTCCCCATTCATGTTTTTCTGGTGTAAGATTTCTATGGCTTGAAGCCACAGAAGTATGAGTAGCATATACCACAAGAGTGTCGAAGGAAGTAGTACTATTAAAAAGCTAATTGGATCTGACTATATTTCATTTTGCTGAACTTAAGCCATAAAAGAATGTGCAAAGCTCTCAGCATGGCTTTGAAGAAGGTCATAACTGTAATGCTGGGTGTGGGACAGCTCATCTGTTTGTTAGGCTTTGCATTTGGGAAGAATACAGATGGATGCAACTTTTTACATCTAATCTTTAAGAAAATTTTGTATCTGATCTGAAACACCTCTGATCAAGGCTTTGTGAGAGCTACCAGCAGTTGGTCTATAAGTAGAAGCTTTAAAGCTTTTCTGATTTCACCCAGTGACAGTTCTCAAGTTCCAGTACATTTCTCATGCTCTGCGCATTTCATGGCCTCAGAAGATTGAAAATGAAAAAAAATCACGCTCACCAGCCATAAAATAAGCCAAGGAATATTACCATAGAATTATTCCAGCAACTTGCCCCTAACTTCTGGCTGAACTACAACCAATTCATTTTTTATTAAGAAAAGCTTTTCAAACTTGACTGTCAGCTTGAGGATTTGAAACCATTTGAGTAGACTTCTGGCTCCCAGCTATGCCTGAAGTCAGCAACAAGGTTTCTGATAGTTCTGCGAGCACAGCATTCTGAATAGAAGAGTTGAGGGCTTCATTACTGATTGCCACGTGTGAGTGCTAGCAAATGTGCAAAATTAGTAGCTAGCATGGTTAATCAGTATTCACTGTAGTATTGTACTCCTGTAATATCAGTATTCAGTGTAGGAGAATTATTAGTTTAATTAGAGATATTTGGAAAAGAGATTTGAATAACAGAAAACAAAAATAAATAAATTTTGGCTGTCTTTCTTGAGTTCATAGATTTGATTCTTTGCGTGAGGAGAATTTTATGGTGATGGCTTCAGAACAGAGAAAAATTTTTGTTTAAATTCTTAAAGGAAACATGCCAAAAATTCACAATGAGAATGTTCAGACGTGGTTTCTGTGTCAGTAATTTGCTGGGTTGTGTTAGGAAGATGTGTTCTGTGAGACAGAAGATCAGATGAACTGTGGCAAAGTGATAAGAAAGCATGAGAGTTTCTGTTATTCTAAACTATCAGAATCGTTGTAACATAACAAGAAATAGTAAAACAACCCATAGCAGACATCAACTGGCAACTTGATATCATAAGTCAAATTCAATTTAGTTATGTCTAATTTCTACCAGGTTTGTAAACCTTACATATCTTTCTCCCTGAACGATGAGACTGAGCATTACAATATTAGGTGAAGAACTAAGATTCAGTGTGATTTACTGAGTATGAAAAAGTCAAAACAGTAGGATAGGAAAGAGCCTTTAAAACCATTTGGAGACAACTGATGAGGCCCTGAGCACCCACTCCCACTCTATCAAAATATGTCTTACGTATTTTTGTTTAAGTGTGAGTACATAACTAACTTCAGATTTCAAGATTTAAATGATGTAAATAAAGGATTTTTTTTAATTTTTTCTTTTTAGTGTTAATGTTTTAAGAGTAGGATGGAGGGATTCTCATCTGTGTTTGGGGGACAGAAAGATTTTTAGGCTGGCTACATCAGCCAACACCCTGACTGTCAAAATGCTGTCCCGTAGAATATCACTTGCAGATAAAACGTAGTGTTTCTAGGCACAAAAGTTCAGAAATCATGATTCAGTCCACTTCTCCTCCAAAGCAGGACACTAGCATATGATTATGACACAATAAGCAAACACGTGTAAAGTTTATTTTGAGGTTTTTGAGGATTCACTTTACTTTTTGTTTTCAGTTTTTCATCACTGCTCCAGAAGGCTCTGGCGATGTCAACTGCTTGATATATCCCATCATTTCCTAGGGAAATCATCTGAGTGCATTAAAGAGATAAAGGCATAATATGAGTTATCACTGAAGGGTTTGTAGGCACTGAGCATGTTAGATGCATAGTCAAATTGGACCCAGGACATCTTCCCTTTTTTTATTATTATTTTTTTATTTTTTTATTTCAGTTAATTGCCACTTGTTCTTTTTGTTCTTCCCCAGTAACATCAATACATACCAAAACAGAAACAGGAAAACCTTCCTACTTTGCTCACTGTATAGCTAGGTTTTAAAACATATTGTGGTTACCTTCAGTCACTGTTACATTCAAATCACTCTGCCTGAAGTTTGTATTGCTGTGTAAGGGTGGCCAGTGTTAGCGTCATTACTTTCCTTGCCATCCTGTACACTGAGAACTGAGGAGCCGCTTTTTACTCACTTGGGCATTCTTTGTTTCATTTCAGCTCTATGATGGGCCTGATGTACAGTCCAACCTGATAGGCACTTTCTGTGGACAGTCTCTTCCGCTGGCAGGGAACACCAAGGGCACCAGTCTTCATGTGGAATTTTATTCTGATGGACTGCAAGCTAGAAGTGGGTTCCAGATGCTGTGGCATATTAATGGTAAGTTAACCAGGCTTCCTCTGCAGAAGTGTTTTCTTCCACACATGGGTAGAAGAGTTCTAGCTTATGCCGCTCCACTTCCAGCTAAGTAGAAATAACCTGTTACAGCATTGAAAACATTGCATTTCCTTATAATTGCTGAAATACTTTTCCAGTGAATGTTTCTGCACATGCACACCTTTGAAGATCACATGATCACAGGTTTGTAGAAAAATACTTTTCATCTGCAGAAAAAGGCACAGGGATGAGAAGCATCTGCAAAAGTGCAGTGCTGAAAAGGAGATATACTCTATTAACGGGAGATATTAAAGGACATATTACTATTAAAGGAGATATTACTCTATTAACAGGCTACTTGGGCTTTCTAATGGGAAACACTCAACTCTGTTTGCCTGATTTCTGTAGACTTGTTTTTCCAGTGCAGACTTCTCTCTGGTTTTCCTTATTGGTGCTGTTTTTGTGATCAGGGTGTTCACTTCCAGCCCTCCCTTCACTCAACTCCCCTCCCTTCTCTGCATGAAATAACATTGGCCAGGATGTGCGTTGGATGTTTTTTTTTCTCTTGTGTTTGCATGTCACAAAGAGTGTTGTAGGCCTTGTTAAATAGCAAGCATGCATGCCAATTATAAACCAATCTGTTAATGATCGTACAACTGTAAACTGTTTGCAATTTCTTTGTAAATTAGGCTACAGATGTTATTTTTTCACTCTGCTTATTTAATGGCAATATTGGACTGTAACAAGATTAAATCATATGCTATTGTATATTCCATCAAAGAGGATCCAACCTCTAAAATAATTAAATAGCCACAGTTACCCTGTCTGTCTAATCAGTTCACACCATTCAACTTTGACAGCATTGTAAAGCAGCTGAAATCAGCTGCAGAGGCCCCACTGTGGGTTGCTGAGGTGTAGGGCATGCTATACATTGCTTGAATAGGAGCTCCTCTGTGCTGCTATGGAGCGCTGGCGCTCCCGGGCTCCCAGAGCACTCTCTGACTAGACAGCGCTGTTTGGCATTCAGTGGGGGTCAGGGAGCACTTCTGGGCAAAGGAGGGCCATAAGCAGGAGGAATGAGATGTGTGTCAGGAGCCAGCAGGGGAAGTGCTGCAGCACAAAGGTACGTTCTTGTGCTTCGAGCTGATGTCATCCTGGGACTACACAAAAGAAGAAAAAGTGGGGGCTTTTATGCACAGAGCCAGATGACATCAGCTCCATACAGTAGCCATGGTACTGGGTTAACTTGCTTTTCTAAAGCTCTTAGAGCTTTCCAAAATCTGTCTGCATGGTAAGCACTCTTTTGCTTTCCCTCCACCTCCCCCACACAGTCATTTCCCAGACTCTCCCACCCCCCGCATTCCCTTTCTGCACTGACACATTCACTTCTCTGTCAGCCAGCACTGCCCCTCTCTGAGCTCCTGGACACAAGACCGCATGCTGTGCAGGACCCAGGCTGCTAATGTGGGGCTGTGCCTGAGCAGCAGAGCAGGATGTGTGGGATCAGATAGGGCTGGCTCCCAGGGAATGTCACTGCTGGCTCCGAACGTCACAGCTGTGACTCCTGACAGCCTGTAATATGAGTGCAAGTTCCTCCACAGATGACCACAGTCATCTTTCTGTATGTTGTAGGCACTTCCTTTTTTTCTAGATTGGTGACATGCACAAATATGGGTAGCCCTCTTACTCTTGGTGGCTGTGTTGTCAGAGTATATACAGCTGCAATGGGCTGGATAAAATTAGATATGTTGCTGTGGTCCGGGTGCAATGCTCACTTCTCCCTTCTGAAAATCTTTTAAATGTACAAAATCCTCAGCAAAGAATGTCCCTTAGCGTAGAGGAACTCAGCAGGAGATGCTGCCTTTCAGCTGGGAATTTCATAGCAAAGCATTCAGGTTCCTTCTTTGAGGGCAAATTCCTAAGAGAAGCAAAGCATGGTCTGCTAACATCTCACCTGACAATAAGATGGCTATATATATATATATGCGAAGAGGAGAGTTTTGCTTCTGCTCAAACGACACATGTATGCTCTAGAGTTCAAGCTCCTGTAAACTATTTCTTAGGCTGTTCATGTACTCCTTAACTGGCAGCTGTGAAGCATCTATGAGAAATATATCAATGACATTCACATTCTTTGGTGATCAAAGAGAGCAGCAGTTGGGTTTGCCACCATGGGTCTTATACAGTTCACTTCAGACATTCCTTCTGGTAGCTTTGCTAGGAGTTATGAAGTGATCTCAAAAAGCTGAAAGATTGCATCAAGAACTAGTGTGAGGAGCCCCAGCTCACATGCATGGCACAAATTTGAAATGTTTTGAATTGAAACATTTGCATCTTTTCAATTGCTGACTTGGGCTGCTGAAGCAAACCTAGTCTGTAGGTTTTCTCAAAGAGAGAATTGATCTTGTGGGAATGCTGTTATTTATGCTTTATAGTGTCTTGTATCATTTTAACTTGCATACAAAGTTATAGCACAAAGAAATGAATTTAAAAGTGTTTTTGGTTCTGTAATAACACTGTTCATCCAAATGCCTTTCAGTGATTAAGCTGCATTTACCAGAGAAAAGCTTGAATCTGCAAGGTGCTCATTCCGCTTCTGTTGTTTGTTAGGAAGCTTAATACAGGCAAATATATTTGAGGACACATATTGGCCCTTTGTGTAAGAACAAACTCCTGGTAACAGTTTGGATGTGGCAAAGATGGCATACCAGTTGAATTGCTTTCCTTAAAAAAGGTCAGGAGGCCAAAAGGGCAAAGGTCTCTGAGTGCAAAATTACACCAGTGACAACTGTCACTATCTGAGAAGACACATATTTCCTAGACCCGTCACTTACCTTATTTAAGCAGTGCATGTGTAGGAGGGCTGCTTTATATATATGTGTGTTTTGTTGGAAGCTTGCTTATTAGGCTGCTTCATTGTTAGTAAAGCTTATAAATTTAATTGGGTCTTCTCAGTATAATAAAAATTTGTGTTTGCTATTCTGTTTTCTGTGGCACATTAATTCCCTCTCTAAAAAAGAAGCAAAGCACACTGCTGAGAGATTAATAATGTAGCTCTAAAGTATTGCTCTTTTCCTCTGCCATCATCTTCTTTCCGTTGGATTTCCCTAGGGAGCCATGACTGATGGACAGGGTATGGAGAAAGCCCACTTGGTTCATGAGGAGAGCAGTTTTTGTTACACCGGGTCCATACTTTTGGAAGATGAAAACTATTAAAAAGCATACAATTATTAAAGACTGTTTTTCAGTATATATGCAGGCAAATTGTGAAATAGTTTGTAAGCTCTTCAGGAAAGCACAACAGAAATAGATTAAGATGCAGAAGCCACTCACCGCAGATATTTGCCAGACATCCATTAGGATTGCTGAAGAGAATATTGCATTGCCAGTCAATCAGGGAGCTGAGGCCCAGGTTTCCTAAGCCTGAATTCTCACTCCATTTTTGATTCCTTATGCAGCCTTGGAAAATCAGCAATAGTTCAGTTTTCAGAAATGGCTATTCCTTTTCAGTGCCTTTTTATATCACGTTAGATCTGAGATTTGACGGGTCTGATCTTATCATGACTTGAACAGTTGCTTTGAATTATGAGTGTGCTGTCTTCAGCTGGCTTTTTGTATCACAGTCTGTCTATTAAAAACACTGACATATTCTCTATACGACATTATGAGGAATTAATTTTTGTTTCTTCAGCAAGCTGACCCCTCTCCCTCTGACTAATATATAAGAATAAAAGCCTTTTTTTTTTTTTCTAAGTGCATGTTGCTAAACTATTCCATCAATGTCTGAAAGCTAGAAAACGGACTTCTTTTTGGAACATTGAACACTGGCAGCTGCTGCAGAAACTGTGGCCATTCAGCATCTTGGGAGATTCCAAGCTCCTGTTTAAATGCCTAAAAGCATCTTTTAAGTCTCTGCGTCTCCAGAATTTTTCTTTATCCAATATCTTACTGATCTCAGATTGGAACATGTAGAAGAAAATATCAGAACTCAGGAGACTGATTAAAAAAAAAATACTAGTGAAAAATATATAAGTAATTAACAAATTAGGAGAAAACAAACCAAAACATTTTCTCACTTGAATTTTTACTTGCTAGCATAAACTTCCACGAAAAACATTATCCCAGCTGCTCCATTGGATAATATTCTGTAGAATAAATCTACTCAAGAGAGCAAAAGGTTTCAGAATTAAGTTTAAGTTATACTTCATGCAAGTATTAGCATAGAGCAGAAAAAAGTTCGTACTGAATGCTCCTTGCAGCTAGAGTCAGTTAACATTTACTGAAATATTTCAGTATGAGCACAGCAAATGGAACAACCCTGAAACCTTTCATTTCCCTAGCTGCTTTTAAAGGAACGGTGCCAATTCACTTTAAGCTTTATGGGAGGGACTGTTCTAGAGTGTGGCTAAAACATAGCCATGAATAAATCAGAAAACCTTGTGAATAATAGAGGTTTCCACAGATTACTACTTCTGTATTCAGCTATAATTATTTATGAGAATTGAGATTCTTCTTTGGTTAACGAACACCATCTGCTTACCAAACAGGCAGTAATACGGAAAGCCATCTATAAATTATCTCTTGCACAATGTTCAACGACTGCTAAGATTTTAGCCAGAGGAAAGCAAAAACAGTGAATATATGTTTCCTGCGCTTTCTGTTTGTTGCCCGCTGTCCTAGCAACTAACTACCAGGTTAGGTAGCTGTTTTAAGCATTTTTCAAGGGAATTCCAAGACCTTTACACTGCTAAAACATTCCCCCCCACACACACTTTTTTAAAGTTTAACTGCGAGCAGAATTTTCCAAAATGACCACAAGGAAAGCTGCACAAACTGAGTGTATGCCGTATGCAGTTCAGCTGCAAGAAAATTTTCTGGAGTGCAGCTGTCCATATAGCTGTCCAGACACAGCAAGATCATGCATTTCTGTGCTGTGAAAAACTTTTAAGTATGTTTCACTGAGGTCTGAAGTTATGAAGCAATTTAGAGGTTCTGCCTTTTTGGTTTATTTCTAAGCACCAAATTGTTTATTCCTTTGTTGCCATATACAGCAAAAACTCCCTTTATTTGAATAGAAGCAAAATGTCATCTGACGTTTGCAGACAGATATAAATAGTGGGACAAGGTTTGTGTTTGTTCACTGGTGATGCCAAGGATGGAATGAGCTCTTAAATGCATAATCTGTGCATATATGCATTTGTATTTATGTATGTGTGTAAATGTATGTGCATTTGCTTATCCTCACACATATCTGTTTGGCCTGAATACCATTCAAATTAATATAATTTGTTTGATATCTTATCTGATAATTTGAGCTGTCAGCCAAGTCAGATTTCAGAGCATAAAATAAGCATCTTAAGGCGGGGAATCCATGGGTAATACATAAATAATATGTACTGCTAGTTTATATTTCCACTGTTGCTTGTATCTTTGGTCAAGTCAAAGAAAGAGATAATGCTATGAGAACTTTGTGGCCAAAGAAAATGGGAAGACACTGAATAAAGCAGGTGTCAAATTTCAAATACATTTTTTAAAAAAAAGCAATCCCTGACGTATTTCTGTATTTTGTTAAAATCATTGAGCATCTATATTCCAATAAAAGCACAAGAGAACTTATTCTTATCTCTTCCATGTAAGAGCAGAAATATAATGTATAGGCTTTTTGCCATCTGGCCAGAGAATTCTGGTATTACATTTTTGCTCTGGTGCAGAGGTTTCTGCTGTCATATGCAGGTGAGTCAGAATAGCTTAGGTGTGAAGTTCAGATGTTTGCAAAAAGCAGTGAGTCCTTTTTTCAGGTGTTATTCGACAAATAGTTGGGCATAAACTCAAGCAATTTCTGATTTGTTTGCAAACAATAAGATTGGCAACATAAGTTCTGCATGTTCATTATGAGAAATGGCTCAACTGACCTCCACTTTCCTGGAGCACTTAAAAAGAAAACCTTTTCTGGGAATGTTAGTAGTCGGGAAAAAAGAAATGGCACATTGACAAAAGTTTGACATTCTTATTCATGTGCTTCACTTGCTTCATCCATAGAATATCGATTGATCTCAGAGCAAATATAAACCCCTCTGGAGAGGGAGCGTGACTAATCTGAATGCTACCTGCAAGGCTGCAAAAAAAGAACGGTCTGTGCCTCAAAGGGCAGCACAAAAAAAATGTCTCCATTCCTCTGAGACATTTTAGGTTTAAATAAAAAAACATGTCTTTGTGGCTATCAGGAAACTCTTAGTAGGAGAAGCTGAGTCATAACTGCCTGTTTAGTTCTAAAACGTTCCCAGTTTTTTCAGGCTGATAAATAGCAACTGGCTTTGTTCTTGCTCGCTGAAAGTCCCCTCCTGCCCATCCCCACCCCTGGGCAGCCCAGCCACTCAGCCTGCCTGCTGGGAAACCCTTCTGCTTCCCAAGGCAGATGGCAGCCTGCTCAGTGCTCTGCAGCCTGCTCCTGCTGCTGAGGGAGGAGAGTAGCTCATGCTGCAGATTCACTTGTAGGACTCTCTCCATACACGCTTTTTTCCCCCAGTCGTAAAAGAAAACAACCAGTCAGAATTATTAAGCATCGTGTGCAGCAAGATGAGGAAATAAAGCTATACTATAGGGTCACCCTTAGCCACGTACAGGCCTGTAGATAACCATTGCTCACTTGCAGATAGAATTCTGTTTAAAAGGCAGTACTGGATCCATGTTATGCAGCTGGCATGCCTGGAAGCATCTTCCACATATCGATGGTTAGTTAGGTGGCCCTTTTGTTTAAAGCAGCCACCTAATGCGTTCCTCTCTTTCAGAAGTACTGCTCTTTCCTCTCATAGGTTTGTATTTTGCAGTCCTAGAAAGCATCAGAGCCAACAGTGGAAGAGCCAAACTCGAGTTTTTAGTGAGGAGCTGGAAGACCCCCATGCTAGAGATGGTGGCAAATGCTGCCAGGGCCTAGAAGCCACCCTTTAACAACTGTGATTTTATCACAGGAGGTGCTGAGAAACACATTTGCATCAAATTCAAGATCTTCATTTATAGCTTCCTGCAGGGGAAAAAAAAAAAAAAAGTGTTAAGGAGAGCAATCAGGGCAGTGAAAACACCTTGTTTAAGCAGCAAATTATTTATAGACTTTGTAGAGATTAGAGGAGTCTAAAAATTCTGTGTGACTTAAATTATAAAATGTCTCCTCTAGCTAAAAGCTCTGGTACAGATACTATCTATCACTTCTGACATTCCACAATATTTGCCTCTGGGAATATGCAGCTCATGGTTTGTTACTTGGTTTTATTAAATATTTTGGGGCTTTTATGCTGTGTTACAGAATCTTCCCTCTGGAGACGAAGCCAAAGATATTGATGGAGTGTGGGCTTTTCTTACAAAGCTCAAGTGACTGTGTAAAATCTATGTTTGTAAAACATTAGTTAGTGCCTAAATGAAGCACTTAGGAGCTTATATGTGAAGATGAACAAAACACTACTACAGGACAGAGTGACACGCACATAAAATCAGACCAAATGCAAAATTACTTTGCTTTCTGCATCTGATGAGTACACAGACACTCCATTGGCTTCTTTAAAAATTATGTTTCATGATGAATGTTGCTGCCCTAAATTTGCCCTGAAAATGGAGAGGGCTGTTGTGCCTTCCCACCCCACAGACTCCCTCATTTGGAGACTGGGTCAGTGAGAACATCTTCCCAGGAAACCAAAGGAAAGGAGCCAAGTGCAACCATTTATATCTGTATAAAGCAATAATAAAACTGCAGCTTCAGGTGTTCATTTACTTTGTGCTGTCAAATCAGGGCCTGCATTTGGTCAATTTTTTTTTATTTTTTTTATTTTTTTTTGCATATATGTATCTATATGCTTATTTTAATCCATCTCATAATATGCAAGAATTTAATCACCCAAGTGGCTGGAGGGTGGGATTGTGACAATAATTTCTTATCTGGGAAAAAAAAAAACACAGTTTTTCAAGTATAACAGGTCTTTACAATTGCTTGGTTACAATTCAGTGAAAAAATAACTTTAAATCCATTAAAAGTCAGAAAGACAGTTCATCCACTGTGACTTGCCAGCTTGTAATCATCCTCAATGGGCTAAGGGAAATTGCATTGTCTTTAATTTTATTAATTCTAAAGCAGTGGGAAGTGGCATTTTTGCAACAATAGGAAGCCCTCACCATGATAACTTACTTGGTGTATTAGTTGAGGTCAGTAACAGCTAGGGATGAAACTGATTCAGCTTTTTAGAACCAATGAAACAATGTTAGAGGTTGATACAAAAAAATGTGTTTGTTTGTTTGTTTGTTTTTTTTTAATCTGTGTCTCAGTTTGTTCAGCTGTCAAAGCAAATATTTAGTGAGAAGAATGGCAAAACAGAGGGTGAAGTGCTTACTGTACAGGATCTGCCAGAAGGCCCAGCCTGCAGTTCCTCGGTTTCTCCTTTCTGATAGACCTCAGTTCCCTCTGACAGAGAGGGTCACACAACCTGCTATACACCCTCGTGCATGAAATTGGTGCTAATGTCTGTCCTCATTATGGAGCTGTCAGTGACGTTTTCCAGAACCCCTCACTGACAGGCTGCTTTGCTGTGTTATCAGGTTGTGGAGGAGAACTCTCTGGCCCTTCTGGTTCATTTCACAGTCCTGGCTACCCCAACAGATATCCAAGCAACAGAGAATGCATCTGGTACATTCACACAACGCCTGGTAGCAGCATCCAACTCACCATTCAGGAATTTGATGTTGAATATCACCCAAACTGTGACTATGATGTTTTGGAGGTAAGAGTATTAGATTTAGTTCTCAAAAATGCATAGGTAATATGCTTTCCTGTCTGGAACAGATCACTCCAAGGACTGCAGGAACAGAAGAAGAAACAGTCTAATTTCTCCTTTCTGCTATGGTTAGAGTCCACAGATGGTGTCACAGAAGCCACGGTGCTCTTTTTTTTCTTTTTTTTTTTTTTTTTTTAATTTTATGCCTTTGGTGACCAGTTTTGGAGACAAAACTGCTTTGAAAACCGAAGCTCTTAAAAAGTCTACCTTTTACAAAGAACTGACTGAGGGTGTTGTATTCCTGGAGACAGAATTCCTGATGTAAAAGCAGATAATGGTTTGTAGGGAAAAAGTTAAGGTGAGATCTTGTGTATAATGCTTTAAGAAAATTGGGAGGTTTATAACTCTGAATAATGAAAACTATGAAGAACCTTTATACTCAGACAAAAAGAAGTAAAAGAAGATACAGCGTCATAGTCAGCTTAGGGTGGTAGAACAAGGAAAACCCTCCTCATTCAGTAAAGCCTCTATAAGAGTTTACTGACCTTTAAGAGACCCAGACAAGTGGGTGGTCCTTTTATATATAACATCCTTGTGTTCCTGTTGGGAAGAAGCTTGGTGACCAGATCCTAGATACAGAGTGAAACAGACTTTCAGTATAGGAAGAAAGGAAATAATTTCAGGGAGAAATTCTTTAAACTATGGATTTTCTAGATGGGTATCGCTAGAGACATTTGAGTTCGCTAATGGAGGTACAGTTGTTGGGTCTTTTGCTGTTAATACCCGTGTATCCTGCTAAGTCTAGGACTTCTCTGGGATCCGATTGTGAGGAAGTTTCATTATATTCTTGTTCAGAAGTACTGGCAAGTGTGACTTTTTATCAAATTGTTGATGCCAATGACTGCGGGTAGGTCACCTGTATTGGCTGATTTGGGTACTGATGAAGTCTGTTGCATTGCAACTTCATTGATGTTTGTTTCTAAAGTGACAAGATTAAAGTTAATCTGACTGTAAGTTTCAGTTATGTCCAGGGAAATCCATTAAATAATCACAAAATCTATGTCTGCTCTGGCTGACCATTTCTTGAATAGTGCAAGGGCAGTGCCTACACATACAGGTGGTCACCCAGGAGCAATCAAACCAGGAAGGGTACACATGGCTGGGAACCACCTTCTTAACTTTTTGACTAGTGGAGGTGCTGGCCAAAAGTCTAATAAGTGGGTCGCCTGACACAAATTGCTTAAAGAAGTGATTGAGAGGATCCGACTGCTTGCTGCTTTATGTCTCTGACCTTATGTTTTGGATTTTCTTCCTTTATCATTTCAGATTTTGTTGCTATACTTTATTTCTTTCCAACTCTATTCACGCATCAGCACAAGTGCCCACTTTACTGTTTGAACCTTCCTGCTTTCCAGTACTCAGAATTGGCATGCCTCTGGGTTGTTGCCTGGCCTTGTTTCAGCCAGTTCCCAACACCTGTTTCTGATCTGCTGACAGATAAACTAATGTAAATCAAAATATTGAGAAAGATTGGTTCATGTCATATTGCAAGATCAAAGGTTTTGTCTGGCACTGAACAGCTTTCTCTGCCAAACTGCAGAGGCATTTGGTGGAGGTTTATGTAACTTGCCACGTATGTATTTTATTGCTTTTGTTATAGAACTACACATTCACAGTGTGATCGATATTGTCTGCGCAGAAAAAATGATTACTCAGATTTAGTGGGGAAAAAAGAATGTGGTTAACTATTTTCAGGAGCTGCTCTATCTTGTAATCTTCGTTTTGATAGTTGTCTACATATCTTAGAATCACTGAATCGTAGAACATTCTGAGATGGAAGGGGACCCACATTTCTGAGAGCGTTGTCCAAATGCTTCATGGGCTCTAGCAGGCTTGGCGCTTTGACCACAGTGTCCAATCTGCAAAGCACGCACACAACAGTTTGATAAGTGGGAGGAAAAGCAAGGTTTCTCATATACCTTTGACACACTCTGTGTTTCAGTGATCACTGGGGTTCCAAATTTCTTTCACCTTCATGCTATCTTCCCAAGAGTATTCCATTTACCTGTTCTTTGGATTTTGAAGTCAACTTTTTCCTCGCAGTTATTCTCCTGATTTTGCTTTTTCCTTATCTTTGCAAATGAGTACTAACTTCCTGTTTTCTTTCAAACCAAGTAACTATCCAATTTTAATAGGAAGTGAAAATCAGAACTAAAGGAGCTCTGCACCCTGCTGCCCCTCCCTGCCTGGTTAACTCTCTCTACTCTGAAACAAGCAGCTGGTTTTAGAACATCACAATAAATTCAGTGTTCTTTTCTGTTCCTCTTTCAAAATGCATTATCTTGTAATAAAAATATTTCAGTAATCACAAGAAGTGGTCACTTACATGCTTTTAGCTTTTGCTTAGAAGCATCCTCTCCCCTTCCACCTGGCAGAGAACTATAGGAAAATTCCAAGAGATCCTTCCCATCACAGCACCCTTCCTGCTGACTTCTTTTTTATACCATAGTTTTGTGATCATTTCTCTCTTGCGCATTTTTCCGTTATTCATTCAATTATACATTCTTGTAAAATGTAGCCAGTCGCTGTTTCATGCCCTTTGACAGTGCCCCCTAAGCAAACTGTCCCTTCCTTCTCAGTATCCCTTTCCTACCATAGGTTTCAGCAAGACAAGTTATGGACAAATTTTGTTTATGAAATCCTCAGTTGTCTCCCTTATGTTCTGCATGCTCAGATGTTTGAGCATGCACTTGTTTGACACCCTGCACTAATCCTCCCTCTGGTTTCTTTTATGACACTGTAGCAGTCTCTCTTTCTCCCTGTCAGAGTCCATTCCTTTCATAAACATTCAGAAGCAATTTTTTTAGTTGTTTTAAAGTGTTTTCTGAAATATTTTATGGAAATAGAAGCCATCATTTTGGACATAAGGAAAGAGTTAATTTTTTTTTCCAAAGGCTTCCATTGAAAATACATACTGAAAAAAAATGACCATTGACCAGATTTTTGAAAGCTTTAAGTACATGCTGCCACAGCAAGAGGTAGCAGTGAGCTGAAAATGAGGGAAACCTGTCAACCTACTGCACTTACAGGTCTTTAGTAGTTGCTTTTGTCTTCTCATTAAGCATAAAAAGCCATCAAGTATTACTGTAAGTCTTGATTCTCTGACAAAGCTGGGCTCTCTCTTTGCTGGCAGTTATATCTGAGCAGGGATTGGTTTTATTCCCAGAAATCTGTGTCATGAGGGTGACCAACCACATGAAAACAGCTTTCTGTTGCTCATAACTCTGGAATGCTGACTGTTAACAATAAATGGAGCTAACAGGGCAGAAGCAAATGGTGAGAACAGATTAAAACCATGGGCTTTATGACAATGTCCTGCATCCCTTCTATGCCATCCAGCTTTACTGGATCAGGTGCTCTGATCTGATGAAACATTTTTTTTAATCTGTTTGCAGCTGAGATATCCTATGACTTTTTGTGTGCCACACCCTGGATTTCATTCTTTCCATCAATCCTCTTTTCCCTTTTTTTTTTTCATGTGGTAACTATTGGTTTTCTATTTTGTAGCCAACAGTAACATTTTATTGTTTTTTGTCATGGAAACACACTAGCTTGTTTTTGTTCCAGCCCTTGTGAAAGCATCTGATTAATTAAACTAGCATAAAGGAGAAAAGAAATACACTCCTAGCTGTAAAGGCTTGGACTTTGACTAGTGCTTTTTATTTTGAAACTGTGCAGAAAACTGTTGCTGAACAGCTAGCAGTGTAAAGGAAATCCACAAAACTCAGATTCCCATTCATTATTCTTACCCATTCTTAATTCTCTTTTAACTGCCCAGCAGAAATCGGCAGGGTTTATGTCAGAGCTGGGTTTGGTCTCCTTGCCCATGGTGTGCAGATGGCCCCAGGGAGCACCATGTGAGAGGCCGGTCCGTGCTGCAGATTAGATGCATATTAGAAACTCCTGCTGTTTCCTTGGCCGCATAGCTTCTCCAGGCAGGTTTAGATGATTAAGAACATGTGTTCGTGCTAAGTCCCATGCTGTGGCTCTGACTCAGAGAGATATACCACAAACACATTTTAAAATTCACATTTTGTGCAGACTTCTGACAAATGCAATTGTCATTGGGCCTTATGAGCAGCCAAGCAGTGACATTTTACTAAAGGAACTGAGGTTCCAGTGGACAAACATGCTTCTTCCCCAGTCTATGACTGCTTCCTTACCGAGTCTTAATCTGAGCTGTGATTTCATCCATTCTGGCTTCTGAATGCTTTGAGAAGATTGATTAGACAGAGGGACCATTATCCATTCAAACCATGCAGACTCCCTGCAGAAAGCAAAAAACTGCTATTCTCAGTCAAAATTAATATATTTAAGCTATTAAGCCTGTGTAATCTGTCACTAAAACAAGATACAATCTTCTGAACATCTAAGAGACCGTGACAGAATTCATTCCTTGTTTCTTCTACGGGTTGAAGCTTCAGCTTCTGAAGTGCCACATTACCCTGATGTCACTCCATATTTTTTCCTTTAATATTTCTTCGTACCTCTAATGGCAGAGCAGTGTCAGGCACTGTGAGCAGCTGGTGTGCACACAATCCATGAAATTATGTAGCAATGCACTACACTTATCCCTGGAGGTGGTGGGGCTAGTTCCGCTGTTTGTAAGATTTATTCAGATATTTAACTTGGACAGAACACAAACTTCTTCTGAGGTTAGAAAGTTTCTGGCAGGGCTTGTTCAAATACTGAGTTTGTTCTCATCTAGAAGTGATCAGAGGCAAAAGGGCCTTATAGAAGGCTGATTCTTCTGGCATAGTCATTTTTGATAGAGATTTATGGATTGCTTTTTCCAACCTTATTCATGTTTATGAGACTAAGAAAATACTGGAGCAGGATTGGGTTGTTACTGGTGGGAAAATCTTGATGGAATCTGTTGACCAACCTTCCTATTTCCCAGTTTTGTCGTTAGAACTTGCCATTCCCTAGCTCAGGGTTTGAATTTATTATGTAATATCTACTGATACAACCAGAATAGCTGTTATTGTTCTATCTATAGCTAGTTCAGTTGTGGAAAGATAATAGCATACTCTTGTTTGATGTCTCCAACAATTTTTACATTTGAGGTTACTGTCAAGCTGTCTTTTGCAGCTGCTGTCTCATGAGGGACATCTCCATGGAAGGTGGAGACTGTAGCATCAGACAATGTTTCATTAATATACACGAAGCCATTGGGCACCAAAATAGCATCTGTTTTTTAAAATTGTGCTGAGCATGTGTATTTTCTATGGCTGTAAGAGAGAAGACTGAGGAAGATGAGCCAGTTCCACCAGTTAAAAATGGGCTCAAACTAAGATCCCACATCTCTTTTGGAAAACAAAAAACAGGATTAGCAAGACTCCAGGACTGCCATCTGATTCACTTGAAGTGCAGTAAATTTCAATATAAAGTGCACAGTACTGATTAAGATTTAGCAGTGGTTTTCTAGTTTATAACTGCCTGAGGTACACTTTCCCAAATAAGAAATGCCAGCTCTTGAATGTCAATTTCTTTTTTCTTTTTTTTCCTGTAGCAAATATGTATGGTATATAGTTCACTCTGAAAGAAATACCTTCTATTTATTTCTGTGGGAACTACAATAGCTACAAAGAGCATGATAACACTACTTGATTGAGCAAATTCTCAGCCATAAAATACTGTTTTTCAATATAGCCACCACTATTAGCTGATTAACATGGATGTGCAGATCAAGATGTTCTTCATTTCACAATGTGACAGCTGTGCATGGCCACCTGGAACATGGTTTGTCTTCCACTTCGCTGTTGCCACTGCTGAAATGCACCGCTCACTACCTCACTGTGCTGACATCCACTGTTTGGTCTCCATAAACATTCAGTAAACACCAGTGAATGTCCATGGGTGCCATTTTTTCCACATGGAGGAATTCAGTTCCACACCTTTGCTCCATATGCACATCCATGTCAGACACCATTCTGTCAGACTGCCCCTCTGCGGCCATCAGTCACATGGCAACAAAATATAACAGAATATTGGTGAGAAGGTTCAACCTGTACTGCCATACCCACCAGCATTCAACTCAAACATTGTGAGCCAGCATAATCAAATAGGAAGTGTCACTTTTGGGGCAGCCCTTGCATATATCCTTGTTTCCATAGAGGATTATTATATTGTAGTTTACATGACCAAAATTCTGTGGTTTGGATTCTGATTCTGCCATGGAAGTTAATAAAATTGCAACTTTTTTTTCAATAGAAAGTGATGAGATCTAGCCCTGATTAAAATAAAATAAATCAGTCTTACCTGTGCAAAATATCAGCACAAATTCCTGCAAAGAGATATGGTTTGTTTTCCCAAGCACACAAAAATGTATTTTTATGTTGCCACAGAAACAAGGTAATAACTGTAGAGGGATCAGTGAAGAAGAATGTAGTAAAGTCCCCAAAGCAGAAAGTTCTTATTTAATGCAAGGCAGTTTTGAACTCTCGTTCTGTACTTGTTGTACTTGTTTTGGATAGTGCATATACAAGTAAACTTGCAGAGAAAATAACCTTGTTATCCACTTTGCATTTAAAATGTAGAATCACTTTCAATACTTAAAAGAGATTTTTCTTCTCTGAAATATTTATCTCCTTTCTGTGTTGCAGATGGGCTCTTTTAAAAATATTAACAGTGTTTTCTTCAATTTCTAGGTCTTTGGTGGCCCTGATTTCCTCTCTCCCAGACTAGCCCAGCTGTGTATTTCAAGATCAGCACAGAACCCCCTCCTAGTCTCTACTACCGGCAATTCGGCTGTTGTCCGTTTCAAGACAGATGAAGCAGTGACTGGGAAAGGTTTCAGTGCTTCCTGGCAAGAAAATCTGCATGGTGAGTGTACTGATTAGTTCTATGAGAAACTAATCCTATGTAGGTAACCAGCATAGGATTAAAAGCTAATGGTGAATTTGGGTGTTACTGGATGCGGTAGCACTGAGAAATACTGAAAAACACCCAGAGGGGAAAAAGAGAGAAAGAAAACATTTAATTAGCTCAAAACTAGGCCTACCTATATATTTATACAGACTACCTTGTTGGGGGTTTCTTCTCTACAAAATTAATCAGGGCATTTTTGTAATCATAAAAGAACTTCCTCATGGTAGTAAAATACTCTTCTGCCCTTCGCTACTCACCTCACATGAATTATTAGTCCTGTATTAGCTGAATAATGCTTTTGTTTTTAAATCATAAAATGAAAAAGATCTGAAAACATGGCTTTACTTGGAGAACTTGGTGAACTCCACAAATATTTGGAGTGATTACTAAATACTTGAACTCCATAAGGTTAATCCATCCCACACGTGATTATTTGTTCAAAGCCTTACTGGTAATGAGTAAAAGAAGATACATGCTTAAAAGATACAACCACACGTCTCTACGTGGGAGTTCTTATGAAAAGGCCAATTACTGGTAAATAATGGCAGTGAAAAGTGAGATTTTAATTCTGGCAGTTTTGCTTGATTAAGCACACTGATTCATTCATTTGTCAAAGTTTATACTTTCCCATTCTCACAAGTTTTGTGAGAAAGGCACAAGATTTTTTTAATAAAGGATCAGTTTACAATAGTTCTTTGAATTAATCCCCTTCCAAGATCTGGTGGCTTATTTTTTATTCTTAGACCCCCTGAGGCTTTCTCATCTCTTTACATCATTTTGCCTATGGTACTCTCAGCCTCCCTATAGCCTCGAAATACCTTCTCTCCAGAATGCAGTAATGTTATAGTACTTATCCTTTCAGCATGCTTGTCTCTGTGTCCAGCAGTCCCTATGTCTTTTTCTCACCCTCCTCCATCCCTTTACAACATTTATATGTTGTATAAATCCATGTGTTTTTTCCCATTGAAAGCTGTGGCGCTTCTATCACAGGATCCATCATTCTTCTTGCTCAGATATTCGTGAGCACCGGATCAGTTCTGTACAGAAATATCCAGGTGTTGACTAGAGTGCTTAGGGAGTCCTCAGCTGCATGGATAGAGAAGTAGGAACTTAAAGCTTGCAAGTGTTTTACTGCTCATGGGGAAAGGGGAATTCCTAGCTTTCTTGACATATTTGGAAATGTTTTTTTGTTCTCAGCTAGGCCTAGTCATTGCTTTCTCAGTGTTCAAGGTTAGCTGTTGTGATCTATGTGTGAAAGGTCTGTGGCATTCATGAGAGTGGTATTTTTAATTGCTTTTTTTAGTATTTAGGGTAGAGGAATACCAGCATTAACTTCAGTCTCAAAGACATCTACTGTCCAGTCTAGGGACAAGGAACATTACAAGCATTGTTTTTGCATATTCACCAATAATGGAAGGTTGTACTTTCCTGGTAGTAATTTCCCATTGATTTTCATTGCAGACAGTTGGAACACTCATATTATATGAGTTTAATGCAGAAAATAAAATGATGGAAACGTTCTTCCCTCCGTTTAAAAATAGACATGTATTCTCACTAGAGATAAAAGAGCAGTTGTGATGAAAGCTGATGATATCTTTTTCAGGCTGTGGTGGTATTTTTCAAGCTACCAGTGGGGAAATCCATTCTCCAAACTATCCTGAGCCTTATAGTAACAACACAGACTGTTCTTGGCTTATCCAAGTTGACTACAGCCACAGAGTCCTATTGAACTTCACGGATTTTGACATCGAAGATCACCGTTTATGTAACTATGACAACGTTACTGTAAGTAACAATAGAAATTTCAAAAGTTTCCTTAATGAATCTGAAGAAATTCTTGCAAAAGAGGAAGCTTACTGTGCAATTTAGGCTACAATTAGTATCAGGGTGTTAGTTGCATAGTCATGCTCTGTATTTATTCACAGACAAACTAAGGCTTAAATTTTAAGTTAAGTAGTTACGATTTCCCTTTGCTTCACCAATGAAGCAGTCTTTGCATTATTCCAGCTTTCCACGTTATCTGGAAAGATCTTTTCTTGAAAGCAGTGCATGCTGCATCCTAGCACCACATTTTTCTTTTAGATGGTGTGCTTCATATAGTTCTAAAGGAATAGCCCTATATATAGATAGATGGCTGTTAAGACACCTTTTCCCATTTTAATTATAGTGTAGTTTACCACAGCTTGCTCCAAATGGACTGCCCACATATATATCAGATTGACCACACTCCGTTGCAAAACTCAGGAGAGAGGGAGGCCTATATACAGACAGAAATTGGGGCTTTGTATATGCCCTATGTATTCAGGTATGCCTTAGCTGGCTGATTAATTGCTTCACTGAAGACACTGCTCTCTTAAAAGACTCACATTGCTGCATGTTTGTGAGTTTTTGTTGATATCACAGAAATTCAAGTTGTTGCTCAATCAGTGCACAGCAATGAGGAAATCTCCACATCTCCACTTGGCCTCTTAGGAGCAGAGACATGAAATGCTGACCTTCAATGTCAGATTGCACTTCACTCAGTACAAAAGCATGTGTGATCAGCAGCAGTCAGATAAAGCACAGTGGCTGTCACCCAAAATCCAGCTTTCTTCTCCTTGATAAAATGTCATTCTGAGGGGATGAAGTTTGGCAGGGACTGAGACTCTTTTGAAAACAGCATCAGTTTTAACAAGATTGCCTTGTGAAGCTCATTTGTACTGAACCAGAAAAAAAGGAAGTGTGTCTCCATTTTGCTGAGCAGAACTGGAGGTTTCATTTGGCCACAAAGCATCTTTGTAAAATGAAATTTTAATTTTTCTGGTTCTGAAGCATAGGGAAATGTGGTTATGTACTTTTAATTTAAAAGGCTTAACTACATCAAGGTGATTCTTGAAACGGAAAATCTGTTGGAAGAATATCACAGTCCTCTATGGTATCTCACAGAGGCACCTCAAGTTGCCAGACAAAAACATGGGCTGTCTGAAATGGTAGCACTGGTAAAAGTGAAAAAAAAAAACCCAACACAACAACAAACTAAAACAAAACAGAACAAAAAAACTGTACCCAAATTAAGAATTCTGAAAAGATCTGATATGCATTCTTCCATTTTACACCTGATGCCAATGGATATATGTACCTATCTAAACTCATTGTAGAGTTCTAGGCTCCATGAGCTCCTCACCTTTATACAACTCTTACTGCCTTTGTAGGCTGGATGTGGGTACTAGGTTTCTACTCATTGAAAGGCACACACCATTCGGCTAGCAGAGGAGAGGTGGCTTCACATGCAGCAGTTTGTAGGCCACTGCAGCACACTGTCTTTTTTTTTTTTTTTTTTTACTGCTATAATATCTGTTATTTGCTTTTGTTTTTTGTTTTGCTGGAAGAATGTGGAGGAAGAAGCTGCTGATCAGCCTGTGCTGTGAAAACTTGTCTGAAGCAGCAATATGAGGAGGGAGGGAGATATATCTTTAATGCAGGTATCAATCGCCACCTGCCAAGAGGAGGGTAGTTTGAAAATGGATGAGAGAGAAGGCTCATTTGAAACCAAGAGATAATAAAGGGCTCTGTATAAGGTGGGAAATAGCTCTTTAGCCCCAGAGCAGGGGAATCAGAAGGGCAAGAAAGGACTGGATGGGATTTCTTTCTCTTCTAGTATGCCAGTGAGCTGAAAATCACTTTGTGTTTTTCTCGTTACAAGGCACGATAATAAGAGAACAGAGATAGGATACAGAGAGTGACTAAAAATGTATTAGTAGATGTATGACTGTGAATGGTTTAGGAAACACATTCCAGAAGAAGCATAACTGGAAAATATGGGCAGCTAAGGAAGCTGGTGGGCTGTTTTTCTCTCTCTAATATAGGAACAATTACTGTGTATGAGTAACACAGTGGTTCCACCCTTTTTTATTTCTGATTGTTTTTTTTTTTTGTTCTGGATATTTGTTTATTGTTTTGGGTTTTATTTGCTTTGTGAGTTCTCTTGGGACTCACCTCCACCCTTAAGCATACCAATGCCCTTTTCCTTTATCCCTTCTAGACCCGCTCATTTTTCCCTGTGCTATGACTCGAGATGTCATGTATAGCTGAAGTGTCGTTTGTCTGTCCTTTGATGAGCTTTTTTCTCTGTGTTTTGTCCTTATTTATTTTTCTTTAATATTTCTTCTATATCTCTTTTTCTATGGGAAAGTCTAAGGTGTATTTTTTCTCAAAAATTTGCTATTGCACCATTATTGCATGAGCAAAATGGAGGGAAGGCAAATGCTCAAGTCTGCTGTTTCTTGGATATGCTGCATTTCCAAAAAGCCCAGTGCATTTTTTGTTTCTGCTCAGTGATTTCAGACGAGAATTCCATCACAAATCTGGATTCAGATAAACTAATTTTAAGCCCAAAACTGTAACCTGTGGTGTAACTGCTCTGAGCTCCCTCTGGAGCAAATGGATGAAGTGAACAGAGCAGTCCCAGCTACCAAAAACACATTCCTTACCCAGTGTACTCCCTCAATTTAGGTAGGTCCTGTTTCTGTGCCTAAATTCTGTACTTCATCTGTTCTTGGAAGAGATGAACAGCTCTTCATCTGTTAAATGTGTATTTATAGCTTTTACTTCTTCTGGTCTTGTATACAATATGGTTGTAGTCTGTAAAAAGTATAAGCACGAGGCACTGAACAGGGTTGGGAAAAATAGTTCATTGTTTTCAGTGCCTTATTAAATAAATGTTATTTTTCTTTCTTGTTTCAGTATAACAAGTAGTACATAGGAATGTAGAAAACCTCTGGAAGCTAGAGAGGAGATTATGACTTCTTTTGTTCCATGTGCTGACAGAGAGGATCTTCCAAGAGAGGGCAGCGATATGTGGCATTCTTATGGCCGAGTAGATAAAAATTATCATCTTCATTTTGTCATGTGCTTTTGCAGTATACATTTTAGCAAGCAGTTATGTTCATTGCATAAAGGGAAGAGTTAATTGCAGCTACCCACAATACAAAGGAAAAGTTAGCTTTTAAGTCAGCAGAGAGGTATTCTTCATATGTTTTCAAAATAACTTCAACAAGTTGCAGAGAGACTTTCCGGAACTGATGTGTGAATATTGTGGTTTCTGATCTAGACTCAAGACTGTAATCTCCCTACAAGCCAATAAATAGGAGTTTAGCAAAAATGTTGCAGCATGTGCAAATTATCCACGTGCAAATACTCCTGCTTAGTTTGTAGTTGTCACAACTCCTAAGAGCTGCTGCTGTATTTCACTAACTCTTATGCTGAGCTGTTGCTGGAATCAGATTTGTAGCAAGTATAAAGTCTAGGAATCTTCCCCCCCCCACCCCGAGGAAACACTACTATTCTTCAAGCACTCTGCCCAGAAACAGCAAATAGACTTGATTTAGAAAACATTCCTCTAACTTCATGCTCTTCTCTGAGTATTACCACAGAAAGACCTCTTTCTTTCAGAAAGCTCTTGGAATGAAGTATCTACTTAGTCTCTGACATTACTCATCCTTAATGTCCTCCCTAGTGAGAAAGTTTAACTACTGCAGTCTCATAATAGCCCATGTATCAATGTTCAGATCTCATGCAGTGGCACAGAACAACAAAACCAGCAGTTTGCATGAACTATATTCAGGCCCTCTGTCTGCTCTCTAACAGTGCAATGCTTATTCTCAGCTCTGGCATTCAGATAAAAACTTCTCAGCAATGTCCAGGGAAAGACAGTACCTTCATTCCTAAGGGTTATTTCCTTAGTCATTACTATTTTGCATTCCATGGCTTGAGGTTTTTAACAACAGGCAATCTGGTTTACAAACAGAAGGTATATACAGCAGAAGAATAAACACTGCAAAGTATGTGTTAAAGAGTTGACTGTGGCGGGATGCCGAGAGGAGAAAAGGTTGAATGGATGGATATCATGGTTCTCTTTACAAGGTAATCATTTGTACAGACATTGCAGTACACTTAATATTCAGTCACAAGGTCTCACACAGCTAACCAGTGTTATTTGCCTGAGGGCAAATGTTTAATTCATGGGTACTGCACTGGCCAAGAAGGATATGCCAGTGGATTAAACAGGAGTGTTGTCCTTTGTTCCTCAGCTCTGAGGTCTATTAGAGACAGGTTGGCTTTTCCTCAGCTACTGTTTTTGTACATTTGTTTCATTAATGTGCTCAGGGGTCCTTGAATAGGGGGGCATAAAAATCGTGTCATACAGTGTAGATGGAAATGTTTATTTTATCAGTGCTGCGTTGCACACCCTTTATGGGATTTGAGGCACTTGGAAGCAAAAGAAGAACGTACTAATGAAAAGTAGATTTCTTCTAACACAATGGCATTATTTTGACCTAAGTGGAGTTTTATATAGCTTTTTAACATCCTAGCATCTGAGTATCTTTCAGTACTCTCACTATCCCATATTTTTCTCCATTTTGCTGTAGGAAACTGAGTAATAGGTTATACTAAATGACATGCTTGCTGCTGTGTAGCACATTAATGCTGAAACAGGAACTGAAGTCAACACTGCTGCTGCCCAGTAGCTCAAAGGCTTTTCCTGATGTCTCTCATGCTCGCCACTGCTGAAACCAGGCACAAGGGCTGTGGAGGTGGCCCATGACTCTAAACACATTTGCAATGAATCATGTCTACAAAAGATTAGTGGGACACTCCAAGATTGTGGCCATTTTTCCCTGTTTGTTTTTTTTAAACATAATTTTGATGTCGCTTTAGCTAGAAACTCACAGGTTTTAACTTCACTTATTTTGAAATAAAGAGGAAGGAAACAAAATTATCAGCTGTAAGGGAAAAAAAGAGAAGGAAGGCATTTGTGGCAAAATTAAAAGTGAAGTTTTAGAAAACCATCTTTGCTGTCTTCCTCTCTTTTTTAACTCTTCTTTACCCTCTGCCTAAGTAGCATGTCATGTAAATGCGTGTAATTCAACACAATAAAGCCATTATAAAGCAAAGTTACATGGACTCTGATAACTAATGCTGGGTACAAGTATCTAAAAGCCATACACCCGGTGTCTGCTTTCTTTGCACACAGTAGTTGCTCGTACTGTTGCAGTAGTTGCATGTTAGAGCCAATTTGAATGCCTTTTCTGAGGCGAGATTTGGGATTAACTGAACAAAAACTACATAGGAAGTCATGTTAGACATTAACTGAAAAAAATATGTATGAGATTATCTAGACTGTTAGTGGAGGGTTGCCACCATACCAGATACACACAGACAAAATGGTTACGTGATGCATTTTTGTTACAAAGATTACAGTAGCTTCAGCCTGAAACACTTGAATTTTTTGGAAACAGCAATAGAATTAAGACAGGCAATGTGCAAGTGGTTTGCGCTGCTCATCCCAGGGCTGTGTCAGGGTCAAAGTGTATAAAACATAAAAGAGAGAGTGAAATAAAGGTCTTCTCAAAATGCCTATTAAAACCTAGTACTTAATTTAACCTTTTCATAACAGGTGTTTGATGGTCCTAGCAATGAAGCACCTGTTCTTAGAAAACTCTGTGGGACAGAACATCCTCCTCCTATCACATCCACCAGGAATCAGATGTACGTCCGGCTGCGCTCTGATGGAACCTTGCAGCACAGAGGCTTCAGTGCTCGCTTTAGTGAAGGTAGTTTCTTCATTTGCATTAGCATGTAACTAGTCATCAATCAGTCTGCATTACAGACAGTCTTTTAGCACAGCTGTATACCTTCAGCAGGATGAAATTTTTCCGAATTATGGATTAAAAACTTCTTAAAATCTAAGGATCATCTTGGATTCTTTGGGAAAAAAAATTGCCTTTTATTGAATAGGTATAATGCAATTTTGTGTAGTGCTGTTGATGAAGTCCGTGAGTTCAAGCTTGCAAAATCTAACAAACACCAGCTTCCTTTTTCCTGTGAAACCTTGTAAATCCCATCTCCTGCTGGATTTTTTAGGCAGCACAGCATGATGAATGGATCTTGGTCTTAGTACCTGATTTTCCATTCTGCACTATAAACTCAGAACTGGGAGAGTTTGTGATGAGTCAGTATGCTTAGAAATTAGGCATGATAGCATTCAGCACTTAGCCAAAGATGCAGTCAGCCACACTCTTGCATATGTGCAGCATTTCACACAAATGCCATTTTGTTGATGCAGCTCACAAGAGGATAATGCTAATGAAACATGATGCTGTCCTTAGGCATTGGAAGTTTCTAGATATTTTCTTAGGACTTTTTTCCTGCCTAGCTAGTTGCCAGCATAGGCAAATGATTAGATAAATGGGGGTATGATTGGACCGCCTTGAAATCAAGTTATTTTGGCCCCAAGGTCGCTCTTCTGGGCTATGAGGAACCAATAAAGATGAAATCTGCTCCCAGGTCATTCTGGTTTCTCAGGAGATCAGCCAGGTGCAACATCATTTATGGACTTGTGTCAAGAAGCTACACCAAGTTCTGGGAGCTAGTCCTTAAGTCTCTTTTTCTACAAATTGCTGTCATGAATTTTATCCTTATAAAAATTGCTGTTGAATGTTACCTCTTATTCATTTATTTTTGCTACAAAATCTAATATGTGTGTTTTGTATATACAAATAATTATGTGTATAAATGTGTATGTATGTGTTTTATTCTAAAGCATGTGGAAGTTTCATAGAGTCAGATTCAGTTGGGGCAGCAATTTCCTCTCCTCTGTATCCTGCCAAATACCCAAACAATCAGAACTGCAGCTGGATTATTCAGGCTCAGGAACCATGTAAGTGAAAACATCTTTTATAGTTAGCTTGGATGACTAATATCCTCATCTTCTTTTCTGTTATAACAATACAAAATTCCTCCTTTATTTCTCTAGGAAGTTCTGCATCCTGATAGTTGGAGAGAGTGTGGCTCTCCTAATTTATCCTAAATTAGATTTTACTGTAAAAAGTTTAGGGTACTGTGAGGTAAACAGTTTACAGCTTTGTCATCTTAGCTGATTTACTGTGACCCAACTGCTGAAATTATAAATGAGGTGTTAAATATTATCTGAAATTGGATTCCTCTGTGAGAAAATCTAAGGGCTTATATATACTTAAAACACCTGTGTTTATCTGAGATTATTTTGGTCTGGATTTTTCATGCTAGAGTTGTGTTACATCAGACCTATGATGTAAACTAAAAAAAAATAAAAATAAAAAAAGGAAAAAAATAAAAATTTTAATTAAATAATGAGAAAAGTTATGGAGGAATTTCAATTTAAAATACAAGTGAAAAAGAATATAAATAAACTGGTCTTGCGTACGTAAATATGCCCTCAGATGTCACTGTCTATTTTTAAATAAATTTACAGTTGATGCTAAGACACCAAGCATTTTCCATCAAATACTGCTATTATCTTTAATGTACAGTATTAAATTTACATGGTATAAGATTTCTTAAAAATAATTACAACTGGGTTGTAGTGTCCTGGTAACGTAATTAAAAAATGAATGTTTATTTTTCAGTTGTTCATCTGATATCTAGCCATTGTTATTAAAATCATAGAAGGTTCCAACCACATTTATAAGTTTATTTTGCTAAGTTATGAAACAAAGATCAGTTTGCCAAAGAAAACGCTAAACAAAAAATCAGAACATAAGCACTACTTTTTTTAGGCATAGGTTGTTATGCATATCCATGAAAAGGACATCATCAGAACAGTCCTTCGCCTATATAACATTTATTTTTAAAGACAATCATTCTAGGATCTAGGTTGAAAAGTCAAAAGTAACTGTTGTCACTTGATTTACATTAGTATGAGAGGTCAGAACGATCAAGGTTAAGTAGTCTGTGTATGCAGTGACATCCTTCACCAGGACCGCTACATACCACACATGGCGTTATACCAGTCCCGTGTTACAGGGCACAGACAGGAAACAGATTTAGCCAATGGCAAACCAGAGCATAGAGTTCTTGCTCTGCTTTTATTGAGCACGCCAAGTCTCCTGCTCTTGCCTCCTGCTGTGTTTTTACTTTTTATTTTGTATCCTGAGGACCTACATTGACAACTGTAATTGATTGACTGGATTGGGACACAAGAGTGTCCAACACATGGATTATGTAGTTGAATCCCAGTCAGTGGCACCCCGCTGAATGAGTGCCTGGATCCATGTCTGTCACCTCAGCCTATTCTAACTAATTAATTATAGCCCAGTGAAAAGCAAAGTATTTGTGTCAAATTCATACTTGGTTGGAGAAAGCTTAGTTATCATCCAAATCACGAGCCTCTTTTTCCAACCCACTTGAACTGCATTGATGCTCTGAGGCCAGGACTGACTTTCCTCACATAGGGTAAGTGTTGAGGAAAGCCACTATTCTTCCATTTGTGACTTCACCTTTGTTCGTTTCAGAAAAGCCAAAGCAATATGAGAGTCAAAAATACCCTGAGTCAGAAATCCTCTTTTTCAGGATGAAGCCTGCAGTCTGAGGGTGTGGAAAATCCAATTCCATACAAATATAGCTGAGGGTGGTTAATGATCCTTTAACCAGTCCAATTGATGTATGTGGAACGTTACAAAATGATGAAAGGTCCAGCTCTTTCTAAGCCTGGAGCAGGGCAGCGCCAGTTCACATTTTGTCCAAATCTATTGTATAGATCACAGAGGGACAGAAGGTCACAGATGTGTAGAAATAAGTTTTGTTTTTGAGCGTGTGTAAATTTTCCATGCTATATTTGCAGACTTTTTCAGTATATAACGAAAATGTTCAGCTGTTAGGAAATTTAGTTTCATGTCTGCCTGTTAAATCCCACACTTATCATGTTAATTGTATTAGAAAGTACTGAAATATAAAGAGATTTACCAGGATCTTTGCAGTAAGCACTGGTGTACTTCTGAGAAATTCACTCCACATATCAAGGATTAAACTAGTTCAGATGTTACGCTTTATGGAAACTGATTGACTTCAAGGGAGAAAAGAGTACATTTGTCTACATATAATTATTTCTCCGTGAAATGCCAAACTCCTTTTTAAGTTCTTATTCTTTACTGTTGCCAGTCAACCACATCACACTGTCCTTCACTGATTTTGATATTGAAAACAATAACCAGAACTGTACAGCGGATTTTGTGGAGATTTTGGATGGGAATAACTATGATGCTCCTCTTCAAGGTAATGTGCCTTTTCCTTCTTTATCTCATGTATGGGACTACATTCAAGGTAAGTAGGTTTTCATGAGTGTCCTGTAGCTTCATGTTTTTTTTCTGATAAAAGAAGTTCCCATTGTCAGTCTAATCAGAGGAGACTGTAGCTGGAGGGATAAGACTTCAGTATGAAAAACATGCCGCTCCCAGCCTCTGCTAATGTGCAGTGTGGACCTGACTCCAGCTGCCTTTTCCTTCCTCTTCATCAGAACAATATAGGAAACCAAGCAATTCAGCTTAAAGTGAAATCTAGGTTAACTGTACAAAAATGTAGTGTAACCGCCACTCGCGAGTCACACTGAATGCACATGAAGAAAGTTGCAGATTTCTGGGAACAGAAAACGGATAAATGGGTTTTCCTGAAACTCTGGAAAACCTGAATTTCTGCTTTTTCCTGATTTTTCTACAGCTTCCTCCATACATGTTTGTATGAGCCATCACTTTCAAGTGACAGGAGCAGCCTGGAGCAAGAAAAATCAATGCTTACACTGTTAGGAAGCCATGAGACAGACCTGGCCATAGATATCCCCAGAGTTGTCACGAATTTCCTTCCTGGAAAATTCAGAACAGCTGTGACTGATTCTGTTCTCCTTTACACTACTTTTGTATAAAATTTCTTGACAGGAGTAGGATTGCATTTAATATAAATGGCTTGTAACTGAGAGCAGAATTCTTTTTCTTGTTTCCTATCCTCAGACTTCACCTGGGAAGATGAGCAGGGCACTGGCTGCTACTTTTCTTTTTGCTCTCGGATGCCTGCCTTTTAGATCACGATTCACATTCTTAATCCTCGTATTACAGTCTGTTACAGGAGAACTGTTCTGTTATTTGTAGCTTCTTTTTTTTTTCATTAGAAACTCAGTGAAATGGAAACTACTGACAGATTTATTTGGTTTTGGAAGTATATATTTTTTAATTATGCTGTAATTTCTGGGTAGAGTGAACGCAAGAGCTCAAGGACAGCATATCCATTGATTAGGGTGCCTGGAGGGCAGGAGGTCCCATTTCAAATTCTTTCTCAGTTTAAAAAAATAAAATGAAATAGTCCAGTAGAGTGTGTTCCCTGCTAATGAGATATTTCAATTTTATGTGGATGTAACTGACAACTGCAATTATAAGCAAACAATGTTTCTCCTAGCGGCTGTCAGGCACTAACCCTAAATGTAAGATTAGTAAAAGTAATTGCATGCTGAATGCTACTTTTTTTCACTCTGGCTTGTTCTCTCTCAGGCCGTTACTGTGGTACTACCATGCCACATCCTATCACTTCTTTTGGTAATGCTTTGGTGGTCAACTTCATCTCCAACAACAACATTACTGCCAGGGGCTTCCGTGCCACCTATGCTGCATCATCATCATGTAAGTCCATATGACAGATATTGCTAGTTTATACCTCTGATTTTTGAAGAGAAAGACTATATCTTGTATCTCTTTTGCTCTCTGACATTCCCTCTGTTGTAATCCCTTGTTGCCTTTCCTCTTGTTGGATAAGGTCTCGGGAAGGATATCGACAAGTTAAAGAACAAGAGAAGATGCAGTGCTTTCTTGATTAGCAAATGCTCTGGCTCCATCAAGGTATTTGTATACCGTCATCATTCTCAAGCCTTTGCTGTCTCCTTCTTGTTGCAGCATGCGGAGGTACTTTCCACATGGACAGAGGAGCTTTCAACAGCCCTGGCTATCCCGAGCCGTATCCACTCAACACCGAGTGTGTCTGGACAATTCTCAGCTCCCCTGGCAACCGGCTGCAGCTGTCCTTCATGTAAATGCATTGCCAGGGGTTATTATTCAGCCTCTTTAACAGAGCTAAAGGAAGGATGCTCCGTGTTTATTAGGAAATGTAATTACCAGATGATAAAGCTGAAACATGCTTGTACAGTCACTTGGAAAGAGAACACAGCAGTAGCTGGGGGCAGCTTGCATTCAGTGTTCTCTCTTACTCATTGCTTACCATATTAAGGCATATATGGTGTTATATAAATAGGTTTTTTATTGTTTGCACAGCATGGGATGTTGCAGAAGCCTGTTTTCACTCACATAATAACAAGAAGAGGAAATTTAGTGCTATTCTACCTTTTCTTTAGAAAGGAAATTCCTACTATTTCCTTACTACCAGATTCGTTATAGTATTTTTTATACAGCTAAGTCATATAAATAGTCCAAATACTCCACAGATTGTAAAGTAAGAACTTATATTAAAAATATGTCTTCAAAATTTCTCAAACTGTAAGACCAATTACAGCAGTGAAAGTACAACAGGGAGCAAAATAGTATCTCAAAGGAACTTTTTCCTTCAGAAGACTTTCCTTTGAAGACTCGAGACAGGAAAGACATGCATGGTCCACAGAACAATGTGGAGTCCTTTAGCGGGAGAGTCAGGTTGGTTTTACCCATGATATGGATTTCTGAGTCGTTCTGTTTCCCAGCATCAAAGAGTGGCTGATGCCAAGAAACAGAGCACCGACCCTTTGCAAAGCTTATCAGGGATCAGCAGAAATATAAAGTATTTTCAAATTTGCATTTACAGTTAACCAGTATAAAAGGAAAATTTACTCAATAACTTGCTGGCGATTTGCTAAGCCCATACGGATTCATTAGTGCAATGAAAAGGACAATATATTCCTCTTTTACTCACTGAAGCAGAGAATAAGCACTACAGCCTGAAAACATTTTCCAAAATATTTGCTGCAACATATCGAATAACAACTTTTCAGAACAAAAACAGAAATCTAGTGTAAAGTAGAAACTATCAGCAAAGCATACATTCAGATATATAAAGTGCTATTTAATAGATACAGACACTTTTTCTACAGTTACATATAGTTGAAAAACAAGCTAAAAATACTGTAAAGCATGGAGTCATTGTGTTAGAAAGAAGTATTTATTTTATTTAACTTAATATCAGAGTTTTATGAAGTTTTGTTGGCATGAAGTATTCATTTTCTTCAGCTCAGTCTGAACAGAAATGCCTGTCTTGCAATTTGAGATTTGGCATTAAATTTGCCTGAAGCATATCCACATGAGTGGTTGGAGCCATTTAACTGCATATGCACCCTGAACACATATGGCTGTATTCAGCACTGAAGGGGAGTTATTGTTACCAGAAAATCAGAAAGCACAAATATTTTAGAGCATGAGCTGTAAGAAGCACTCTCTGTAATCTTTACTATAGATTCATAGCCATATATTGGAAAGTATATTGGATTGAATCAAAGCACTTCACTTAGAATAATAGGTAATGATTTTTAGAATGTGTTTAGCATTCAGTTCAGTGCAATAATTAAGAATTTAGAATTTAGTTACTAAATCCTATCCCTTTTCTAAGGTAAAAATTGATTAAGAAGAGTTTAGAGTAATTCTTACTCAGAACCAGCTATGTGAAACACAGAGAGGTCAGAGAATCAGTAACATTTAATAATTCTGGAGAAAAGGGACTTTTGAGCTCTGGGATGTGAACGACAAATGAATCTAGGCCTCTGGAAATTGTTTTCTCACCAGAGAATATACTGAAATAATGCACACATATAGAGGCTACAAACTAATTTTAAGGCCAAAGGTATTTTCTGCAACCAATAGATGTTGAAGTCTGACCAGGGATTGCAAAATCTTAGAAATCTCTTTTATATATCAGGGCTTTCTGTGTTTCGTGGTGGTTGATGGAGAACCCACTAATATTAAAAAGGTTTGAGAACTCTTAAAATTTTAACTTTGCAAACTGAAGCTCTGTCATGAAAGAAGGGAGCAGAAGGGACCAAGCCCTGGGTCAGCAGCACCACCAGGTAATGAGTGAGTTTAGGAGGATTACTGTCCACTTCATATGGTAGGATAACAGCTACAGGGGGATTTGTAGGCTGGCAGGGCAAGCTCTGAAATATGTTTCCGTCATATGTCTGCTAATGCTCTTCTGCTGCTATCAAAACAGAGCATTTCAAGTGGAATCTAGTAGCGGCTGCACCAAAGATTACCTGGAAATTCGTGAAGGGAATGCTACCGGCACGCTGGCAGGAAAATTCTGTGGAGACTCCTTACCTTCAAATTATACATCTACTGTTGGGCATATCCTGTGGGTTAAATTTGTCTCAGACAGCTCAGGCACTGGTGGTGGCTTCAGGGCCACATTCTCACACTGTAAGTAAATGCTATTTAATTGAAAATTGCTGTTTCATAACACCTCCAAAATGATTCAAAAAAATGCCAATTTTTGGCCCTGCAAAGCCTATGAGGAAGTGTTCACTGATATCATCAGGGTTGTGAATTCACTTAAAATAAGTTGTGAAATATCTACTAAACTTTTGTGTACGTAAATATACTAGATATAACATAATCAGATGAATTAGACGTGAATTCTATCTTTTTTATAACAGAAGATTTTTTTTTAAATCATCTTTTCAGAAAAAAACTCCATGGGAAAAAAAAAAAAAGCACAACATTTTATTTAATGTTTCTTAGGAAGAAATGAAGTAGCCAGGATGAGAATCACAGAATCATAGAATGGCTTAGGTTGGAAGAGACCATAAAGATCATCTAGGTCCAATAACAAGGAGAGAATTTAGCTATGCCACATTCCCATCTTCCCTACATATAGAGCCATATGGCTGAAATGGGTGATTTTCTTGAGAGAAGGGCACACTGTATCCCTACAGCAAGAAAATAAGTAGGTGTGTGTCCTAGGGCTGAGACAGAAATCTGAGCCTCACAGCACTATCTAGGCCTAAGTAAGTTAAGTCAGGTGGGCTGAAATCATGAAAGCTATATTCCAGGCTGGGGTCCAATGCTTTTAATTTATGTGACGTAGAGGCAATAGTTGTCTCTTGTTTTTCAGTGTATGGAAATGACATTGTGGGAAACAGAGGACAAATAGCTTCACCACAGTGGCCCAGAAGCTACCCTCACAATTCCAATTACCAGTGGAGGATAAGTACCAATGCTTCACAAGTTATCCATGGCCGTATCCTGGAGATGGATATTGAAAATCATTACAGATGCTATTATGACAAGCTAAAGGTGATTTCATTGTAAGAAGTTTTTAAGCTTCAGTTATTTTTGATGAAAATGATGAATAGGGGAACTTACATATAAGCAGAATTTCCAAGGATCTGATTGGGACTCATTGGTTTTGCCATGTTATCTTTTCAATAATTATAATAATATCAATAAGATATAGGAAGAGATACTTACTTTTTGACTCTCTAACAGTTATTTCCAGCCTCTAAGTTTGAAATATATTAAAAATAAGTCCATAATGGACATCTCAGTACCTATAAAATTAGGCTATTTTAAAAACCTACCAGGAGCAATCCCTTACTTGCACCTCTCTTTTTCTCTGGATCAATAATTTGCTTTTGGCAGCAGGAAGTTACCTCTTCCTGTTTACCTCTTCCTCCTAGAATACAGACAACTTTTTTTCAGGCTAGAAAGCAAAGTAAGCATAGTGCAAAGCAAAATGGAGCAATTGATTCAGAAAGGAAATGGAGATTTTTCCTTCATCTCATGCCAGATTTTAATGGCATTTTCTTTATTCTAATTTAGCCTGTCTTTCTTTGTCCATCCCTCTGAGAGCAAAATGAGTTTCTTAAATCAGCTGACATCCAGTGGGCTACTCAAGGGTCTGACTCAAGGATTAGATCTTCAGTCTAATGTTAATGTTTGTTTATATTTCCCACCTTTCTCTACTGAACATTTTTTATTGGTAGAAAGAGGACAAGAATAAAAATAGATTTGAAAAGCAGCAAAAGAGAACCATCTTGTAACTAGCCAAGAATTTAGCTTATAAATACATGGAAATATGTTACTATGGATTTATTTGACAGAATTTAAAATGTTAGTTTTCCTTGGGAAAAAGAACAAAACAACAAACCAACTAAAGAGTATCTTTTTTCTGGTACATGGTTTTGTTTTTTTTTCTCAGCAAGAAACAAAGTTGTACTCACGGATTTTTTTTCACATGGGAGGCAAGTCAGCATCCCCAAAGAGCAGCCCTGTGATAGGGAAAGAGTTTAGTTTGATGAGTTCCATTCAGATCTTTCTTCCATGAAAACTTTATATCTAACAGTATACAAAAGTAGGGAAGATATTGTTCCATTTTGGTAAGAGGGATTTCTCTCTAACTGGGTTCTGATGAAAGACCATCCAAGTCCTACTTGCTCATTTAAAGAGTATAATTTTCTCCTTGGAGACTTTCTGAGTAGGAGGAAGATAAAAATCTTCCTCTGTGAGGAATGACACTGTCACTGTCTTTTTCTCATTGCAGGTATATGATGGGCCCACCATTCATTCTCGTCCTATTGCAACATACTGTGGTGCAGATCCAGCTTCTTTTGCATCCTCTGGCAGCACATTGACCATACAGTTCCAGTCAGATTCATCTGTGACTGGAAGAGGCTTTCTTTTAGAGTGGTATGCAATGGAGCCTTCTGCTCCCACACGCACAATTGCTAGAGGTGGGTCTTCAGCGTGCTATGTGGTTAAAAGTGATCTGGTCAGTAATATACTGTGCTTTACTTAAAAATAGAACTGCAACAACAACAAAATACGAACAACTCCAAACCAATCCTCCCCACAGAGAGAAGCCCTCACTTTTAACTGATGGAGAGTTTTCATTGATATTTTAATTAAACACTGTAATAGTCCTATTAAGCTATTTATAGGGACTCTCAAGTACACTATTTTACAGTGCTTTAACAATAAGCAAGTAGATAGAAGGTCATTTTTCTTAATACTGCTAATTCATGAAAGCTAAAGATGTTACATGCTTTCATGGAAAAAGTAACTCTCTTGAAATACCATTCTTAAATCACTGGCCATTATATCTGAAGCCTTATGCTAGACTACATCTCTTAGAGAGAATATCCTTGGTCTGATCATGAATCTTTTTGAGAAATACCTCCTGACAGGATAGGAAATGTGTCTACTGTACCACTGGTTTTCTCTGTGCAAGTTCGGCAAGAGAAAGTTAAGACTGTCTGGGACGTAGTGTAGTGTCTTCTTTCTAAATCCAAAGACAAATTTCTAGGGATACCTGGGGCTCTACAGCATAGTGGAAGCATGTATTTTTTTGTTGGTATTTTTTGGTATTCTGGGAGACCACTGAACAACCATACATCTCCGAAAGAACTCCATCTTGCCTGAAACTTAAAGCTGAAACTTTAGGAGTGGAGAAGGAAAAGCATTTCATTTGAAGAAGGTCTAAATTCCTATCTGAAGTAGTCTCTGTTAAATTGTGGTAGATCCTTTTATGTACTTTCGTAAATATTCTTCATAGTAAAATATATGTATGCATAATCCTTATAGTTCTGGATTTCAGGCTTTGTAGTCCTAGTCCAAGCTGAAGCAGTGTTTGAAGAAATCCTTTCTTGTGAGTACACACCCTATCATTGTGCGCCCATTTTTCTTAGCACAAGCTCTGTCAAATTAAGTGAAATGTTCGGTTTAAAAAGAAGATGCTTACATTTTTGTCTTCTTGTACATCATAGGTGCATGTGGAGGGACTGTGACAAGTGAAGAAACACCTTCATTCCTCTACTCGCCAGGCTGGCCCTTGAATTACAGAAACTTTGCTGACTGTGTGTGGCTTATCAGAGCTCCTGGGTCCACTGTGGAGTTTAACATCCTGGCCTTGGACATTGAATCCCACAGTTCATGCTACTATGACAGACTTACTATCCAAGATGGTAAGAAGCCAGTCTTGCCCTACCCCAATAGCATGAAATAAACACTGAAGGTCTTAGGACCTGTGTCTTGAACATAAGTAATCTAGGTAGCAATAGAAACAGCATCTACGTCAGTATCGTTCCTCTAGACTGAGACATTCTGCTAGTTAAAACAAAACTAGCAAAGTGTAGCAAAATGTTTGGTCATCTATAAAAATATTTCTTGGTCTGTGAGGGATTAAAAAGTTTGAAAAACCCCTGCCTGAAAGTGGGATGCCACAGCAAACAAAAAAGGCAAATTAAACTGATTTTAATTATTAACTATTACATTTTCTTCTTTTGATTTCAGGAGACGATGGTCTTTCTCCATTGCTAGCTACTATATGTGGACGAGAACCTCCTGGGCCAGTAAGATCAACTGGAGAGACAATGTTCATCCGCTTCGTGTCAGATGCAAGTGTCACTGGAGCTGGATTTAATGCCTCGTATCACAAAAGTAAGATCTGTTTCTCTTCTTTCCCAGATAAATTTCTGCCTTGCTGTTAACTGAGTAAGAAAAGAAAAGACTAATGATGGCATTTTTATCATCTGTCTACGATCTTCTCACAAACATACCTTAAAAAATCTCTGACTCTGCAAAGGTAATATTTGCTGTTTGCTCAACAGTGTAGGGCAACAAAGCATGATTCAACCAGAGTGGTCACTTTCCAGAAGTAAAAAAGTGTATATGCAAAAGGTTGTAACAGCTTACTTGGAGGGCGAAAGAGAAAGAATACCCAACTAAGAGAGGGAAGTAAATGACTCAAAGCACTGAAAAAAAAAAAAAAAAAAAAAAAGAGAGAGGCAGATATTGAGAGTACATAAGTTCCTGCAGGAATGTCAGCAGTTTGCAGTGACACCCTTTCCGCATGCACCCATGGCTGATAACTGATTCCTGAACAGGCTGAGGCACCAAGGAAGGTGTTAGGATAATGGACAGTTGGGAGAAGTTTTTTTACCGCCAGCTTGAGTAGGTGACAGTGGTTTAGTCCATGCTAAAAGCAATAAACTCAGACATCATGAGAGTCATTCCATGAAAGGTCCATGGTATTGCTGTTTGCTTACTTGTCTGTTAAGTCTGAGAACTGAGTTTCAATGTCAAGATGTTTGGTGTGCGTCATCTTGCAATCTACTAAATTGTACTTGGGAGAGCCTTCATTTTGTGCATTGCTCTGTGGCCCTCAACTTGTCAAATATTTGCTTCAACATTTGCTTTTACCTGTACCAACTTTCCTGTAAGAGACCGTTGTTTTCTTTTCTTCTGAATCAATATTTGAATAGTTGACACTAATATTTTTCTCTTTGCTTCAACTCCTTTTCTCAGGTTGCGGAGGCTATTTGCATGCAGACAGGGGTGTGATCACATCCCCCAGTTACCCTCAGGACTATACTCCTAATCTGAATTGTTCCTGGCATGTACTGGTAACCTCTGGATTTATCATAACCGTCCATTTTGAACAACCTTTTCAGGTTAAAAGTGAGGATGCTTCCTGCAACTCTGGTGATTACGTAGAGGTGAGGTTATTAGCAAAGTCCCAAATTCTCAAAGGTATTAAAGCTTCTGAATCTTACAGATTTTAGTAGCAGTGAGACAGTGCAGGTTCTTAAGGGGTGGAAATAACAAATTGAAATACCACAGAGATTATTACTCTGTTTCTGTCTTATTTATTGCTGTGCGTAAATTAAACTCTAGGTTATTGTTTCTTTCCGTGGATGGAAGCACTGAGATGGAGCATGCTCCAGGCTCGTGTGACTTCAGCAATTTTTTTTCTTCTAGCTTAAGAATGGGCTAGATGCTTCTGCCCCACCCTTGGGATCTGGAAGGGGAAATGGACGTTTCTGTGGAAGCAGCCCCATCTCTACCATGTACACCACAGACAACCAGCTATTTGTCCACTTCATTTCGGACAGCAGGAATGAGGGTCAAGGATTCAAACTGAAATATGAGGCTAAGAGTCTAGGTAAGTCCAGCAAATGAGCGTGAGTTCTGTAACTCAATAGACGTAAATTGCAATTTCTCCTCTTAAAGAGGGTTTTTGTTATAAATCCCAGCCCAGATGGAATGTAAGTCAGTGAAATCAGATGTCCGCAAAAATGTCCTTTTTTTTTCTTTAGTGTGTGACTTCTGATCCTATTCTCTAATTTCTCCTTTGTAAAGACAACCAGATGCAGCTTATCAAAACTGGAGATATTGAAGTAGAATTATCTTGGGGTAGGGAAACCTTTGATTGGGAAGTAGCCTCTGAAATTAAGGAGAGATGTTCATAATTCATGCAGAAAAGGGAGGAAAAAAAAAAAGCCTGGAAACAGAACATTATTTTAAACATTCACTACCCAGTGCAACTGCTAAGTTATGTCAAGAATGATGTACTCTAGTATGAATAGAAAGGTGATAACATTTCTCACAAGTTTTTCTCCCAGCTGAGAAAATAACATTCCCTGCCAGAGCTAACATGTTTTGAGGAATGAAATAAAATGAAGACTCAGGTTCCAGGGGTAAATCGGGGATTTGACATTTGCAGTTATTCCACTGTATTTGTGACACACGCCACTTGGGACACCAGGAGGCCTGCCTGCTCTTAATCAGTGTAACTAAACACAGCTAAGGCAACCTGTCAACGTACTCCAACTTTTAAGTGCTTGTTTTCTGCCTACTTTTCCCTGTTGCCACAAAGAATCATTGCTAGCATTTCTGTAGGAGATTCATAAAGGGGATGAGTAAAGCTGTACAGTAGTGTTTCTACTGTTTAGAAAGCTTAACTAAAACTCTGTGTTTACCAGAATTGTTAGAATAGCCTTTTTTTTTTTTTTTTTTTTTTTTTTTTTTTTTTTTTTTTAACAGAAAGCTTCTGTCCAAAATGAAGGTACTTTTGTAGGATAAAGGACCAGAACAAATCCTCATGTTTGCTCTGACTGGCATTTCTCATGCATTCATTATTACATTAAACAGGCATTTCAATCATTTTGACATTTGGAAAGCAGATGTAGGAAATGATTCACAGTAGTAATGATGACTCTGATCTGTTGGCTTTTCTTGCTTTGAGAACTGGGATAGGAACAAGGCAAGAAGTTTGTTTCGTGCTTGGCTATAAGAAACCAAACTAAGGAAGACTTAAGAGCGGTTTAATTTAAGGACCAGAACATTTGGAATTGAGGAGAACTAGGTAAACAGTAGCACGGGAACATAGGATTCTACTGCATTAAAATGATTTCCCACAGCAAGCAGTGAAAAGCATTCAGTTTTGATGTAGCTATATGACACTGAAAGAAAACTGTTGGAATATAGTGATGATTCATATTTACAATGCCTCACCCATTTCCTTAACGTGTTGTTTTTTTATTGGCAATCTTTTCTTTCCCAGCTTGTGGAGGGAATATTTATATCAATGATTTCAACCCCAGTGGATATACGTCTTCCCCCAACTATCCGAACAATTACCCCTCGCACGCTGACTGTGTCTGGACCATAACTGCTCCTAATGGACATGCAGTAGAACTTCAATTTGAAGATCAGTTTTACATTGAACCTTCACCAAAGTATACATCCACATTACTTTGCCCGCGTTTCTTCAAAGACTTCATCCTAATTTTTCTTTCCATGTTACTTTCTCTACTTCCTCCCAGAGCACACTTCTATTTTTGCAATCAAAAATGATGAGAAAATATTTAAGAGAGATGACTGAAGCTATTGAGTCACTAGTATACGTTGCAGTGCATGATACAGATAAATACTGCAGACAGAGAGGAGGCACCCATACTTAAAAGGTGTTTTCTGTAAAATCTTTTCCCTTGAGTCTTTTCATTTTCAGACTTTCATTGTGACTATCAACTAGTTTTAAATCCAGTCGATTACCACCACCTGTCTGCTGATTTTCAATGACTCAACATGTTTTGCATCCCGCTCCCTGAAGCATGAAACAAGGCCCAGTTTGCAGGTGGTGTAACTTCACTGATTTGGAGATAGGCCAGTATATGCCAAAAACAGCCCTCACCTGTGAGGCCATATTCAGAAAAAACAAATGGTGCAGAAAGGAGAATCCCAAAGGTATTCTTTCTTTCGGAGTTCCCAGGATGTCTTCTGCAGACTGCTGCATTATTCTGAAGGCAAAGCCATTGGTTAAGGTGTTTCAGGTCTTTTTATGCCTGCCTATGTATATCCCCAGATTTGAATTTTTATTCCTTTCATTTGCGTTATGTCTGTTCTTTAACTTATTGATCATCAAAGAGACTTAGTCTCATGGCTAAATGCTGCCAAAAAAAAAATGAATGTTAAAGATGGTCACGACTACTTTACTGACTTTATAACCTCCCAAGGATACACTTTTGTCACATCTGATCTGTTTATGGGCTGGGTTTGAGTGAATCTTTCTCAGTGTTTCTAGCACTTCTTTTGATTCAAGTACTGGATGACTATCATTGATCATTAACTTGTTGATTCTGTCCTGGTCATGGTGCATGGAAACTGATCTAATTTACTACAGATTTGTGGCTTTGTACATTTATGTAAATGGTTATAACAATTACTGCTATACACTGAACAAAAAATTCTCTCTTCTTCTAGCTGCACTTCAAGTTACCTAGAGCTACGTAACGGTGCTGACTCGAGTGCCCCTGTCCTTGCCAAGCTTTGTGGGAGCTTGTTGCCAGGCTCACAGAGATCCTCAGGAGCTGTCATGTACCTGAGATTCAGATCTGACAGCAGTGACACCCATGTGGGATTTAATGCTAAATATTCAATTGGTAATGCTTCCATTTATCAATTTCTTTTATTTTGGGGAAGATTCTGGTCAGTTACCAGGCTTTTTAAATGGAATTTAAACCATGCATAAGAGTTAGACTGGTAGACACTTGCTTCTTCCAATTAGCGTTAGTGCTATGACATCAGAATCATCATATGGATTAACATCAGTGTGTCCTAAACCTAGCAAGAGATGGAAATTATGGAAATATGAATAGGAAACTGATCACAGATCTGCAGCAGTGAAAATAAAGACTGGGTAACCTCTCATCAAAGACAGTTATCAAAGGGGCAGTAGCATAATGGTGAGGTGGATAAAGTCATGCAGCATAAGTTAATTTTCAGTATGCAAAATTAGCATCACTTTCATAAGCAGAAATGTGAAGGGGAATGTAAAGATTAGCAAAGAGTTAGCAGGAGGACCAATCAGAAGCTTCTCAATGTAAATGTTAATCAATGTAGCATAACGCTGCTAGACAAACAAGGACAGCGCAACAATGGAGTGAAGAAATGTGTAGTAAGACTTATCTGTCAATTGGGAAAATAAATATTTTAAAATTATTTACTTTCAAGGTTCAAAAATAGTATTAGAAAGCACTAACAAAGATTTAAAATAAAAAATAGTATTTGATCAGATCAGAAATATGGTACCTTTTAATTTTTTGACAAGTTTAATAATCTTCAAAGTTCAGTGGCTGTTACGTTAGCGTTACTCATATAGGAAAGTCTTGGACTGTTAATTTCTCAAAGGCAAAGTAGTGAACACTATTGCTTTACACAGGATTTTGCTGATTGTGTTAAATCTCAAACCCTTGAGCCAATGTAGTGTCCTGTGATATTTCTGAAGCTGAAAACTGAAGCAACTTCAAACTTCGGAAAATGTTAGTATCCTAAGCCATTATGCATTTATATATCCATAGCAGATTTAAACAGTCATCTCAACTACGTGCCAGTCATTCTGGAGCAAAGCACTAATCTCTCAAAGCAGACAGTACGTACACCATTCTTACTGTCATGAAAAGGTACCTGGCAGACACACAGACTACACTGTAAAATCCAATATATTCCATCAGGGAATATTATTTTGTGTGAGCTGTGTTATTATGAGTTTATATCTGCAGGTACCACAGATAAGAGAGTTTTCAGAGAGTGAAAATTGAATATAAATTGTTGCTTCCTGAATTATGCAGTTTTTTCCTCACGAACCACTCCATCACTCCATCACAAGGAGTGGTATCTAACAGGAAGGGACTGCAGGAAAGAGAAGAGGAATTTGAATCATAGCTTTAGACACAAACCGGCAATTACTTTTGCCAGTAACAAAACATTTAGATCCATTTTTAGGAAACTAAGTTTCTTTATGAATATTTGATACAGAGTTCCATACATTGAACGTGAGATGTTTCTTTGTCTTTTTCAGAAGAACTGGATTTTCTAGTAAATATGGATATGGGTAGAGATTAGACATGGTCCTTGAAATCTGTGAGTTTATTCAAATTAATGAGAGACAGGCAGATAGGAAGGGGTGCTTGCAATGGAAGTGGTACATGTGACAAACAAAACTAATTTGACTGGTTGAATTAAAAAGAAAATGTGGAATATTTTTGGTCAGAAAGCAATTCTCGATGGATTACCACAGCTACAGAATAAGTTGCTTGTGCCTTAGCTTTAGGTCTTGAGCTGTCTTCTAAAAAAGAGCTCATCTCTCTGAGCTCCTTCAATCAGCCTAGCAGTGTTCTTGCTTTTGCAGCTCCCTGTGGTGGTATAGTGGCAGGACAAACTGGCATCATTGAAAGCGTGGGATATCCTGACCTTCACTATCCAGACAACCTGCTGTGCGAATGGTTTCTTCAGGGGCCTAGAGGCCACTATCTTACCATCACACTGGAAGACCTGGATATTCAAAACTCCTCTGAATGTGCAAATGACTTTGTGGAGATCCGAGAATACAATGCTTCTGGTCTGAGAGTTTTTTCAGTGTTTGTCCTCTCTTTCCTAGTAATGCTGAGAAACCTTACCAGAGGTTCCTGAAATCATTCCCCGTTGGGCATATAGTGTCCCTTTTGAACGTACAGTGTTTGCTCCTGTCTGCCTTGCTCGCTGAAAGAAAGGCAAACAAAACCTTTCCCAGCAATTTCCCAGCAGTAGACTGATTTTACTAGTTTACTTAATGTGGTCCTTCAGTATAAATGGAAACAGAAATAACATATTTGATAAAAAAAATTGTATTTCTGTATTTGATTTTTACAGGAAATTTGTTGGGCAGATACTGTGGTAACACTCTCCCTGATGCTGTGGATACCTCTGGCAGTTTTGCTTATGTCAAGTTTGTCGCTGATGGATCGATAAATGCCCGAGGATTCAGACTGCGCTTTGATTCCAGTACTGAAGGTTGGATTTGCAAGGCTGCAAGTTACTTTCAGGGCAGAAACGTACTGCTCAGTATATAGTCTAGTACAGCATACATTGTAGATCAGTTATTTTTGGAGTGGTGTATATTTGGTCTTCAAATTCATTGCTAGGTAAAGTATAAATAGAGCTCTCTGGTTACTGCTTAGCCAAAACTTTGAAAGGCAAGCAGTCTCTGTAATGGATGATGCTTTCAGTGATAGGTTTCAATCAGCAAAGCACGCTTCTCTGCACCTTTTCTCTGCTGCAGTTGCTCCAGGGATGCCTTGCCATACCCTTCTCTTGATGAGGAGGAAGGTAAAGAAATGCTATGATGTTCCTTTATGTTATTCTTTTCCTTCTTTTAAGGTGAGTGGTATTCTTAGATCTCCCTAAAGCCAGTAGTTTGGAGGTAATGCTTTGTTTTGTTTTCTCGCTTTAAAGGGTATAATTTATTTGTTCTCAAAATTAGTTAATTTGGGAAAGGAGGGAGAAAAGGAGCTGATCGTGTACAAACTGAGAGTACTCCTCCATAAAAAATGAATCACCACCTTGCAGAATTATGCTCTCATAACATAGTTTAGCATACCAGATTGTTCTCCTTAGAAATTTTGCCTTTCTAAGGAAAAGATCTTTCCAGTCTTACTATTAGTGATGATTCATGGTAGCAGCATCACAAAACTGCAGAGGCACTGAGGTTGTAAGGAGTGTCCAACCATTCAAGCAGGATCAGATAGAGCAGGCTGACCAAGAATATGGCCAGTTGAGTTTTGAATGTCCTCAGGGGCAGACATTCCAAAACCTCTTAGGACAACTTATTCCAATATTCAATAACCCTCGAAGTGATAAATAAGAAAAAAATCTGGTGAGTTTTAAAGAAATTATTTGCAGTAGTTGTCTTGAAAAAATCTGCCAACCCTTTTTAATTCCTTATAGCTTCATCTGAAAGCTTCCTTATCCTTCATCTTTGCTTCTGCAATAAAATAACAGAGTAGGAAACAGAATCCAAAGGAATGTTATTTCACTCCCAGGACCTTGTTATGCAGAAGAGAAACTGTACTAGCAAAAATTAAATGCAGGTGGATACAGAGATTAGACTATTCTATAGGATTCTGTGAGGATGAAGAAAGAGACTAACTCTCCCACTGTACTCCACTGAACTATATCTCTGTATTTGAAGAAAAAACCAAGTACAGATTGGCAAGCTTACACCATTAGTCACAGAAGAAAAATGCATATATCCAAGACTTTTAATATTCTTTCATCAGAGTACAATTTTATATTCGTAGCAAAGATGGGAACAAACAAAATAACTGTACTGAAAAAGTATTGCTTAAAGCCCTTCGTGGCTTTTTCTCTACCTCTGTTAACAAGCAGAGGAAAAACACATCCTTCCATCATTACACTAAGGTCCTGCATAGTCATCTGAAAGGAAGTAATATCTCAATACAGCCACATTAAGAGGCTTGTATTGCTTTGCAACAAAGCTCGAGGGTCACTCAGGCTTCTGAAGTCTGACATAAACCCTTCAGAGAAGGACGTGTTAATAATTAGAGCTGCTGTGGCCTATTAACATTCAGCTGCTTTTATGGATGAATAGGAACTGAGGAACTCAGCTGTTAGACAAATGTATGAACAGAATAGTCACAACAAATCAAGCTTTCAGGATCTCTTTTTCTTGCATTATTGATGGGAATTTTTTTATTATTTATTCATTTATTTATGCTATTAACTCTATAAACAATGTCCCAATATCTGGATATTTCAGAATGCGGTGGGGATTTCTCTGCCCCTGTTGGAATGTTTACTTCACCGAACTATCCCAACCTATACCCACATAATCGAGTGTGTGAATGGAGGATCACAGTGGAAGAAGGCCGACGCATCATCCTAACCATTAATGATATGAGAACTGAAGAACACTGGAGGTGCTCATCAGATTATGTGGCTGTGAGTATTGTGTGTGAAGACAGAATACAGAACGTAATACAGCTGAAAGGTCATTTATGTCTACATCTGGTTTTAAGACAAATCACAATTTCATCCAGAGGAAACAGATAAATGAAAGTTAGCCCTGCTGAGTCACATCTGATAATTTTAAAGTATAGATATTCTGGAATTCGTGAGCCAGGCATAGGGGAGGATTTGAAGAACCAGGCTTCAATGTCATTAATTTAACAGTGGGTAGAAGTACCTCCAGCTCCCCTAGTCTCTTATGGACATCCAGGTATGTTTGTTGCAGGATCTGCAGGGTTCTCACCATGCAGCCCTAATACAGTTACATTACTCTCTGTCAGCATCTATCTCATCCCTACCCTTTCTCCCCCAGCAAGGCAGAGTTCCCTACATATTACCCGTACCCTGAGCTCCACCATTTTATCGTATTCAGTTTCTCATTTGTTCAGGTTAGCAGTGCAGGATTTAGTTTTACCGTGATCAGAAGCTAGTTCATGTACAAATGTGAGGGAGTGAAGGAACTTTCCCTGGTGATTTGTGGGTGATCTTCTGCTTGTTTTCCTTTATGGGTACTTTAGAGAGACCAGAAGGAATGGCTTTTTGTTGAATAATGAAGTAATGATCTTTTAAAGGATGATCTGTCATGCTACTTGATGTGCCTTCAGCACTTATTCCAAATCTCAGTAGGAAACGTCTTTTCTACCTTGCTGAGATTGTAATAGAAAGAAAGAAACTAAGTCCTAGGCTAAAGTCTGTGTGAAAGAAACTGTGCAAATTACAACTGAATCAGCAAAAAGTGAAATGTTTGTATTAATCAAAAATGCCCATCAGCACTGAATATTTTGGAGGACATTTTTTATAAAGATGATCTTTGTTTTAAAAAGAATTAAGATATGATCATTTGCAATGAAATGAATGTGATCAGTAGCTTTAGACTGAAGCTCCAAATATTTAATTAAAATACTGTTTTCTTTCCTAAAGAAACTGTTCAAATTTCAGGAACAGTTTGCGTTTGTTATGTTTGAGTTTTGACAAAATAAGCAAGGTATTTTTGATGTTTTACTTTGAAGTCTCATCTGCTCAAGTTAGTGGAAGTTTGATCTGAGGTTTTGAGTAGATCTGGGAACTAACCTGCTGTCAGAGACATCAATGAACTTTGTGTTAAAGAGGTGAAGCACTGTTGTATGTGATACAGGAGATGCTCATAAGAGCGTATCTCAGAAGTTATTTTGACCCAACAGGTTTACAATGGCCTCAGACAGAACTCTCCCCGTCTGGTCAAGCTATGTGGTGAGGTAAACCCAGGCACTGAGGTGAAATCCTCTGGAAACACTATGAAAGTTGTTTTGGTAACAGATATGTCCCATGCAACCAGAGGCTTCAGTGTCTCATACACATCTAATGAAGATTCAGGTAAGTTGTGTGTTTGAATTAAATGATTCATTTCATAACTAAATTTCTGGTGCATGACAAAAATGACTGGAGCAGCTAACAGATCTCTGATACCTTTTTCCTCTCCCTTACATCTCTGGATGGGTGTGTATCATGTCTTTAATTAGTTAGAAAGGACTTGGAAAAAATGGGGAATCTCTTGGATTTACAGACTTCAAATCAAAAGAACTACCTCTGCTGGATCATAGTCCTTACTCTCACTACTGATTTATTGTTTTGTATTTAGTCTTGTGTTAGAGATGATCTAAAGTGGGCCTATTCCATGAAGAAATCTAAAAGGCATACTGCTGTAGACTACTTGAATAATTCAAGTGTTTCCTTATTAGTCATGGGGGTAATTAATTTCCTGTAGCTTGTGAAAGAGTTCTGCTAACCTACTTTTGCAAGTGTAGCCTCCAGGGAGATGACTGGCAGACCTTTACTACTAGGGCCTTAAGTCTTTCAAACTTGATTCTTCCCCCACATATGCATCCTACTCTAGCATGGGCGTGCTGCTCTTGAGGGTATATTCCAGAAAAATCTCTTGAATTTAGAATTAGTACTGCTGAGCAGTACTGAGTTGGAACTGTAATGAGATTTTTTTCACAAAGTTAGCTAATGCTTGTTGTATTGATGGTGCTGGTGAAATATTTTCATGCTGTGAGTAACAGTTATTTCTTCACTTTACACACGTTTTTAGAGATTTGCAAATAACTTCCAAGGTAAGAATCCTCTTGTACAGGGCATTATGAACAGGGATGGTTGTCCTGTACAAGAATCTCTACTATTTTAAAATAAATTGTATTGTTTCTGCAGTTTGTGGTGGAACTCTGATGGGATATACAGGTGGGAATTTCTCTTCTCCTGGTTATGATGGTGTTAAGAATTACACAAGTAAACTGAACTGTGAATGGACCATTGAAAATCCCTCCCACTACAACTCTTCCATATATATCTCTTTCGAGGATTTTCACTTGGAACATCATCAGGACTGCCAGTACGACTATTTAGAGTTACGCATAGGTTGGTATGTTCAGAAGGAGAATGGATTAAGCTTATCAAGATTCTGGTTGTGCAACTATGTTTGTACCAAGTCTTATTCATGTATTTGCAGAGACTGACTGTTGTAGGGTCTGTCCATTTGAAAGTGTGTTCGTATGCACGCCTCCCATGTTGCCTTTTAGCCCAGTAGTGGGATTTCAATACCAGTGCAATGGATGTGTGGATCTCACCGTTCTTTCAGGACAGAAAATTCAAAAATAGAGTATAAATCTTTGGAGTATAAATTGTTCTGTGGTGTTTGCAATACATACAATATGAATTTCACCTCAGATCCCTTGGAAGAATGCAGTCAGGGAGAAGTCGATAAAAAAATTATTTTGTCCATAGCCCATTCTCTCCTTGCTCTTAAGATATCTCCAGGGACAGCAGAAGTAGATTAAAAAATGCTTTAATTATTCATAGGCTCTGGGCCACGTACTCCAGTTTTGTAAACTATAAGGTGATTTTCCAAAAGCAAATTAGTATTTCCTGTGATGCTTCATCACAAAATACAGATTAAAGCATTTAAAAACAAAAGCAGTAACAAGGTTATTGCACCAGTAATGTCTCTGTATCTTTGGGCATGTTTAGCCATCCACTATAAAAAGCAATTGGTAGTGTCATATGAAAATCACTCAGCTAATGTTAAATGTAGTATGAAAGCTCCAGCTGTACTCTTCACTGAAAGGATGAATCCGTAAGTCCCAGCGAGAGCAGGTTCTAATTTACCAGGAAATTGTTTCTGAAAGGTTGGGATCTGAGAGCAGGAATCTGTTACATGCTCATATGCATTAATTTGAATGAGGCCACTTGGTTGCATTGCATCAGTTTATCATGTGCAGAGCCAAAGCATGCATTGCTGCAAAGTCTAACAATTCCTTCCCACTTATGCACCGGAACTGGGAAGTAATAAAAAGAAAACTGAAAAATATGTAACAAAATGTTTCTGATCAATTACTCATCAGTTTTCGCTGTCCTTGCTTTATTGTGAACCACAGACCTCCAGGCAATACAAACAAAAGAAAGAAGAAAAAAAAAGTCAGTCTTTTTTTGCACTATAAACTTTTGTCATCTAAATAGCAAAGCATATTCTGGCCATACTAGTGGATCTTCAGTTTCCCAAGAGCAGTCTCTTGGGAAACTGCCCTAATTCTGCTCTGCATGCTGACAATTAACTTTTAATAAGCCATGAAAAGCAGATGGTGCAGAATATCAGTAAACTCAGGTAGATGCTGTTTGAGTCTCCCAATACAGTAGATATGAATTTCTGGAAAATCCAGTTCAGCAGGAAGTCATCCAGGGACCCTAATGAAGCTGAGATGTGTAAAATTATTTTGAGTTACCCATACAACACAATTAATGATACTCTATGGAGGGGGGAAAAAAAAAAAAACAACAGAATTTAGTCTGTGTAGTCATCTTTAAAAAAAAAAAATTATACATCATCTTTTAGCCTTGGGGTTCAAGGCATTTCCAGTGGCGGGCTGTGTCACTGCATGTTACAGAAGAGTGAAGCTACTCAGCCATGTTATCTGGAATAACCATGCTTGAGCTTTGAAGGATGCCCAAAATTTCTCCTTTCTGCTCTCTTGACTTTGCAAGAACAGCCTGCCATTCTGCATGGAGCTAGGAGATGCTTTTGAATAGACAGTTTTAAGACCAACATGCTGCTATTGTTAGAAAAGCAGACTTAGGAATAGCATTACCTGGCTTCAGGAACACTGTTACACTTATTTTCCTTCTCCTGAACATATATCAGTAATAAACAGGAACGGTTACTTCTACCACTATGATGGAATAAGAGCTTACAACAGCATGAGCAGAAGTGCTACTGTCTGTGTCATGCTTTCCTTTGTGGTTTTGATTATTTGAGCAAACATTGGCTTTTTTTTTTTTTTTTTTTCCTCTATATACAAAGCAGTATATGGGAAAGAGATTCACACAATTAATACAGCAGTGATGGCTTGCTCTTGGATCATATCATTACATTGTAGAAAATTCAAAATCCCTGTTGACTTTAACGATGGATGCCATGAGCACATAGGCTCAATAGCCTTCCACACAATAAGGTCCTTGGGCCATCTCTTCCCTTCATTCTGCCCCAAAACTTCTGTAGACCTGTTGCTGAGTTTTCAGGTATGGTGAGTCATGTGAAACAAAAGTGTGCAGGATGTCAGGGAGAGGAGAGAAGGAGCTCAAGATATTAAAAGGATAATTAATACAGCTTTGAAGAGTACACTGTCGAAGAGATTTAGACCCTGCCAATGAGCCGTAGCACTCTAAGTATACTTATAACAAATGATCAGATTGAACTGTTGTAACATATACTTTGTTTTCTAGTCAAAATCAAATAAAATGCATGTTTTTCCTATGTACTCCTTTATGTTTCTGTACCTGTTTTAGGATTCAAAAACTGTATTTCTTTTCTTTCTTTGCTCAGGGGATGCTGATGGAGAGCTAATAGCCAGACTCTGTGGTCAGGCTGCACCATCAGTGCCACTTGTGATAGCTGCACCCCAAGTTTGGATACACTTTGTAAGTGATGAAAACACAGAAGATAGAGGATTCTTGGCCCATTATATATTTGAAGGTAAATGACTTGATAGGCTATTGCCTTTGCTGACTAAGAAAAATGTTGCCATTCGTTTGGTGATACTGAGAATTCATACCATGGGATCAGCTCTCAAAGAGATCCTCAGAAGTTCTGCAGTTTCTGCAACTATTTATATCCGTCTGAAGCAAACATATGCTAGCAATTAGCTTTCAGATTTATTTTCTGCTTCTTTGTTCCCATTCCCTGAACCACATTTGAGTTTTTGCAATGCACTGCAACACTCAGAACAGCTGTCTGCTCTTGGGAATAGGGACATAGCAGATAATACCAGCCAAGTTTGACTCACTTCAAATAGGCCTCCAGACTGCTAGCATGGCTGAGATGTGTTCTGCTACTTGAACCCTTGCACTCATTTTGAAATCGACTTAGAGCCATATCAGTGCAAATTACACCCTTTTGCCATTTATGGCCCAGCACAACTATTCTTTCTGTCACAGCTGAAATTAGCCTTGGGGGTTATCTAGACACATAGACAACTTTTTGTTTTGATTATGTTGGCCCAAGAATGGCACCAGTTTGCTTAGGAGTCTGAGATAAAAAAATGGAAGATAAGGCAGAAAAGACAGCTCTAAGTGTTAATTGCCAAAGGTTTTGCAGAGCTGTATTAAGTGTCAGAATAAGTGTGAACTCTCAAGGTCATTCATCTATTTACTCAGTAATTCAATGACAAAGGTTTTAAAACTAGGGCTTTCCCAATAAATTATTCACCCATGCACGTGTCATCCAAAATCACCTGTATTAGTCTAATTATTTTTTAGTACTACTTCAGGCTGAAGAATATTCCAGTCGCTTGCTTAAAGTGTTCAGTGTGTTGAAATGTTACTTTTTTTTCTTCAGCCTGTGGTGGTATACAGTCAGATGAAAGGGGATTTATCTCAAGTCCTAATTACCCAGAGCCATATGGCAACCTGAATCACTGCTCCTGGCTGTTGGAAGCCCCTGAAGGTGAAACCATCACTGTGAGTAATAATGCCATGACTGTGTGCACGACTGGCAATGTGGGAAAGCACCCTCTGAATCTCGGAGAAGAGATTTGAGATAATTTGGAAAATCAGAAATGTGGATGAATGAAAAATCCCTCTCTCTGTTTTATTTAAGGAAGAGTGTGAAACAACTAACTTAAGATTGTGCTTTTTGGAAAATAGATCCATATCTATCTTGACCTCAAAGCCATAAGGCTGATTTCTCCTTCAAAACAATGCCTTTCTATCCGTAGGAAAATAACTCCTATTATTAGATGTGAATGGATATGCTCACTGTCATAAGAATAAATGTGCTTTCGCACTTCTGCAGAAAAGTTAGAAGACACTGGAAAGTTAGTTCTGTGCCTTAATAGTTAGAAGATAATATGTTTACTGGTACACATTACATCAGTGATGTACCCTAATATCCTAAATAACTATAAAGAGCCTCCTGAGGTGCGACCTCCTTCAGCCACGCTGCTGAGACACCAATTTAAGTACTTTAAAGCAATGCTAGACTTCACTCGCTGAAGTATTTGACTGATCCTTCGCAGAACAGCTCAAGATAGCAACATTTGAGGTCAAGGTCAGAAAAAAATATCTGAAAAGCAATTTTGTTAAAACACATCGCAGATTTTCACATGTAATGGCTTTAACTATTTTCCTGTTGTGTTTTCTTTGTTTACAACTACAAAGCATTTTGAAGAAATGCAAACCCACAGTCCTAATTATTTTGTTGCACGATATTTGGATAACTGACTATGTGTTAGCTCATTTACAGGAAGATTTTAGTAGAATGCAAAAGTTCTATTTAATCCACAAACTTGTTTAAAGCAGAACTAATCTTAAATTTCAGAGGACAGAGTAGAAGACCCCTACTCAATGAAGGCAGACAAACCTTTTCTATTATATGCCACCGGTTTCAGTTGCTGGTAAAGTTCCGAACTTGAAAAATTTAAGCTACATTTGTACTTGGTCTTTGCCTCAGGCAAAGCTCTTTTAGAAATGAATAAATGTAAACAGATGCAGAAAGAATTTCCATGTATTTGCTAAACCTTTTCATCACAAAGATTCCAATTCTGGAAGTGGTAGAGGAAAAAACGCACACCTTATTGGCCAGGCAGTCATTAGCGTACCTCAGTATGCAACATCAACAAATCAGGAATCTACTAGATCGACAGTATATACCTTTAAAGTGGAAATCCCTCCTGTGTGCATATCAATCCAAGGACAAATAGTTATCAGTGTGGGAGGGAGACAGCAGTGGTAGCTGCCTTCCCAGACTGGTTTATTACGTGATGAGTTCAGACCCATAGGAACCAACCATGCAACTGTTTCTCTCAGATTTAATAGCAACTAGCATTATTTTTAGCAACTGCTAAGTGTTTTGATTCAAAGTAATAGGAGAAAAAAAGCCTTATCTTTCTGCTTGCATAACTACTTGTACTCCCATAATCAGAAGCTTTGAGAGCTGGAGAGAAGTTCAGTATTTGTATGTATTTGAGACAGTTCTGAAGGATGTATTTAACTTCAAACATATGATGAAATCCAAATATTCCCTGTTTTGAACTTGTATGTTTCTCTTTCATTTCAGTCTTCATGAGAAGTATCTGCTGTTACTTATAGCAGCAAGAGTCTAAGGAAAACTTGTAGGAAAGCATGAAGTCAGGCTCAGACTTCTGAGCATACCCCAGAACCGTTGTGCTAGGATGAACATGGACTGGAATTGCGCTAACTCTCCACCAGTGCTAGGCTCTGAACTTTGCTTTTGTCTGTTGCAGCTCAATTTTACAGCCTTCCATGTTGAAAATCATCCACTTTGTAATTGGGACTCTGTTACTATCCTGAATGGTGGCTCTCCTGGGTCTCCTGTCATAGGAAGGTACTGTGGAAACACATCCCCTGGGATCATTCAGTCAGGCTCCAACAAGCTACTGGTTATCTTTAACTCTGACCACTCAATTCAAGGAGGTGGGTTTTACGCAACATGGACAGCAGAATCTCTAGGTAAGAGAAAAATTACTGTTTTTTTCTTGGTCTAGCACAGCAGTACATCATATCTACCCAGCACTTTTCAAGTACAAGATGAAACAGGATTCTTCCTCATTAATTAAGTTTGTATTACAGAACAAAATAAATACCTGTCAACATCTTCAGCATTCCTGAGAGAAGCTAGTATTAAAATAGTATTAAGCTAGTGTTTATTAATCTCACACAATAAAATCAATTTTGGAAAGGTGCATTTTTTAAGCCTCCTACTGGCAATTTCTTGATGCCTGTAAATTGATCCCATGCTCATTATCCTTCCAGCAGTGGCATCTATTGTCAGCAACTGTGAGACATTTATTTCTCAAACGTTATTTGTTTCACAGTTTGATTTGGTTTAAGCATTTAAAACTGGAAAGAGGTCAGTTTCAAAACAGGAGGAGGCGGAAATTCTTAAAGAGCACTTATGACTCAGCAGCCTTAAAACTTCTAACTTTAATGGAGATATTGGTACTCTTTTGAGGGTGGTGTGCATGCAGGACCAAATTGGTACATTTTAAGAAGCTAACTTCCACCTTTTGAAGCTAACTGTTGAAAATATAATCTCTTTGGATATAAAAAATAATGAAGGTGATTCACCATCTGCACACTGTCCTTCAGGAGGTAACTAATTGCAAGTCTAGATATGACAGTTGGTGGCAGGGAAGAATTCAGTGCATCTTCCTGCCTCAACACAGGGCACACAATGCTTTTTCCAGCATCACCTCCAGCTGCAATCCTGGCTGCTACTGATCAGCTTTCCATCAGTTAATGATCTAATGGTCCACACAGGCAGTTAATATGCCTGAGTTGAATATTGGTGACTGCCTGATAAAGGGAGTGTTTTCTTACATGTACCAATAGTTTGTGCTTGTGTGAGTATACACTGTCTAAGAAGATTCTGACACTTTTTGGTGTTGTCACTGGGATTTCATGCACAAGGAAGGCCAGCCTTCACTGATACAATAGACACCAGCGTACACATGCTATATGCATATTCAGTATTCTCTCTGTGAAGGTTTCTTTTTTCTTTTAGATACTTTCTTACCTTTCCTCAATTTTCTTCTCACTTGTCCACTAAGAAACTCTAGGTTTGCATTCTGGATGTATGAGCAAAACATGCCTTCATATTCCTATCCCAAACACAATTGCCACTATCTAACACAGATAAAGTAATAGTAAAATCTTCCTTTTAAAGCTGATATATATATTGTTAACTGAGGAAAAATAAGAGTATTATAAAAAAATTTTTTTTTTTTTTGCTCTTTATTCATCCTTCATACATAATTTCTGAAATAATAATGAGTTGCTTGTACTGTACACTTAGCCCTAGTAAATTATTCTTGGCAAAGTATCCGCAAGTATGTTTCACTTTAACCCAGCTCATTATGTATAAGAACATGAGATGCAGCAGAGCCATGACCAGCTATTCCCTTTTATAAACGAATCTGTTAACAATTTTTAAAGGCATGGTTTTTAGCCCTCTCCCTAATCCTACAGAGATACACAGGGCTGCCTGGGCTGGAGGAGATGTCACTATTTTGCCCTGGGTGAATGGATATAGCCTGAGTAGATTCACATGGGAAACTGGAATATTTGCGTGATATGGGATGAGAAAAACAAGGAATCAGCACAGATTGAGGATTTTTTTTCCCTAGAGTACTTCTCTGAATGGCTGTCAGTTATTATATGCATGCCATGATGTGCAGGAGGGAACTTGTGCAATCTTGGGAGAAACTCCTTATTAATTTATTTCTGATGTTTACTCTTTATGTAAGCAATATTCGCTTCTCATTATCAGGGGCACATGGATGGGCCAGAGCAAACGGATATGAAATGTCAAGGAGAGGGAACTGTGAAGAAAAGAAAGTGAAATGCAAGGAGATAACTTCTTGAATGAAGTTACCTCCCTACTGCAGTGCTAGGAGAAGGGAAATGAAGGAAAAGATGAGTTTGGATGACCACTGGGGCTTCTCCTCTCTCAGACTTGCAGCCACGGCAGCAAGCAGACATTCAAAGTTTTCAGGCAGCATGAACAGGAAATATTTTAACATTTCTCTCACTTGTTTCTCATTTCTCTAGGATGTGGTGGGATCATTCATTCAGATAGCGGTATGATCAAATCTCCTCATTGGCCTCAAAACTTTCCCATGAACACCAGATGCACATGGACCATCATTACGCATGAAAGCAAACACCTGGAGATGATCTTCCACAATAACTTCCAGATCCCGTATAGTGATGGAAGCTGCCAGAGCAGTTTTGTGAAGGTAAATGATTTCTCAGCTCAGCAGAGCAGTGCTTTAAGAAGTCACGATTCCAGAATTCTGTTTTACAGTCTTGTTGTGGTTAAAATGTCAAGACAAAAAAAAAATCAGGAAATTTAAGGTGGGGTCCTTGTGCCAATACAGTCTGTTTCCCATACATTTTGAGAACTGTGTATTTCTAATTTCAGCAGCACTTGAGGCTCCATCTCCAGAAGGATCCCCTCCCCTTGCATAGTGCTGCAGAAATGACAAATATGAGAAAAGTACATATGGCTTCAGAACCAGGAAATAATGAGAAAATTTTGTGAAATGAAAAGACCTTTTGAATTACTCCAATGAGTTATAAAACAGCAATGTGACACAACACTTCTACAAAACTTGTGAGCCATTCAAACCATACTAATCATTATTTTTCTCATTTCAAACTACAAAGATAGCATTCTTATCTTTCATAGGTTGTCAAGAGCCACTTGTTTTCAAAGCAAGAGAATGGAGTGGACATGCTTTGAATTTTTCACAGTGTCACTTTTTTTCTCAGGCATTTGGCATATGTTCAGTGTTTTTGTGCACATTTTCTCTGCAGCAGTACAACTCCCACTTGCAATAAAGGTCAAACATTATTTGACAACATGTAGGAAGTCTTGAGCAGCTTTACATCTGATCTACATCTAGAAACTTACAAGCTTCACTTGCACTCATTTCTGAAAGCTGTGGAAAAAGAAAATCAAATTTATTTTTTCATAGCCTGCTCCACTGATTGGTTACTGTACAATACATTACAATACATTTTAACTAATATAGAAAGCTTAATATTACTTAGTAAAGGTGCTTTAAATTTGTATTTCTAAACTGTTCCAAATAACATGGGAAAAAACATATCAATTGGAAATATTCTCCTAAGAGAAAAACCTGAAATATTTGGTGATGTTCATCTTCAGTTATATGAGTTATTTGAGTTATATGTCTGGATATGAAGAAGTGCTGAGCAGATGTAAGTTTCTCGTGTTCATTCTAAGCTGAGCAGCCAAAAAGAAGGAATCCAAAATCAATAGTGACTGTGCGAAATCTTGGACAGGCCATGGCTTATTTATATTAATCCTTTGAGCATCCATTGCCTCAAACACCTGGCCAGATGAATGAGGTTATTCGTATACCTACACTTACAGACTAACCCTTGGCTAACCCTTCCTAGGATGATTTCTTAGAGCAATCACAATTTCATATGGCTGTTCTTTATCCACTCAGATTTATTTCAAATATGTTAATTAAAAACTGATTAATTATTTATTTATCATACGTTTTTGGTATAAAATACAAGCAAAAACTGGAAAATACATATATTATTAGAGTAAATCCTTGCTTTTTTTTCTTTTAGGAGTGTTTGCCAAATAACATCTTGATTCAGGAAATGACTTAAGCACTAAGAAACTTAAAATATTTATGCCTGTGTTTCATTTTATTCATGTGCTGAAATTCAGTGCCTAAAGTGTGAACCTCAAGTACACGTTTAAATAATTACTTGATGGAGGTTTCACTTAAATGACTCTTTAAACATGCGTATGATTCTTGAATGCATGGTTTGATCAAACTCAAATTAGCTATTGATAGAATTAAAGTAATATTTTAAAAAATGAATGTTTTTCTCTATTATGCTTTTGTGAATGATATTAATTTTAATTCTCTCTGTCATTTAATACTAGTCATTGAACAAGTGAATGCAACATAGCAAAAACTGGAAGAATTTTTGATTAGTGGGACTGGATCTTAAGAATCCAGATTTTCCAGATTGGTGCTACTAAGTTGCCCTTAGGTTTTTGTTGAATTTTATTATGAATAATATAATTTTGCATTTAATAATTCGTACTAATAGAATATATGGAGGTAAGTTAGCCAAGACAAAGTTGAGGTAGATGATGATGTGCAGAAAATGTTTTTCTCCAGTTCCCGGGACCCAAACTACATTTGCTGTGCTCTTTGTAAAGGGCTGGAGCAGATGACCACCAGATGTCCTTCAGAAGTCTCTGGAACCAAAATTCTTCTGTGATTCACTCCTTGGATAAGTCTTTTTGTCCCTACTGACTATAAAGTGAGCAAAGATGTTTAGCTCCAATGTAGACATCTAAGTTTTAGTGTGAGATGAATCCTACCTTAAGTCTATGGGAAGAACAGTTGTATATGTAATTCCTGGTAATGGGTTTCCACAAGCTACATGGACTGCAAAAACACTGAACTATTTCTAATCTGGGCTTGTCAGGTATGGCAAGGAAATCATGAAGATGTCGAAGCTTTGTTAGCTACAGGATGCGGAACTTTGGCTCCTGACCCTGTTATTGCTCCAAACAATATCATAACTACAGTTTTTCAGTCTCGGGATGCTCCTGGGCAAGGTTTCTCTGCATCTTTCACAAGCAGTAAGTGGCATTTAAGCCAGATGGCTGCTCTAAACTTCCACTTTGGGTTAGTTTATGTGTGTGTATCGAGGCAGACCTCAGTCCAATGATGTGTAGAAGCCTCTACCCAGCTTCTGAACAGAAGAACTCCCTTACTAACTGCAGTGGGAGCACTGTATGCTCCAGTTTCGGGACCCACCAATGGCCCATGCCGTTCACATAAGCTGCTCTCAGAAGACATGACTTCTCAAGATCTGTGCTGGCTTTTGCTTTGCTTTATTATATTTGCAGTTCACATAGTTAAAGTGACAGTTCTTGGGCGGGCCTCTCATTTTTTTTCCCCTGGGAATGTGTTTCGTGGGGGCCAAACTCGCTGGAAGTGTAGAAGGTAGTATTCAATCACCATCAGTTGTTTGTGGCTTTTTTGTAGGATGCTGCCAAAGGGAACCACTTTCTTTTCACTGGATTCAGATTAGACGGTGAGAAATTAAGTGCTTGAAGGAAGACACTATTGAAGCATAAATAATTCTGAAATGAAATGGCTTTTCTTTTTGCAATATCTGGGCTAATGTTGTCAGTATCAACTAATAGGAAAGTGCAGCCTTTTAATGGAGAAAATCACAGACTTCACCGGCCTGTTTCTAATCTTATACCAGCATTTTACTGCACACTGTCCTTTCTTTTAAGCCTGTAGCTATAGGCTTAATATAAATAGTGATAATAATAATAAACATAATAAAATAAAGCTAGAGGCTTAAAATAAAGAGGAGCCCCTAGTGACATTCCAAAATCGTTTCAATCAGAGTGAGCTCCATGAAAATGAATAGTTCTGTGTGCTTGAGAAGTTCTGAGTGGCAAACTTCTGTTGCTTGCATGTACCACAAAACCACCCAGAGCTGGCCCTACTGCAGGCTGGATCCCCGTCTGTCAGACACGAAGCACAGATGCAACCACTTGGGCTAACACAGGCAGTTTCAAAAGAGGCTACATTGCTGATATGCCCCAGTAACCACCCCAGACAATTCAGCCACACTTGTTTTTACAAAGGGTCTTTGAAATGTTCAAGTTCTGTGCCCATAAGAATAGCAGTGCTACGTTATGGTCACTGAACTGAAGGGCTGCAGCCTGGCCTTATCCACAAACTGCCAAGAAACTATGGGAGGCTGTAGGCAGGAAGGCCCTGTTTTCCCAAAACACTACTGTGTGCTTGTGTAAGACCTACTTTTCCCATCATGATCTATACGACTCCCTGGCTTTTTGAACAGCCTCTTAAGGAGAGATGAGGTCCTTCTATATGTTATTGGTTTTGCTTCTGAAAAACTGAAATGATATTATCACCCAGATTTTAACCATGCCTTATTTATTTCTGTTTGCAGGATGTGGAATAAATTTTACCAGTCCTGCAGGTCGTATTGTCTCTCCTAACTACCCTAGCCAGTATGACAACAACTTGAACTGCAATTATATCATAGATCGGGGGCCGCAGTCACTGGTAATCCTAGAGTTTGAGACTTTCCACTTGGAAGGTAAATGGTTCTTTGTTATGTATGTATGTATTTACCATGAAGTGTAACTTCTTACTTGAAAACATTCAAGTCCTTTATCATGGAAAATGGTTGATGGTTTAATTTCCATTCTGAAAACTATTTATAGACAAACATTTACAGAGAGTTTGCACGGTTTCAGTTTTGTGTCAATGAAGGCATCGAGTGAAGATAGAGCTCACGTATATTTTACAACACTGAAGCTGGGAATTTGCCAGGTGGTTAGAGCGCAGGAGGGACTGTGGCCAATTTGGATGTTTGTTCCTGTCTTTTTTTTAACCACTCATTTTATGATCTTTTTGATCTTTGGCCAGCTGTTTTGCTTTCCAGTGTTTCTGTCTCCCTGACTGAAAAGTTTATATAAATACACCTGAGTATTATACAAGGATGTAAGAACATCTAAAAATGAAGTTAGGTGAAAGACTGCAGTAACTGAAATGCTATAAAAGTTGTTACCCTATACTAGACCATGAACAAAATTCCCTCTTGAGATTTTTCAAGTCTGGTACCATTTAGACAAGAAATAATAGGTATAATATCTGGCCTTACTGGTATGAATGGTCAAACTTTCCGAACTTTGATAGGAACAAGTTTTCATGGATGGAAATGTCATGAAAATATAGAGTATGTCCAAACTATTCAGATGGCATCACGTATTTTGAGGCAAACTTAATCTGGTTCCCTTGAAGTCAACTTGACAGAGAAAATTTTGTGTAATTTGTTACTGAACTGAGGTGCATACTTTTTCTCCAGACCAAATCACATAGTTAAGAAATAGGTTTATTTAAGTTTATTTTTAAGTTTTCAAATTGTTTTTAATTCAAAGCTACTCTACTCCAAACTTAATTTAGGTCTATGACATATGTTTCATTAAATTATTCAGAGGGGTGGAGCACCTCTCCTGTGGAAAAAAAGGCTGAGAGAACTGGATTTATTCCACCTGGAGAAAACTTCGGGAGAGACCTCACTGCAATCTTTTCAGTACTTACAGGGAGCTTATGAACAAAAGGAATACTGACTTTTTACACAGGCAGGTAGTGATAGGACAAGGGGGAATGGTTTTAAACTAAAAGAGGGGAGATTTGGGATAAATGTTGGGAGGAAATTCTTTACTCAGAGAGCGATGAGGCACTGGTGCTGCTGCCCAGAGAAGTTCTGGGTGCTCCAACCCTAGAAGCACTCAAGGCCTGGGATGGGGCCCTGGGGCACCTGAGCTTGTGGGTGGCAGCTCTGCTCATGGCAGAGGCTTGGAACTGGCTTGGAACTCTATTTCTTGTAGGGCAATTTGACCTTTTATTGTTGTAAGCTTCCTTAGGCAACATAAAATAGAAGTCTTAAGACACATGAAAGGAAAGAATTCGGTTATCAGCTAAAGGACAGCTGGTTATAACAGGGGAAGTATGACACTTTCCAGTGTCATTATGTGTTGCTTATTAATCTTCTTCAGAATCTTTTAAGCAAAGAGAAGAAAAAAAAAACATAGCGAAGAGAAATTGTGTGGGCTTAATTGGGAAAGAATATTGAAGCCACCGTCTTGCAAACTATCATGCAGAAGTGAATGTGTATACAGCAGTCCCACTGAATCTGTTTAGCATGATGTGCCTCAGGGTTTTCAGCATGAACTCTCCCAGTTCTTTCACAAAGGCAGGACAATATTTAGCAGTGTTTGTTAAAACCATTTCCAGTTATTCTGTCTGTATGGAATCATTGCACCTGCTGAGATTTTTGCTGAGTGTGGCCATTAGAGTTTTCACTATGTTAGCACAGATGTTCTGTATTGGGTTTTTAAAGTTTAGTTCCATTTCCAATTATTATGATTTACTACCTATTTGACCTCTGATAAGAAATCCAATTGTTTTTTGTTTTTTATTTCATGGTTGTTTACTAATGAAATGGAGTATCTAAAATAATGCCTGTAAGGCATACATATCTCATTGACTTAACTGGTTGAGATATTGTTTCAGACAATTAGAAGGCAGGAGGTAATTGGCCATTGTGCAGTGACACACTGAATAACTTCATGGGTTAGTCACAGATTTCTGCTGTAGAGTGGTTATGTTTTCAGTTACAATGAGAGGCCTGTTCTCATTAAAAAGAATGACTCTAAATGAGGCCACTAACCTACAGCAGTGATACTAAGACAGTATCTGGAACCTAATGAATATGACATGCATGTACTTAAATATATATTAAATACTAAATGTAGCAAGTAACAACTCAGAATAAAAGAGAAGTGGAGAAAACTGCATTTGTTGATTTTTGTGGTCAAAATATAATCTAAATTGCCTACTTTTGGTAGGCAGGGAATATATTTTTTTCTAACCTTGATATTTTGAAAATAGATATCTAGTTTAGATTTATCACCAAGATTTATCTCCTATAGTTAAGTGCAGAAATGATGCTTTAAACTCAAGGACAAATATGTTGTACAGGTGAATTGAATTCCCTTCTGAATGCCTCTCTTAACCCATTGACTATTACAGGCAGCTGTAGAGAGTAGCTCATGTAAGACATTTAAGATTTATTCATCAAAACATAAGCAAGATTAACCCTGTGAAATTAGTTTGACTCTCTAATTTCCTTGCAGCCTGAAAATGTCTCTTCGTGTGCCAAACAGTATGGTCACAAAACCTCTCCTTTGATTTGCGTTCTCTGTGAAGCTGCACAGGTTGCTGTTTGCTTCTGAACTTCCTACATTTTTGTGTTTGGTTATTTTACAAAACAAAGACAAAATCAAAACCAAATTGGAGTGAATTTGTTCTCTCAGTATCATTTCTGCAACAGTGATAATAATCTTAAATCTGTCCTTACTCCTTGGATCAAGAGTCTACTCAAACCTCACATATTAGAATTAGCCATAAAATCTTATCTATATTTACTTGTGTCTAGGAAATAATTAATCGCATCCTTCCATTGTTCATCATCTTTATTCAGACGATCTTCCCTACAAATTCAGCTTCAGTACAGGCAGTGTATTTGTGGTTCTCTTCTGTTAAAACATCCAATATGAGTTCCAAATGTTGGAAAATTAGAAGCAATGGATGTGGGCCTCCTGCTTTTAGAATTCTGTCATATTTATACTCTGTTCTCACAATACAATTGCATTCTGTTGTTACCATGTCAACATGAAAAATGCTTTAATAATCTATTATTCCCCCCCATTTTTTTTTTTGACACGCAACTGTAATCTTGTAATCTGAGATAGTGTCACAGCTTCATTGCAGAGACTTCTCTATCTGCTTTCTCAGTTGTTAATAGACATTTCAGAAAATAGACATTTTGCAATAGATTATTTTGAAAGAGGATATATATAAAAGACTTGTAATTGCTTGCTTTCCATATAGTATCTTGTGCTAAGTATCTGGTCAACATATTGCATTGGAGTGTATAACTGTGTAATGTTTCTCCTACATCATTAAATAGTATTTGTATTACCATAAATCCCAGATGCTACAGTTGTTAGTCAAGACCTCATTATTTTAAGTTTTGTGGATATTAAACAAAAGGGTGTATATCCTGTCTTAATGTGAAATGAAGCAGAATTTATGACTGTAGTCAGAAAGATGGAAAAAGACGTTAGTGATAAAAAAAATTAGGGGCCTACATGCAGTCAAGTTTTTTGTGCTGGTATCCCATCAAATAGATTATTTTATGGAGTATAATGACACTGGTCTGAGGTTTTTACTGATAAATTCCTGCTAAATAGAAAGGAGAGAACACAAAGCTATATTTCAAAATGTAAGGACAACTGAATCACTTATCATGTGACCTTTGGAAACCAGCATCTATCAGTGCTGTGAGGTACCAAGAGATGATAAATAGCGGAGAGGTTGACAACAAAAGGCCTCGAAAGCAAATAAAAGCAGAAATTTAAAGAAGGGAACATATTCACATCATACCAAGTAATTGATCTTTGCAGCAGTATTTGGAAGAAATCTTGTCAAGGCTAGCAAACAAATGTGCAGTAACCATGACTGAAAATTATTATTTCTTGGTGAGAGTTAGTGGTATGCAGAAGTTAAGAAGATAAGTGGTATGCATGAAGATAAGAACAAGTGTGTCTTGAAGACAATAATTAGGAAAGTAACTTACATTTATTTATTTAAATAACTAGACAAGTAACCAACAGAGATCCAAATCATTGACATAGACCTAATTAGGGCAGGTAAAATAATGAGACTGTCCAGAAAGAAGATGTGAGGGAAGACTAGAGGGGAAAAAAGCTCTCCTATTGAATGATTTTGTTCAGAGACAAAAATAAGATTTTAGTCTGAGCAGAAAGAGGCCTGGAGGAGGGAAGTAGACCTATGTAGTCATCAGCATAGAAACAGTAGTTGCATCTGCCCTTGGAAATGTAATTATACAAAGCTAATGAGGAGATAAAGAGAGAACAATGGGAGAGGAGATGTCTTATTGAATTCTCACAGTTGTATTATAAGAGAGGAATACAGTAATGCCAGAAGGATGAGCAAAGGCTCTTAGCAGGCAAGCTTTTATGAAGAAGAGCAGAGCTGGCTATGTGAAAAGTGCCTGTCATCTCAAAGAGGATGTGGGTCTGACATCTGGCTAAGAAAAGATCTCTGGAGACTCATGAAAACAGTTCCATTGTAGTGCAAGGGACAGAAATTGCTCTAGAAAAGATCTAAGTTAGAATTAGAGGAAATGAAACCCAGAGAAGAATTGCTGGTGATGTGCTGAATGTGTTTAGAGGCTGGAAGTATGACATGAACAGATAGGACAGAGGAACCTGAGGTTGAGGATTTTTTACAGAATAAAGCATTCCAGCATGGTGAGAAATTAAGAAAAAAATGTGAATAAGCATATAGAGAAAATGGGATAGAGATCAAACAGTCATCAATACTACCAGGAGTCATAGATCATAAGTGATATTGGCCCAAACAAGGATGATTCAAGTCCAGAAATCAAGCCTTTTGCCCTGTGCCCTGTGTCAACCATCTTAGTCTTTCCAGTTCAGAAACTCAAAGCAACTTCTGATGGACATTGTAGACCTTTGCTTTGCTGAAAAAATGTTTATCCTTCATTACTTTCTCCAAAGTGTTTTCAGAAAGAGGTCTGAGTTGCTTTCTCAAAGCTTTCCTGTTCTTAGATTGTGGTTGTCTCAATTTCATTTTTTCCATTTCTTCATATTTAAAAATTATGCTTTTTAAAAATTATATCACATTATCAAACCTTCTAATAGTAGAATGGGATATGAAGAATGTTTTTACTTTGTATTTAATGATGTAATCAGTTATATGATGCAGCTAGTTGTTTCCATCTTAGTAGCGTTTATCAGAGTCACGCTAATACCATATTTCACTTCTGGCATAATTAAAAAGCACATTAGAATACATCGTCTTCATTGAGAGCAGAAGAGATTTTAAAATTAAATCTCCAGAGAGGATCTAAAATATATCACACTGCCCTCTCTGTTGTCATTTGTGTGAATCAGAATGATCCCTGATCCCTTCATTCCTGTTTGTCATCCTATTCAATACAAGCCATCCTGTTTTCCACAACACTAGGAAGTAGCGTGTTTTGGCTAGACAATCTGCAGGAATCACTCCTCTGCAACAGTAGGCCCAGCATCTCCCGTTAAATTTAGATAATTCCTGATTAATCCTTTGCAATTAAAGTGACTGTGCCATTGCTGCTAATAGATCACAAAACATCACAACTTCAGTAAGCATGTGACACAACAGCTTCTATTATACTCATAGACAATGAAGAAAAAAGTAATAAAACACCCCGTTGTTGTATAAACATACTAACTGATGGAGTTTTATTTTCAGTAGATGCTCTGCGCTTCTCATGAACAGCACTAATCCAGCTTCCTTGCATAACTCATTTGGCTCCTTGTTTGCTCCCATGATACCCAGCTTCTCCAGATCCCACCATACATCCCATAATCCCTGGGTACCGCCAGCTCCTCCCCATGCCCATGGCTCCCAGCACAGCAGAGAGGTGGTGATGTGACCCTGAGTTCCCAACGTGTGAGTGGCTGGTGCTCAGCAGGTCCCTCCCCAAACTCACAGCCCTTACACAGCTTGGTTGTCTTTGGGGGTGTTCCTGTGGGGCTCTTCCTCAACCACTGACCTTCATGAAACTCACAGGAACTAATATGTTTGAGTTGAATCTGAGTGCAAGTGGTGAGGTGGATAGAAAGTCAGGAAGATGGGGCAAAGAGTTGGAGAGGATGGCTAATTCCCCCAGAAAGCTAACTGCAAATGAGAAAATAAAAAAGTAGGGGGAAGAATTCCAGGATGCTAACTTCCCCATTTCCATTTTTCTTAGTGCTTCTGAATAGGCAGCTTTTCACTCACCTTAATAACTGTACTGACCTGACCCCTGAAGTAGATTGCTCCTGAAAAACATATTTCCTTTTCCTGATGATTGGTCATCTCCAAATCTCCACTGACTGCCACAGTTAGAGCATTCAACTGACAAACTTCCAGGTTAAATTTACTTGCTTTTTGGACTTGTGAAGCAAGCTGAAGAATCTGAGTTTGGGTACCCCAAAGTCTGGGGGAATTCAAGAGAGAAAGAAGTCAGAGCTGAAATATGTTAGTATGTGGATTATTATTATATTTTTTCATTTCCCCAAATTCTCAATCATATAAAATTCCCTACACTGAGTAATTCTACACTGGGGAAGATAAAGTGCCAGGTAGTAGGTTGCCTGTACAAAAGGTACGTTGTTTTGATCAGCAGAGGAAACCTCTAATTTTATCAGGTCCTCTCGTCTCCTCCTGGATGGTGTTCACTCAGTTACAAATTCCCAAAAACTAAAAAGGTTTGGAGCATTGTCCAGATGATATGATGTGCTGGATGAGATCAATCTGATGTTTTATATGTATGAGGTCTCTTTGCCTTTTTGTCCTTCATTTTTTCTGCATCTTAAAAATTGACATTCACTTTCTCAGCAAGCAAATGAGATCTTGGAATGGAAAGTAATAAAAATGTAATTCTTATCCTGTGTGAGGTCTATGTACTTGCAGCTCAATAAGTCTCAAGGAAAATATGCTAACACTTTTGTGCTGTATATCCATGTAGCTCCAGCGCTCTTGAGCAGAGTCTGTCTTTATGATGGAGTAAGCATCTTCAGGGGCACCAGGGTTACCCCACACCCTGTCATCACGCTCTGTGGAAGTGAGGTCCCTGAGCCTATCAGTGTCTTTGGGCCTATGCTGCTCAACTTCTACACAGACTCGCACATTGCAGGCTTTGGGTTCCAGGCAAGATATAGAACAGTAGGTAAGTGCCCATGCCCTGTGCTTAGGTAATGGAACTGTTCAGGCTGGATGGTGGTTTGGTGTAGAAAATGTTATGCCTCACTTTGGAAATACCTTAAGTGGATATAGGTTATTCATATGGTCCAGGACATACGGGGCTGTTTGTCATGGACTGATGTTTTATCTCACTGTCTTCCTTTCAGGATACTACATAAGGCTAAAAACTGAAACGCTTTTTCTTTGCTGGAAAAAATTAATGTAGGTTGTTGGTTTTATTGTTTCTGTTTTTTTTTAAATTATGTTTAAGGAGAAACATCACCAGCTATTCAATTGAGGCTATTTAAAAGATTCTGTTATGTACAAGAGGCTGGTTTTTACTAGAACTACCTTATACAGTGCAGGAGCCAGAAAAGGATTGTTAAATGGAACCAGCTGTATGCTCCAGTTGATGATCCTCTTGCAGTGCCAGTTATCAATGTAAATAAAAGTCGGGATCTAGATATATTTTTCTTATGTAAGAAAATTTTTCACCAAACCTTTTTGTCTTTCACATGTGATCTCCTTTTTTTTATTAAAGGAGATATGTGTATAAGAAAAAGAATTTTTCAACTAGTTTAATATTTAGATCTGTAGGAATATAAATATCACAAGAGATTAAATTTATTTTCAAAACCAATTGTAATATTTTGTAGGTTTAATTTCTAGAGACATTAGTTTGATTTTTGAAGGTTATTTAATTTTCTGACTGCATAGAAAAGGGTGAGCTCTTAGCTTTGGTATTTCCCCTAATATATTCCTCATGTTAAAAGCCTCAACAAGAAGCATTGGGTTAAATATGTAGTAGAAAATGAATGGCCTGATACAGCTAAGAAAGAGAGAATGGCACTGAAAGATGACAATGTGCAGTTATTCATGGAAAAGACCTTCATAACACACTCAAGTTAATTGCTGCTATCTGACTTGTGACTTCTGACATTTGAGAAATATGACTGCAGCCTTATAAGCATGTTGCTGTATACAAAGCAGATTCTAGCAATTAACATTCCTCTTCCCTCCAGTTGTATTGTTTGCTGGGAAAAAAAAAAAAAAAAGGAAAAGGCTTCCCCCTCTAGTGTAGAATAATGCTGATTCTTTATCCTCCTGGCTCCTGTCCTTTATCTGCCAGTGAGCAAGGATGCCAGGCAAGCGCGGCTGAGGAATTGAAGCTCTGCATCCAGTAGTCCTGTAAGGAGCTGCCTTTGTGAAGGTGGTGGCCTGGGCAAAGACATGTCTTTTGAAACATGAAAAGCTGTATGTGTGTGTGGCTTTGAGCTATTCATCAACAGGACGCAGGGAAGCTTTTTTTTTTTCCCCCAAGTTAAGATGATAAAATAAAGGCTGAAGCTAACAATGGAGATTATAATTGGTTTTATAGCAGTTTTTGTTCCATCGAGCACTGAAGCTGGGAACAAACATGAGCCCACATCCTGGCCTCATTAGCCGTGGTGTGAGCCCCTGAGCAGCCAAGCAGTGCCCTCGCTCCCAGCTGCAGTTCCATGTGCTCTGAGCTGCAGCCATCCCTCTCCACCGTGAGCCCCAGTACAGGCAAGGCAGAGACAGTCCCTGGGGTCAGTGACGTCTGGAACTATGAGATTTGGGACCCAGCTGGGATTCAGACACTGATCGTTTCTTTCTGTTTCCCCTACAGCTTGTGGTGGCACTTTCAATGGCTCTGTTGGCATTATCAGCAGTCCGGCCCATTCAGTTTTGGATTATCACAACAACATGAACTGTTCATACTATATCACAGTTGGAAGTGGAAAAACAGTGGTCCTCAAGTACGTAATCACAGTTCAGCTTGTCATTAAGGTGACAGAGTGGTGTCTGATTTCAATTAAAAGCAGTAATCATTGACTACTTTCCCTCTGTCTTTCCATCTCTAAGGGAAATGAGAAATGGCTACTGAAGTCACCTTTTATCAGAATCCCTCACATCTTTCTCTGTAACCGATATGCAGAACACCACCATAATTGTAGCTTCTCACTTTGGCTAACAGGAGGACAAAGAAATTGTAAAAAACAGCTCACTTAGTTAAATTCTGTCAGCCTTTGGGAGTTACAAACCTGCTGTGAATTGATGTAAGAAAAATTCAATTCTGTTAAAAGGCCAATGCCCCCCTTTTAGCCTAAGACATCCAGCCCAAAAGAGTATACTCCTGAGTGTGTGCTGTCCTGCCTAGAATGGACATAGGGTTGCCACAAATTGTTGACATTAAAAAATTATAAGATAGGTACATTCTTCAGTCGGATATATGCTGACTGTGCATTAGGAGGTAATTTCCCAGCTAAGTGGTAGACCCAGGTGGTCTGCACTCAGCCTTCATTTCACGTGCCTCTCACGTATTCAAGGAAATCGCAGGGTAAGCAATTTGCAGAAGTGAGAGAGGGCACGTTTACACAGGGGAGATCTGCTTCTTCACAGAAAGCTGAAGTGTGCTTGTATTGCAAGGGACCCAGTGGGTGAGGGTCACTCTTTATTTGGAGGTGTTTTGCCATGCAGTTAATAGTTGTGCTTGGGTTTTTTTTGTTGTTTTTTTGTTGTTTTTCTTTTTCTGATTAAAAATACCTTGTGGTATCTGTTTATGTCTGGCTTTGGTTGTTGCTATTACCTGCGCTTTTCCTCAAGCCCTAAAAACACTCAAACAGGATTAGAAATGAAAATGTCATATCTAATGCTCCAAGTATATTTTATAGATTCAACACCTTCCAGCTTGAAATATCTCCCTCCTGCTACAAAGATTACGTGGCTGTATATGATGGCTCAGATACCCATGCTCCTCTCCTTGGGAAATTCTGTGGATCAGAACTGCCTCCAAATATTAAAAGCTCCAGTAACCAATTGTTCCTGGTATTTAATACGGACTTCTCTGGATCAGACAGAGGATGGAAAGCATCATTCAGGGAGACATTAGGTAAGGATATTATTAGACTCAGACCCCCAACAATCTGCTGGTAAGTGACTTCCTTTGGTGAAGGGCTATTCATGGTCTCACTCACTAAACACTGAATGGTACTGGAAGCAAAAAATCTTTTTGAGCTTGTCAAAATTGAATTAACTAAGCAAGACTAAGATTATAGGATCCTGCATTCCATCCCTGTTTTTGAACTTATTCCTTTTATTCTTTGTTAACCTTTTCCTGCCTCTTTGAAGGCGCAAGCATTTCTTGTGAAGGCTTAGCAACACCCAAAGTCTGCAAATCTGGCAGTGCCTGACCACTCTCATTTTTCAGTGCTGAAAGGTTGATGGTGTCCTAAACCTATTTGTTATTTCTATTTCCTTGCAGTACACTTCATACATTTCTAACTGTTAAGATCAGTTAAAATTAGGATTTCCCCCATGCACTGCTGTGCTTGTCTCAGCTGACTTGGAGGATTAATAGCTGACCCCCGCATGAATGGGATCAGAATGAGAAGGCACTGGATGTTAAGTGTCTTCGTGGACATGAGTCAAAGGCTGAATGCCTGCCTGTGTGACCTATTATAGGGTACCTGCTTTAGCAGGGGGGTTGGACTCAATAATCTCTTGAGGTCCCCTGCGATTCTGTGATTCTGTTGTGGTTGATTAATTCCCTATAAAAATGTTTAAGCTCAGTGGTCTATTTTTAAGGTCACATTTTAAAAGGATTTTTTTACCTTCTTAAAACATCTGAATTGTTTAAGGATGATAAGCAACAAATGATTATTACAAGTAAATTGATGTCATTTCATCACTTCTAGTTTCTTGTGTAATTAACTCAATGTGTTTGTGATTAGAAAGAAGTAATTGTCTAGTTTAGAAAGCTGGCACTTGGACAGTTCATAATGAAAGGCCTTTGTGGCAGGACAAACATAGTCTTCTGCTGAGTCACTGAATCCCCTCCCAGCCCCTAGCCAATGACTTTCTCATTTCATAGAGTCTGAGAAAGTATTTACAGATAAGAAAAATAACTGGATCTACAGTCTTTGCCAAAAAAAATATTCCCACAGAACCGCATGGTCATTACTATAATTAACTCTTCTTTTGCATGACTTGCAGTAGTTGCTACAATAATCTTTAGGACCAGTTTATGGACTTATATTTTCAGTAACATAATGTTGTTGTATGTGTTGTTGTCTATAAACCATCAGGCATCCATTGTCAGAAATCCTCCACAGCCTAGGCTTGTGCTTCCAGAGTGAAATCATCAGGAACTCCCCAGGCTCTTGCTCTTCCTGTTGGCATATAGTCAATTTTTTTAGCCACTGAATTTAGATTTGTTTGTATAACTTTTCAGAAATTCTACTTAAGCACACAACAGAACAGAAGCCAGGCTCTCCCAGTCAACATCATGTCTGATTATTTCCTTAAGCGAGGAGAAGGCTTTTATGAATAAACTTTGACACCTACTAGTCTGTTTTTTGGAGGGACATTTTTGCAGGCTCCCAAGGAAAGGGAGGTTGCCAGACTTACTCAGGAGCAATGGATTTGCGAGCTGGAAAAAATGGCCATGTGAAGATGTGGGTTGTGTGACGAAGTGCCTGTTGTGGTGAGATGCTTAATGGTAGGTCTTCTTTCTCCTCTGTGGGAAGCAAGCCACACAAACTGAACCACACCATTAGGAAAGATTCTGACAGTCCCATGCCAGTGTGGGATGACCGAAAAGTAGAAAAGTATGTTATAATAGGAAAAAATGAGTCACAGTCCTACAAACTTTTGCTGTTTGATTTGTCTGGGATATAGATCCAGGAAAATTTGTGACACATCTTTGTACTATGAGGTCTGAGATTCTGCTTCAAATGAAAGCAAATAAAACCAAAATAATGAGCACAATATTCTGTAGTTACCCTAGGGAAGCACAACAGGATAACGTAATTATTGTACTCTGCTTAGTGTTGTGAGTGACCCTGATTATGCATTGGAAAGAAGCAAGCAGAAACAGTAAATCTATTTGTAACAAAACAATTTCCTTTCCTCACAAGCTCTTCCAGTTTCTTCCCTGATGAGGCTTCTGTCAAGGATACAGCCAAAATCTGGGGCTAAGCATTGTTCATCTCTTGCAAATTTTATTACTAAGGAGACATTCTTACAGTCATTGGAAAGAGAGAAAGAAAGAAGATGAAATAGGAAACTCAAAGAAGTCTAGCAAGATCTATAGTAACCAGGCATTCAAAGAGTTAAACTTGAAATTTGCATTGGAAAACATTCTCTGCTTTAATTAAAGCACTTTTTTTTTGCATCACTGATCCCACAACCATTAGAATATTGAAGGTCCCCCAATAGTCAGAAAAGGAAATCTAACAGAAAGAATGAAATAGTATTAATTTGGCAGTGTAGAAATGTCTCATTTTCTGTCAAATGTCTTTTCTTAGAAATATGCTTTCACCACGCTATTCCATATGCTCTGCAATATATTGCTAAATGCACATTTCACAGACAGCATGCCAGATGTGGTCTCAAGCTGAGCTGGTGAACTGGGGCTGACTGGAGCATCCCAGCCTGCTCCAAGTGCTATAACTGTGGAAAGAAAGACTCACCTTACTGACCTTTTTGTTGCCTTTGTTTGCAGTCTGTAAAATGAGAATTATACTTCCTTTCCACAGTGAGCGTGTGCTCCTCCAGGCAATCAATAAAAGGATAAGAAGAGATAAATCAATACCAGCTTAAGGCATTTGGTTACTTGAGATGTCTCTGTGAAGTAAGAAGAGCTAAGATCTCTTCCTTAAAAGTGAGGTCTACATGTACTGAGCCTGTGACTCAACCAAAGATCTCCTGATTATCTCTACAGCTCTAAGGGGAGATCTGATCTCAGCTGACCCTAGCTGACAGGAACAGAGCCTGCACACACCTCAGCCATGCCTGCTGTGAGTTTGTGCTTTGGTGATAAATAGAGCTTCTACCTATTCCCATCCAGCAGTTGAGCGACCCTCTCACCCCAGTTTGTGATCCCTCTAAGTCGTATAATATCAAGGCAAAGAAGAATTCTAAGATTTGTGTGGGTCTTTGTCTTGTTTTTAATTTAAAGAATTGGCAACCCCTTTCAGGAATTGTATTGGTGGCCTTATTAACAGCACATCATTTCTTCTTGGCAGCCCTCCATACTTTAGTACACAGCCCTGTTGTTTCAGTAACAAAAAATGTACCACATTCTAAACCATCAGAGAAGGGTATAAGAGGTTTCTGAAGGGCAGATCTGCTCACTAAGGTCACAAGGTTGTTTGAGGAAGCCACAAGAATTTGCAAGCAGCAGCATTACACATGGTTAGATATGTGAGTTGGGCCAGAAAGCTCTTCCTGAGCTTTCATCAAACAAGCAGAAGGAAAACAGTGCTGGCAATGGTAGGAAAGGTGGTGTGGAGAGGCTTAGGAAGATTGCCTTCCTTTTCTCTGCAGCCCTAGATCCTGTTCAACTAACAGCTGTAGTCAGATCCCTCCTCTCCCCTTTTCTGTGCCATCTCTTTTGAGCGTACAGGAGGAATTCACATTTAAATTTTTTGAAAAAGCAATATGTTGTACTTCATTAATGCCAATGTCACGACTTGTTTGCATTACCTTGGAGCTTACCAGCTAATGGCCACAATTCCACTGCACTGGACCCTGCACAGACAGAATAAAGCAACAATCTGCTGTCAGAGTTTGTGATTTAAACACAAGTCAAGGAAAAACAGATGGGTATAGACAGGCAAGAAGAATAAGGTGGCAACAATGAGAAAACTCGTGTTGTATGCTCTAAGGCAAAAGAAATGCCTCCAAACCCCTTGGCAACCATCAGGCTGCTGGAGTGCAAAGGAAGTCCTTAAATACCCCGTCCTCTGCAAGGGAGACTGGCGGCCTGCTCATAGTCTCATTGTCCTCCTTTGGCCCAGTATTTCCCTCAAGGATCCATCAGTCCTTTTTATTCAAATGAGCATTTCAGACTATTAATTATTTTACATAGGAAAAAAAAATCACAAGCCAGTAGAGTATAGAAGAAAAATATTCATAAAAAGGAATCTTCTCATTTCATGTATTAGAAAAATTTATTGATAGGTAACTCACATAAATTATCTAGCATGCGTATTGTAGAAGATGAACTATATGCTTTTCTTCCTGATGAAGTGTTCTGTAACTTACTTGATAAATTACTTGGAGGTGTCTGCCTTCCTTTATGCTCTTAGCTGTGTATTAAATTACTGGTTTCCTGTTTGGAACACAATACACTGAGTGTCTGACACTAATGGGTTTACTCTTATACTTCCCCCTAATGAAATTAAAGTGTGCTTTTTAAAAAAAATAGACCCAGTAGTTTTTTTCACAGCATTTTTATGCTATTTTATCAACAACAAATTTTGCTTAGTATAGATCTGAATCCATTTCTGTCTTGCAACCCAAAACCTTCCATCAGTGCTCAGCATGCACAGTTCTCACTGATTTCATTTGAATTGCTAAGAATCGCAGAAAAAAAACAACACATTTTTGAATGGGCAGCAAAAGATGTAAATGATGGTTGGTCATTCTGCTGCAATAGGGAGGAGTTATGTGCTGTTTTGTGGTTCGTTTCTAAATTCTTGAACCAGCAGTGGTAATTTCTTGCACTGATTTAGGGGCCTACAAGAAATCTGGGGAGGGACTTTTTATAAGGGCAGGTAATGACAGGATGAGGGGAAACATGAGCCAGCAGTGTGCCTGGGTGGCCAAGAAGGCCAATGGCATCCTGGCTTGTATCAGAAGTAGTGTGACCAGCAGGAGCAGGGAAGTAATTGTCCCCCTGTACTCAGCTCTGGTGAGGCCGCACCTTGAGTACTGTGTCCAGTTCTGGGCCCCTCACTGCAAGAAAGACATCGAGGCCCTGGAACGTGTTCAAAGAAGGGCAACAAAGATGGTGAGGGGTCTGGAGCACAGGCCTTATGAGGAGCGGCTGAGGGAGCTGGGATTGTTCAGTCTGGAGAAGAGGAGGCTCAGGGGAGACCTTATTGCTCTCTATAACTACCTGAAGGGAGGTTGTAGTGAGCTGGGGGTCGGCCTCTTCTCTCGTGTAACTGGTGATAGGACTAGAGGGAATGGTTTCAAGCTGTGCCAGGGAAGATTCAGGCTGGATATTAGGAAATACTACTTCTCTGAAAGAGTGGTCAGGCACTGGAATGGGCTGCCCAGGGAGGTGGTGGAGTCACCGACCCTGGAGGTGTTCAAGGAACGTTTGGATGCTGTGATGAGGGATATGGTTTAGCGAGAACCATTGGTGATAGGTGGATGGTTGGACTAGATGATCTTATAGGTCCTTTCCAACCTTACTGATTCTGTGATTCTGTGATTCTGTGAAGTGGTTTTAAACTGGAAGAGGGTAGATTTAGACTAGATATTAGGAAGAAATTCTTTACTGTGAAGGTGATGAGACTCTGGAATAAGGCTGTGGGTGCCCCCTCCCTGGAAGCATTCAAGGCCAGGCTGGATGGGGCTCTGAGAAACCTGGTCTAGTGGGAGGTGTCCCTGCCTATAGCAGGGCGGTTGGAACTGGATGATCTTAAAGGTCCTTTCCAACCCAAACCATTCTGTCATTCTATGATTTGTGTAAATAATTGCAGCACCTGCTGCCAGTGGCACCAGCGACTTGCACTGACAGCAGCAGTGACTGCCTGGCAGGTGGGAAAGAGCTGCGCAGCCAACTCTCAGGCTCGCTGGGAATTTTTCTCCCTCCTACAAAAAAAAAATCTTAGAAAAATGTGGCACGCGAATGCTGCTGCTGAATTCAGTGCATTTTCTCATGCCTTTGGAAAAGAAGGAGTGGCTGGCACAGATGTCACAGCCCATTAGGACTGGTTTCCAGAGGTCTATCTGTAGGTACCCAATCTGGCCTCAGAACCCAGTGCTGCAGAGGCCAGCTGAGAAGCTACTGTGTGCAACTAACAGGTCTTCTAGGAAAGCTTTCTTTAGGCTTTTGATTCGCACCATTATACCAGTTATATTACACATACATTACACATTTCAGATTCATTACGCTGTCATGACTTAACTACGATTAGCTTATTCTATTAAAACAGTGATTCAGTCATGGCTAATAATATCTTCTTTTGATCTTATTATAGTCTATGAAAATATCAACATCCATAACAAGCTCAGAATATCTGTTTAGAAGATAATCACAATCCCTGGACTGTTTCTAAATGTATTTTGTGGCTCAAATCTCTGTTAAAAATATGCATCTGTATGCATCGGGTTTGAAATTTGTCTCAATTTAGAAAGTATTTGCAGTCTCTTCAATCGCTCTGCAAAAAATACATCTGTTGAAATTAGGGACAGTCTACATATGCCTCTCAGAAATGCCAGCTATTTAGTGTCTGTAACATTTCTTCTTCCAAAGCAAAATAAGTAGAAGCAGTTCACAGACTCAAACTGGACAGACAAGAAGAAAGGTGGACATTTAAATAGGAAATTTCTGACTGATCTGAAAATGAGGTGAACATTTATTTTGGATGCAGTGAGCAAATGTTACTGTGTAGCGACTAAAGGTTAGAAGATGATGGGATTCAGATAAAGGTGCTCAGGTGTAAGTCAATGACTTCTTGAGCTGAAAATGCATACTCCCAGGCATATAAACAAAGAACAAGGAGACATTTCTGGTTCATACTGCAAGAAGAGATCTGCTAATGCCTGGGCAGCTGTGATGCCAACAAGTACATTAATGCAATATTAGCAAATGTAAGACTGAGGCCAGACAGCCTGTCTGCTTCTGGTCTCCAGGCAAACATTGAGGAAATGGTTAGGGTGGTACATACATTACTGTGTTGCACAGAGCGTGGCTGAGCTCGTATTTGGGGCGATCTAAAAAGTCTAAAACCTTGAGAGTATCAATTTAATCTGACTGCATTTGTGAAATCTTGCTGAAGCAGGAGGTGGAGGCTTTGCAGTCTGTTCCTGCAGGTAGCACTGCCATGCTATCAAATCAGTGAAAAACCTTTCTGTTTGAGGTGATGCTGAGGCCTGGAAAGAGTGAGGGCCTTGTGGTGAGGCTGGCCCTGCCAGCAGGCCTGCTGCCTGCACAAAGTCATGAGGTCTGTACAGTGGCTGCCAAACACCAACTGACCTCAGAATCCCAGCTTGTGCAGGTTTACCACCCCTTAATATCAGCTAAGATGAAGAATGGCAGTACAACTCCTCCCTCCAGTCTTACGTAGTTCTTAGTGTTTGAAGCCATAATCCTAGTGAGCTATGAACTGATTACTACAGCCGTAGTCCAGCCACTCCTCTGCACTGAAAATAAAACCTGTTAGGAATGAAACATCAGTGTTGGCAGAGTTAATCCTTGCTTATTCTGATTTTTAGGAATTCTCATCCTTTTAGTTGAAATCAAATGTGATTCAGAAATCTGGGAAAGGTTTTCATTACTATTCCAGCAGAACTAGGAGGGCTATTTGAATTTTGCTATCTTTTGGTGCACGTCTGTGGGGTTCATTTAGTAAGAAGAGATGAACAGCATTAGCTTTTTATGAAATGTCATTGGTTTAGCTGTTTCCAATAGAGGTAAAACTGTTCAGCAGGCTCCCTTTCTTTGCATCTGTACCTGTACAAATGAACCTCACCCCTGGCTATGCTTCAAAGGTATTCAGCTTCAAAGATTCATCTTCATCTTGATTCTGTGTCTAGGGGATGTAACTCTTCGAGCAACATGTGCTAGCTCTCTGCTGTAATTATTTTTATTTGCCATAGGGAGCCTTCAGTCCCTTCTTTCCTGAATGGTTCCTCAGCCTTTTAGTTTCATTAACGCTTCCCACCAAAAGCAATTAACGATGACAGTATGTGTCCTAGTTCTGATAATTTGTGTTCTCTGGCAAGCTGTGTATGAGGAGGACAGGACTGCAATCTGATTTATGATGACCCTAGATTTTTAAATAATAAACCAGAGACTGAAACAAAACAGTCATCCATCTGTCCCCTCAGAAATTGTTCTGCAAGGTACATTTCTCATTATTTTTATCACATTTAGCTTTTAATGACAAAGAGGCTATTCTAAACAATTAACAGACTTCTGTCCTGGCTTTTGCCTAAATTTTAGTTGTGTTTTGTTCTGGCTATCTTAGCCAACAGTGAAAATCATTCCATCAGTGATCATGAGGATGCTGGATGGCAATTAGTTGGCCTTCTGTATGGGAGTGGTAATGATTTTTGAAACACTGAGATGCAACCTCACTAAAATGAGGTGTAACTGGGTTTCTCTCGTAAGAATTGGTTCTCCTTTTACTTGCAAGTGTTTCCCAGATATGCACATGTTCACTGTTCTGTAACTTCTAGTGGTTGCAATCTGATGTATTGTGGATTAGTAATGAAAAACACCAAGACAGATTTTCAGCAAAGGCTGCTCTTTATTTGGTTGGCTGCAGGGCTACGTGCTATCTGGTCAGCTTCCACTCCAGACATTATTCATAATGTACTGTCCTGTAGCCATGTGACTCAGTCCTGGCTGAGTCGGATTGTGAAGCATTGTGAAAGCCGATGATGAAACCTCATTTTTTATTAACCATAAATTATACTTTTAGTTATTTATCTTCCCTGAGACGCTGTTATTGGCTATACCAAATAGAATTAATTTTCTTACAGTGAGGTTTTGGCTTGTTTCTCAGGTCCTTTTTATGTGCTGTACATATGGTTTACCCCCTGGATTTATTTTTTTGAGGTGTCTTTATAGTTGCACAGCTAGCCATGAAGGGCACCATTTAAAAGGTCCAGATGTTTGGTACCCCAAAAAAGGACAATCCAGCAGCACTGACAGCTTTCCTGTTGCACTGCTCTGTGGCAATTCTCTGATTCCTGTTGCAATGTTCTGGCTGGCGTGTTTGCAACTCTAACCATGAAAAGGGTGAAGGACGGCTTTGTAAGACAGTCTGACCCATATGCCACTAAAGATTCAATATTGCAGGGCTGGAGGGACAGACTATGACCTATGCCAAATGATTGTATGCTTAATGGTATGCTTAGTAGATAATGCTGAGCAGGAAGCGGCTCCAACAAGGCTGCTTCGGGAGGACTAAATAAATCATGCAGAAGGGTGAATCCAGAGAAAAATACAATGAAACTGCATTCTCAGGGCCCAGGCACCCTCCTGTCTGACATTTTACTCCTTCCTAAGGATATTTGTGAGAACATGAACGTGATTTATTGATCATGATTCTCCCACTGTTGCTCTCAGCTTCTGCAGCAGCATGAGAATTAACACTTTTCCAAGTTTCCAACTGCACCGCTGGAGCTGCCCACAAAACTGGACTGCAGTCTATTAATTTCAGATTTTTTCACTTTGTAATCAGTCTCTTCTGTGCATTTTTAGCTATAGCAAAAGCTTAAATCTCATGTCATCAAGATTTTGGTTTAAGCAATCTTCTTTTTAGGGTGGAGACTTTCCGGCTTTGGTGAGTAGAGCAGGACGGCATTTATCCTTAGTCACTCTGGTTTAACCATTGCTGTCTTGCAAGACGGGGCTGTCTCCAGCCCATGGTAACTGATGCAATACTGATATTTGGATGCTGATTTTACACCAGAGGGATCTTTTGTAATATCATAGCTTAAGTAGTGTGCAGTTTTATGCGACTGGAAATATATCACTGGGTCAAGGTTAAGTCACTGCACATCAGCCAGGCAGGCAGATTTTACACACACACATGAAATTCTCCAGCAATGTTCATATTGCTTATCCACAGCTGTAGCTTCTTCTGATAATGTAATTCTTCCAAAAGGAATCACTGCAGGAGACACCAGACTGCTTGCAGTTAACCTTCACCCCGTGCAGTTTACAAACATTCTTTCTCAGACTCACAAGTAAGATTACGAGCCATACTTCGTTTGAATTCCTGAGCTAAATAAGTGGCCAGGAAGCCCCACAGAGACTGGAGAAGGAAGCATACAGTAAACAAACTGGTCAGTTACTAACCCAGCTCTGCCTCTGGAAATCAAACTGCAAAAGAAAAAAAGCTGTTTAAAAGAATCCCTTTGGATAGTCTGTATTTTTGCTTATTTGTAATTAGATGCAATAAGAGGGTTCTGGTCTTCTATTAACGAGTTTTGTCCAAAAGTCATTTCTTTCAGTGTGACTGAAATCATTATAGGGTTCAGCTGTTGGCAGAGGAACCTAAATAGAGGAGCTCGGTTTAGGGACTTAGCTCTGAATGCAGTATCAAAATGAAACGAGCCTGCTTTTCTGAGGGTTCTAAGATCCTGCAAAGTGAAACACTCCCAGAAATAACTCACTTTCAGATAGATTCCTGAATATGAGTCTGGGCCCCCGTGTGAGACTGCAAAATTCGATCCTATGGGGATGAAGCAGTATTACAAAAACAAGCAACTAAATTTTTTAACCAGCTATTCAAAGGCAACCAGTCAGTGCCCCCTACTGTCCGACTGTTCGTACTAGCAGGTAGGAATTACATTAAAAAGTCTTCTAACCACGGTTCTACTTGGTTTCTGTCCTCTGTCTTCTGCTAGTCCTTTTCAAAAATCTGTAGCTATATTTTCAAAGTGGATGCTGGTGCCTAATGCTGTTCCTGTTAAAATCCTTTTAATAATTCAATTAGTAATTGTGAGACAGGGTAGTAAAATGCTGCAGCACAGAAAAAGCTTTTATCTTGACATGAAATTTCTGAAGATTAGATGAATGCCAGGAGTGGCTTATAAAAAGCTTCTGCTTCTTCAACAGGACCTCAAGATGGTTGTGGTGGCTACTTGACATATTCGGCTTATAGTTTTGGCTCTCCAGTCTCCAATGTGAGCGGAAGATATGAGAGAAATCTGGACTGTGTGTGGGTCATAACTGCACCTGTAAACAAGCTGATCAACCTCACCTTCACCTCATTTGTGCTGGAAGCTCATGTTGCTCGGACCTGCCAATACGATTATGTCAAAGTAAAATAGCTGTGTGTTTTAACAAAAGACTATCAGAGAGATACAATCCATTATCCTCTCCATATGACTGAAGCTTAATTCATAGAAAATTACCTTATGAAGAAATTCAGTTGCTTGATGTAATTATAGTTCTTCGATAGGTTAGATAATGACTACAGATGACATCCTGCATTTTTGGAAACCAATAAGTGTTTTAATGTTGTTATGCGTGCGAGCTTCTGTTCTTAGACTACCTGTATAAATGGGTATTTAATTCACAGAATAGAAGCAGAACAAAACTCAGTCACTTTGAAAGTAACAATGAGCGCTCATTACATTAGCAAATTGCTTGAAAAGACCTCAATTTATAAAATTTTGAAGCTACTTTCCTGGAGATTAGTATATAAAACATAAGATAGTTGGTAAAATGCTGCAAAATAAGATGCGCCAAGGGGTGTTAGAGTGTTGAGCATTAGAAATTTTCAATTATGTGAGGAATGAATTCTACATTTTGGTGAATAAAATCAACCTTTTTTCATAGAAAAGTGCTTAGAGATTACATCTAAAAAAGAACACAGTACTCCAAATTAAAATAGAATACATTTTTGATGGATTTGCTAAGACAGGACCAGAATGTTCCATAATGAGATTTTCACTGTCCTGCAGAATGAGCTAATATGGCAGTGAATAATTGTAGTCATCAAGAACATCCTGTTAAAGCACAAGAGCACCTAATGTGCTTTCAAGTAAGAGAAATTGCAATGTCAGGAGAGGTCAGAAAACTTTATTTCTATTTCTTTGTTTTTCCTAAACTATTGGTGAGTTGTATGCTTTTCTTATTTCAGCTTTATGATGGAGGCAATGAAAATGCCAACTTGGTTGGCACATTCTGTGGATCTACAGTGCCAGCTCCTTTTCTTTCTACCAGTAATTCCTTGACTGTGAAATTTATCACAGACAATTCTGTGCAAAGAGAGGGTTTCAATGTTACCTACACCACAGTGGATCGTAAGTATACTCTTATGTTTATGCATCTACATAATTTGTATTGTTGTGACTCTTATGTGAAAATACGCATTTAAATAATAAGTTATTAAGATTTGTTCCAGGTACGGGGCCCAGGCAATTGCAGAGATAGTCCCTGGTATAGCAGTATACAGCATCTAATAAGCAAGCTGAAAGCAGCACTTCTGGTCCCCCTGTGCAACTCTCTTTGGTCTTGGATGGTTGTGGGGTGGATGTCAGTCTGGAGTGCAAAGCAGGAACACCTATCATGAGCTGTTAACACTGATATTACAAACAAACATTTATCTGATTTTTATAATGTATTGACACAGAATTAGAATGTGTTCTACTTATTTTTTTTCTTCTCAAGTGTAATAGGTAAATACAGGAGTATATTGATCAGAGTAGTTTTGTTTAATAAATAAACATCATTCCTCAGTTTGAAACATTTTCAGTCTATGATGCATTTATTATTATTATTTTAAACAGGATTATGTGGAGGAACATACAATGCAACTTCTACCTCCCTAATTGCAACGTCTCCTAACTTCCCCAATGAATATCCGCCATTTACTCTCTGTACTTGGGTCATTGATGCCCCTCCACAGCAGCAGGTCAAGGTGGTGGTAGAGACCTTCCACCTCCATTCCAGCCAGGACTGTTCTCAGAACTACCTGCAGCTCCAGGACTTACCAGTGGTAAGAAATTTACAGTCCATACCATGCCCCATTTGCATTCAGCTCTCCTCACTCTTTGTAAAGAGGAGAAAAACTCACTGTTTGGTAATAGATGATGATTCATGCCAAGGATACATCCACAATATTAAGCATTATGCTCCACTTATACTGATTTCATGGAAGCACACTTACACACACACTGAATTTAACCTATTACATAATTGTTCACAGTTGCACCAACTAGCAGAGCTGCTACGTTTAACACCCAGAACCCACAAACCAACGGCAATCTTTCATAGACTAAATATACTTCCTTCCATCCAAGAACCATAATAAAATTACTCTTCATGCCCGGAAGAGTGTTTGTAGGAAGCACTAGGAGAAAAAAAAAAAAAAAAAAGCACTTAAAAAACACAACCGTTTTGTCCGTTGTATTACATTATTCCAAACCTTCTTTGCCTGTTTTTCACTTTGTCATGGAAATACTTGTTACACTGGATTTGCTTCGCATCAAAATGAACATACAATATTGAGATATTAATAAGTGATTTCCTTGAGAGCTGTCAAATGTGATTGCCTAACTGATCTGTAAGTGCTGAAAGAATTGTTTATCTAGAGTTTGATATGTAGAAAACTGAGTTGTATTACTACTTAGAAGTTTGTGACATGTTGAATTCTAGCACAGCCAAGGATCAGCCCATAGATTCTGTGGCACTGAAACTTTTCCAGTCCCTGAATTTTATTCTCATGATCGCACTGCCATTGTGACCTTCAAATCAGATGAATACAGGATTAATAATGGAGTCAGATTTACCTATCAAGCTACAGGTAAGCTTGAAGAAATGTCAAGAAAATCTACTATTATTTCAAAAGAATCTACAGTTCTTTTTGTTGATTCCATGCAGTGAAAAGCAATACAAGGACCTGCAAGGCTTACTTTATTTTACTTTTCTTTCTCTAGGTTGCAGCAGAGAGTATAACCAGCCATTTGGTTACCTGAAAAGCCCTGGCTGGCCTGGTCGTCACCCCAATAATATGGATTGTTCTATCGTTCTGCAAGCTCCCCTGAATCACACAATTTCTCTCTTTTTCCATGCTTTCAGTTTGGAGGACAGCATCCAGTGTTCACATGACTTCCTAGAGGTATTAAGATAGTGTATATATGTATATATATTTATATATTTGTGTGTGTGTGCGTGTGAGCCTGAGTCAAAATCTGATGAAGTTAAAGGACATTAACAGGGTTGGATGAAGTATGATCTGAACTGACATTAGGAACTACCGTGTTGTTAAAGTTTTTTGGTGAAAGATACTCAAGTACTGTAGTAAGATGTTAAACACACACTACACAAAGTTTAAGACCAATGACTGAATAGTTTTGTTATCAGAAAACTTATGTTTAATTAACTCGTGTTGATGTTACCCAATTACAGAGCAAGCTGGGGTAGTTTTTACCTGATATTAACATTTGTGCATGAACAGAAAGTCATAAATCTGAGTACTTTCAATCCAGCATCAGATTATGCCTAATTGATATTTTTCTTAAAAAGAGATATTTTTCCCTTTTTCTTGGGAAAAAAAAGAGATCAAGTAACAAGCGCAGGATTCTTGCAAAAGTCCTTTGTTGCAGGAAAAAGCATATCCTCCTGCACAATCCTGTCCTTTCACGCTTTCATGCTTGTTCAAGTCTTCCCGACATTTTGTCAAATGACAAAAATCCAGTGTCTGTGGCAGAGTCATTATTAAATCTCCTTTAATATCCTCTTTACTATCTTAAGAAATGGATCTGAACTCCATTATTATTGGAGCTCAAAAAAAGCATTAGATTAAATCTGAGGTAGGTAATACGAGCTGTGTCTTAATGTGACCAGGGAAAAGAGTGATCTGTGGGGTAAAGCATTAATCTTTTCATCTGGAATATTAACTTTTCTTATGAAAAGTAAAACATGGATTTGAATTTCAAGAGCACATCTTAGCTACTAGCCAAATAATTCTTATTAGTCAGGAGATGCATCACACCATAAAATTTAGCTACCAGTTGCAGATGATACTTGTTCTGTGCAATTGCTCACAAAGCTCAGACAGACTGATTAAAAGTGTATTTTTCCTTCCCTGCAAGAATATAGTAGGAAAAATGAAATGATATTAAATGATAATTATAGTATGCAAGCAAGTCTATATATAATTTGCACTGTGCTTGCATCACTGCATAATTGTAGTTGTGTATAACTGGCATGGGGATTTAATGTTGGCAAATTTTTTTGTGTCCCTTGCAGGTCAGAAATGGGAGTAATATGCAATCACCACTGCTTGGCAGGTTCTGTGGAAACACTGTGCCCAGTCCAATCTTCCCCCAAAATCATGTTGTTTTCCTTCGTTTCAAGAGTGATATTTCAGGGGTTCATGATGGATATGAAATTACTTGGACATCATCATCAAGTGGTAAGACTATAATAACAAAGTAATTTCATTAACCGACACTGTACGGAAGGAAAACGCAGACAAGTGGAATCCATCCTGCTCATCTGAGGCCCTGACTCATCAAGACCTAAAGCTTTCCCAAGTACATAGCTGACCCTGTTCTCTAGTGTTGACTTTAGCAACCTCAGAGGATGCAGTCCACTTAAACTGGTGATCTACATGTTTCACTGAGAGGTCAGAAAACATCAGGAATATCTATCTTGAGATGGTGATGGTGGTAATGGTGGTGGTGGTGACTCAGTCTACTTCATTAATAGCTCAGCTGTGATAGGCCTAGATGATCTAGATGTTGCTGAGCCTGAAGAGGACTGACATTTTCTCCAAGAAAATAACCTAGCTAAAATGCTGTGTAGTGACTGTGTAATAGACCTATTCATAAATGATGAATGAAATGGGGGTGAACAGCTGGATAACAATTCACTCTTGACACTAAGATACTGAAGAGAGCTTATGGTCTGCATGGAAGCACTGCAGAATAATCTTACGATATTGGGTGATTTGATAAGGAGGGTCAAATGAAATTCAGCCTAGGAAAGTGTTGATGAAGCAGATGGAGGAAAAAAGAAAAGACAGTCCTAACTTCACCTGCAAAAATATGGTTTCTGAGTTGATTTTTAGCATTCAGCAACATCCAGTGATGTATGATGACCCTTCCATAATGTCAGGCTGCTGAAGCTAGAGCCGTAGTTTTGTCTCATTGGAAAAGTGCTCTTACCTGTATTCACTGTTCCAGCTCACAGTGTGTCTCTGTTTTTCATTGCTACTACTAATACTGTACTAATGTACTACACTGTGTAGTACCTTGTGGAATTAAGTCTTCTAAGCTTATTGACCATGTCCATTTCCAGGATGTGGAGGAACATTATACGGCAGCACCGGCACGTTTGCTAGTCCCAGATACCCTACAACTTACCGGAACAACACTGATTGTGAGTGGGCCATTACTGTGCCCAAAGGACGAACTGTCACAGTGAACTTCGATTTCATCAGCATTGATGACCCAGGGGATTGCAGTAGCAACTACCTGATCCTTTACAATGGGCCAGATACCAGCTATCCCCAGGCTGGGCCATACTGTGGGATGGTATGTATTCCCTTATGCCTACCACCCTGTAATTGGATAAAATTAATTTTACTGTACCGTATTTAAGATTGTTTCAATAATTTTGGCATGAAGTGTATACAAACGAGCGGAGATGAATGCGTAAGGCTTCTCTGGCATCTTAGAAGCCTTTCACTGCAGACCTTACAGCGACATCTAGCGGGTGGCGTCATCAAGCCTTTTTTTCCCTCTGAATTCAGTTGCTGTATTTGTGATTAAAAAGTTCTTAACACTCTAGGGGAGAAATGTGACAGCAGTACCTAGCATAGACAGGAGATCCTTTCCAATCAATGACTGAATTTGTACCCCATCTGTAGCACTGTGCTTGGCTTTTTCACAGGATCTTGGTGTTACGTAAAACTTTTCAATTCTTTTTGTCTTTAATTTTAGGATACAAACATTGCTCCATTCACTGCTACATCGCATCAAGTCTATGTCAAATTTCATGCTGAATATGTGACTTCACCATCAGGATTCCGGTTGAGCTGGACGAGCTAGAATGTCCCTTAAGAGAAATATATTCCTGTTCCTTGCTATGTGGAAGAGACTTTAGATCATAAAATACATTTGAAACCCCGTGATGATAATTGTGACTGAAGTAAGGCCTTTTAAAAATTACTGTAAGAACAGCTGTTACGAATTTCAAAATTCTGTCAAAAACGTGACCTCTCATACTGAAAATAAACGAGTTTTGAAACATATTTCATTATATTCTTCTATATCATTTCAAATGCTTTTGTAAATGTGCAAAATAAAGAAAAAGTCTTACAATTAATGCTATGAAAAGTTAATTAGCCAGGATAAAACTTAAAGTATTCAACAGGAACTTGTTAAGAGGAGCTAAAATACAAAGTTATCTTCAATTAATTCTGTAGTTCATGTCTTTGTTCCAACCATTTGTGAAAATCACAGAATTGTGGAATCATTTATGTTGGAAGAGACCTTAAGGATCACCAAGTCCAACTACGTTAGATAAATCGTAGCTAACATTACTCAAATGAGAATAAAATCAGCCTTTGCTAAAAATAGCCCCTGTCCTGTAGCCATTTACACAGATGACTTTGCTGAAGAACTTCACATCTCTGTCACTATATTTATCACGTCAGATCTTTAGACTTCAAAATCTATATTATAACTGAATTTATAAAAAACCTGTGAGACTTTTGGCAAAAGTATCACCTTATTAGACAACTTGTGGGCAATTCTAGACATTTTTATGTAACTTCAGAATAGGGCAGATATCAAACTATTGATTGGCTTTTACTAACGCTAGTTTGCTCCCTCCCCAGGCCGACACACATCTTATGTCACAAAATGCTGTTGAGTACACTGGTTCACTCATGGAAATTAATTTCTTAAAGAGGTCGTTGCAATAATTGATTATAAGTGACAATGGAATTGTTAATGGCAGTTCTAACAAACTCTGGAAATTCTTAGAGGATTTCCCAGTGAATGTCAAAAAAAGGCCTAATTCCATAAAAATACCAAACTTTGTAATAGCTGAGGAGCCATCCCAGTTAAAAGACAAAGCAGAAAAAACAAAAAAGGTCAAAAATGTAGATGACACGATATAAAACTCAAGATACTCAACATTCTGAAATGACCTGGTAAGGTACAAAAGAGAGATATCTGTGAACTCCCACTGGCCAAGTAAATGGGATGTGGGACATGGGTTTAGAGCCTTCTAATCATGAAGAAAAATCTAGCTTAGGTACAGGTGATATGCCTGCTAACATGCCAAAGTATAACATGGAAAAAGGAGAAATATCTTTATTTGGATCAAACTAGGAAACTGCTGTGTCTGCAGGCAGACCAGAAAGTTCCTCTAATAAGGGGAGACACAAAAGAGCAAAATTAAGTGTCCCAGATCTTTTTCAATACTCCAAGCCAAGCTGATTTCATACTAGAAATCAAGAAATAATACAATCTGTGTCCATAAAGTCTATTAAAAACCTATAAAATGGCAGCTAAGAAAACAAATTCATCTGAACTGCCTGGAGATAAAGCTACAAAATAAGCTCTAAATATAACAACTCATAAGACAATGTAAGTACAGTTAAGCACGGCTTCAGCTGGTTGCCTGCAGAGATCAGGAAGGAGTTTATTTTTTCTAGGGAATGGCTGTATCATGGGACTTCATGTGCGTCCATCGTGGTTTTGACCTTCCGATGAATCACTGTGGATTTGGTGCAGTTGGGATGGGGCAGATGTGGTTGCTGGCTCTTGCTGCTGGGTGGATAGTCACACCAGCATCAGATTTTAGGCAAGAACACTGTGTTTTTGCACTTGAGCAGCCTGTAGCTCTGCTCATCTGGAAGCCGTGGGTGGAGCAGAAGGGCAGATCTCACCCAGGCAACTCTCTGCTGCTGCAAGGCTGGCCAAGTTTTGCAGTACATTCCTTTCCCATGTGGACAATGAGTTTCCTGACAGGCTGAACCTTGGTCTTGCCAAGAGTATGACAGACCAACACACTTAATAGAAATCTGTACCTAGTTTTAATTAATTAAGTTCGTTAGTGGCTTTTTGCAGCTGATCTCGGTCACTCATCATACAGTTTATTGACACAAAGTTTGTTCCCCTGAGGAGACCCCTGGCCCCACGTCGGCCTGCCAAGGCTGTTGGTTGTTGCACAGTGTTTGGCTATGATTGCTGGGAGGCCAGTTTTGGCAAGGCAGCCTTTGGCCCTAAGCTCCATAGGGAGGGCTGCAGTTAAACTGAGCAGTGTGTTGAAATATTTACTTCATAAAGACAGATTTCACTACGAGAAAAATCGTATTTCACTTTCAAGCAGCTGAAATGCTTTCAGATAGTTTTTTGATACAGATAAATACTGATCTTGGTATGAATTTTGGTGGTAATACCAAACAAAATTTATGGAATCACTGAATTTCTGCAGAAAGAAGAAAGTGTGAAGAACACCACGAAGGAGAGGAAGAGAAATCTGTAAGATTAATATATTTTAAAAATCTAACAATTTGTAATCTAACGTTACAGCTCTACTTGTGCATAATTGTATTTACGTGTGAATAATATGCATGAGCTTCTGTACAGAAAATGAAAGTCCGGCAGAGAATTAATGCCCACGAAGACTGCTGAATGAAACTGCTGGTACAAGGTTCAATTGATCTGGCCAAACTGACTCTTGCCAAAAATAGTCAAAGTCTAAAATTAGAGTAAATTATCAAACCCATTCTTTAAAAAAAACAGGAACAAAGTAACTTACTGTTGTCCTCTAACATCTTATGTGAGCAACCACAAGAAAAATACCACTGCAGAGCTATTAAAGTGAAGGTCTTTAAAGGAGAGAGCTGTTGTCGAGCCATGTTTCTGTCTTGGAAGGTAAGGAGTAATTTAAAACACTTTAAAATGGTTGCATGGCAAAAGCAAATTGGAACAACTAAACGTATTTAAAAAAAAAACTTCTAAAAAAAGTCTGTTATTTGCAGTGTACATTTCAAAAGACAAAATCTTTGTTTAATGTGATTTATGGCTTTGTTTCACAATACTGCCAGGAATATCTTTGCTTTTATGTCTCTGCATGTCGCTGACTGGTTTATAGATCACACCGTAGTTGTGAATACTGCATGTCTGTCTTGTAATACGTGCACGGCTATAAAACTCTCCACTACAAATGACACAGTACAGATAATCAATGTCCACGCTATCACCTTCTAGAGACAGATTTTTTTTTACTTATGTATAAATTTTCTAGACATTGTTATATCTACTTATTCTTGTATAAAAAGTATATTTTAGGAGACAGTTATATATGAACGGTGAGGACTTCAAGGACTAAAGTTTGAAAGATAAGCACTAAAACATCCGCAACAGCATTTCTGAGTTGCCCTTCCTATGTGGTGGGGCTATTCTTTATAAACAATGAGAAGTAATAACAGAATGAGGTCTTTTCGGCTACAGTTACTTGAACTAAAGGAAGCTACAATGCTAAAAAACACAGTGCTGTTCAATTTAAAACGTTCACCAATTTTAGTTAAATATTCAAAGCATTTTGACTGCAAAACTGTTTTCAGCTGGCTCATAAAGCAAAGGAGGAGATGTCTCAGTTTCCCACAGTAACTCGAGATAAGTGTCCCAGGCACCAGAATTAAGATATTTAGTGTAATTATTTTTCCATCAGCTGCCAAACTAATACCACAGAATTATTTGGCAGTCCTGATTAAATGAAAATGTGATCAAAATTAGTAGCACTGACTGCCATTCATAATAAGAACAATAGCAACAACACAGGGTTGCTAATAAATGGTGCTTAAATGATAATAGCTGATAACAAAAATAGAGGCCAAAGTATAGTAGTTTGCTTTAATAAGGCGAAGATCAGCAAATAAACATTGTGTCAGATATCACACATAATCAGTCTAATTTTGGCAGATACATTTTTAGCAGCAGTGCCTAGCAGTGGACAACTGTTTTTGCAGGTGCATGTTGCTGTTGTAATATATTAACCCCAAATTAAAATGCACTGGTTTTTGGAGGAAAAGAAAACAATAGAATAATAATGCATAATAGGACAAAGGGGAATGGCTTGAAACTAAAAGAGGGCAGATTTAGGTTAGATTTCAGGTGGAAATTCTTTACTTGGGATGGTGAGGCATAGGCACTGCTGCGCAGAGCTATGGGTGCCTCATCTCTGGAGCCGCCCATGGCTGGGTTGGCTGGGGCCCTGGGCAGCCTGAGCTGGTGGAGGGCAGCCCTGCCCATGACGTGTGGCTGAGTGGACTTTAATGTCTCTTCCAACACAAGACATGAAATGATTCTATGATTCCCTTGGTTACAACTACCCCGGACAGCCACAGGAAAGGCAGTGTTGGATCCTCCCCTCCCTTTGCTGCTTCCCATCACCAGAGCCAGCAGTGACCAGAGCAGCTGGGAGGGACAGAGAACAAGCAGGAGACAAAGCTCAGTGCTGGGTGCTAGGAAGGAGTGCAGGGAGCGAGCTGCCTATCCTTGCAACAGGGCTCACCTACTTTAACCAGCTGTCCTAAGGCATGTGCCTACGGGCAATTCATCTGGATAAGGCTGTGAACGTCTTCTATAAGAGAATAGTGAACGCCGAGCTCATTGACTACTGGCAATAGTGCATTTGCTCAGACAGAAGCGTGGCACGGGTTTGTGTTCCTGCAGAAAAGAGGAACTGTGCCCACTTTTCTGGTATCCCTGGGACAGCAGAGTCCTGCCAGGCGGACCCGAAGGCAGCCGTTCAGGAAGCGACTCCATGCAGCGAGCGCCATCTCGTGATAAATGTGGTACTGCATCTCAGAGTTAAAACATCCCATTTCTTAGCTAAAAAAAAAAAGCTAAAATCATACCCATAGCAGTGCTAAACTAACATTTCAGGATGGATATGAGGAAAACGTTCTCAGAAAGAGCGGTGAGGCGCTGGCACGGGCTGCACGAAGAGGTGCTGGAGTCACTGTCCCTGGAAACGTTCAAGAAACGTGTAGCTGTGGCACTGAGGGATGTGGTTGGTGGGCATAGTAGGGATGTGTTGGTTGTTGGACAAAATGATCTCAGAGGGCTTTTTCAACCGTAATGATTCTGTGATTTGCTGGTTAAGACACCTTCCCGTTTATCCTTGGTTTCTGTGGAAATGCAAAACTCAAGGCTATGGTTCTCAGTGTGCGTCCAGGCTTCGGGCCATTTTATACACGGAGTCGTTAACTGCTTTGAGCAATTAATATGTTCCAGCGACAGCAAGCAGGACACCCCCAAGCCTGCCGGCCCCTCAGCTGCGCGTACCTCCGCCAGACAGCACCAGCGCGCATGCGCCGTAGCTTAATCGGCACAGCTGGGATTCCAGCGGCTGGGGCCTAAAGTCCCCGCTCTCAGATACGGTTCGCGCTTATTGGCAGGCGAACCACATCCTCCAGCTCTCCCAGCCAATGGTCAGCGAGTCGGCACTGAGAAATCGCACTGATTGGCTTGGCACCCTCGCGGACGGCGACTGGAACCGCTCCCCGCGCGAGGACCGCTTTCCGGAAGCGCGGGGAGGTCTCCGCTTCCTGGGCAGGGCGGCAGCGCGTCTGCGCGCAGGAGGGGCTCGGCTCAGGGGAGGGCCGGGGCGGGCGCGTGCAGCATCGGGGCCCCGCCCAGCCGCTACCGCCGCCACCGCCTTAACCCAGCGCCGCTGCACCGTGCTGTGAGTCGGGGTGGGGTCCCGCGGTGGTGGGTCGGGGGCAGTGCGCGGGGACGCGGGGCGGAAGGGGGCCAGCAGGCGGTGTCGCTGTGCCGAGCGGGGACTGACGCTCTGACGCTGTGTGTGTGTGTGTGTCTGTGTGTGTGTGTGTGTGTGTGTCTGTCTGTCTGTCTGTCTGTCTGTACGTGTCCCGCCCAGGCCATGTCCAAGTCGTTGAAGAAGATTGTGGAGGAGAGCCGGGAGAAGAACCAGCCCGAGGTGGACATGTGCGACCGCGGCATCTCCAACATGCTGGACGTGCCCGGCCTGTGTGCGTAACGGGGCGCCGCGGGTGGGAGCGCCGGCACTGCCTTATTTGGGCCGGGGCTGCGGGCGGGAGTGGCCGCGGTGCGGGGAACTGCCGCCCCGTGCGGTGCCGGGCCCGTGTTACGCCGCACCGCAGGCGGGAGCGTAGGGTGCTCGCAGGGTGTGGCTGAGCGCACCCCGTGTCTGCAGACCCTTCCTTGCCCGGGCCCGGAGGTTGTGTGGAACCGCGGTGTGTGCCCCCGGCCCTTCCTTCTCTGCCGGTTCTCTTCCTGCTCCCGAGCTGTGTTGGGCACGTCGCGCTGTGGAGCCCGTGGTGTGATCCCTGTCCAGGAAGGAGCTTACCTGCACTCTGCTGGATGAGTGGTTGTTTCAGACCAGCTAGTGGTTGGCTCACCTTGACCGCAGACCCCTCTTTAGATTTGCATTTACTCCTTTGATAGCCGCTGATACATTAAGATGTGGGCTAGGAGCTGTTGCTAAGTTCAGGACACACGGAGTTCAATAATCAGCACTAACGCACATGGTCAGCTTTGCTCCTTCAGCTGGGAGGAAAGATAACATTGAAGTGCATCAGCTGGAAGTTCACATCCTACCCTTAACTCTGCAAGAGTGCTGAGGACTTGGCTGCAGCAGCTCTAGGAGTTTGACCATCTCTGGATGTTTTCAAGAAAAGGATAGATGTGGCACTTACAGACATGATATAGTGGGCATGGACTTGTGGTGCCCCAGTTACACTGTGTCAAATAAGTGCATGCAGATGCACACACCTGTGCACACTGCATCATGTGCTTTAGCGTAGTGATTCGGGGCCTTCTCCAAGTTGAGATCATCCTTGTGGGAGTTATAATGGCTCGCTGGGTTGAAGAGTACTCTGAAGTTATGTTTGATAGCTGCTGATGAGCATTTTGTCTCCTGAAATAATGACTGCTCTCTCCTCAGAGGGCCAGTAACTGCCATGGGAAGCTGCCTTCTGCAGTTTTGGTTGTTTTTCAGGAAGCATACCAAACCTTGTCCAGCTGCACCTGTGGGTACTCTCTGTGGGTGGCTGGTGAGCTTGCCTTTAAACTTTTGTAACTTAATTCACAAAAAGTAGATACAGTTGCACTGACTTGAAAGGAGTGTGCTTTGTAACTCTGCTGTTGTGTGCAAATTTCATTCCGTCAACTACAGAGCTATTCTTGTTGTGTGTATAAAAACAAAATCATAGGGGATTCTAGAAAAGACTCAGAACGGGGAGGGAGGAGAAGAAGGGAAGAGGAATACATGCAGCAGCTTTGCTTGTACTCTCTTCTGGAGAGAGTCTTCCATCTGTACAGGACAGACGCTAGAACAAACCATACATTTTCCTGTGTCAGATTGTGATGTTTTCTCAAAATTGAGCAGAAATGCTTTTTATATCTGAATGGAAATGAATACTCATGTCTAAAATTGTCCTAAAGTAGCTTAAACCTAGAAATTTGTTGACCTCTCCATCTCTTCCTGCTTTCACCTTCATTAAAGGGACGGCTGAGCTGTCACCTGGTTTGTCAGAGGAGGCCACATGATTGCTGGGAGGGCTGGAGCACCTCCTGTGTAAACAGGCTGGGGGAACTAGGCTTGTTCAGCTTGGAGAAGAGAAGGCTCCAGGGAGACCTCGTTGTGGCCTTCCAGTACCTAAATTGCTAAGAGGAAAGCTGGAGAAGGACGCTTTATTAAGGAGCGTAGTGATAGGTCAAGGAGTGATGGCTTTAAACTAGAATAGAAGAGATGTAGGTAAGTTGTTAGGAGGAAATTCTTTACTCATAGGGCATTGAGGCACTGGCACTGCTGCCCAGAGCTGTGGGTGCCCCATCCCTGGAGCGCTCAAGGATGGGTTGGATGGGCTCTGGGCAGCCTGAGCTGGTGGAGGGCAGCCCTGCCCATAGCACAGGGTGGATACAGGAGGGCTTTAAGGTCCCTTCTAATGCAAACCATTTCATTTGAGATTTGAAATGTCCCTTGGTCTCAGTGTTCTGTAATTCAGTGCATGTCTCGCTCCAATTTATAGGAGGGAGATGAGGTTCTTTTAATGTATGTACACCCGACGTGAGATTAAGAAACAACGGTTCAAATGTTGGTCCGACCAGTTTATTACAAATCTTAGTCAGGGAGATGGGAAAGAGGAGGACGGAAGCTATTAAGAATTAAGGTGATGGGGAAGGGAAGGCGGGCGATAGGAAAGATAGGAAATAGAAGCAAGGAGTCTTTATAGGAAGCAAGAGGGAGATAGTCACCACCATGGATCCAGCGAGGTTCGTAGCTCGGTCATTGATCTTCAGTAGCGGTGGGTCGTCAGGCATTGTTGTTCTGTTGATGACGACGACGACGATGATGATGATGATGACTTTTCGATGGTAGTACAAACATATTTATAAGTCCAAAGTGGTTGAGTCAGCTTTCTTTGGAGTGACAGCTCAAAACCAAAGTGGTTGAGTCAGCTGTCCTTGGAGTGGCAGCTCCTGGCTCTGGGATCTCAGATAAGAGGGAGCAGGGATGCCCATCTGCGTCCGGTTCTCACAGGACACGATGGTATCATTTCCCAGTTTTCCCCATACCAAGCTGGAGCTATTTTGTCACAGGCCAGATCTTCCACCAGTGACCACTCCTGAGCACTCTCTTCTGGAGGCAAACGGCTCTGGAGGAAGGTGTCCACAAAGAGATGTTGATTTTCACACAGTAGCACCCATCACTTGCCTTCTCAATAAATCAGTTAGGGTCTTATCACAAGAAACACCTCAGGAAGCAAGCTTTGAGCCAGAAAAACAAAGAAGGATTCTCACAGTGCATCACACTAATACAAAGATCAGGTGAAACAATTTTAAGCTTTAAAATATTTTCTTATTATTCCGATATGCAAAACAAATGTTGTGCCTGTGGTTAAAACATCGGCGTGCTATCTGTGCTCCCATATATGAATAGTTTCAACAAGTTTCTTCTCTTGTGGAAATGTTTGAGAGTTCTGCTTGTTTGGTTTTGGTTTGTTGTTTTGTTTGTTTTTAATCCAATATTCTGGAATAAATAGATTACGTTTGTTTACAAAACACCTAGATATTGATAGGCGGAGGTAAAGAGAATCAGATGATGTCCTGTAAAGTGAATGATCTCATTAAGTAAGCAGGGTGTGATGCCTTTTGCCTGGCTCAGGCATTTTTTGGTGGGAATCTCAGCAGTCATCTTGAATGAGGGAGCTCTTCTTAGAGCAAGGAACGGTCCCTGATCTGTGATTTACTTAACTTGAAGCAATAGGTGTGGGGAAGCTATGAATTATTTTGCCCAAATAACTCGGGACATCTGCTCTGTAGTCTTGTTGTTGGGGAAAGGAGTATTGGATGAAATGCTATTTACTCTAAGTGTTAATTTGTTCTCGTTATCATTCCATCTGTGAGCTATTCATATTTTATAGAAAGCACATGCTTATGTGGTAGGAATTAACATGCCTAGAATTTCTGTTCACTCCTAGAATAACCGCAGCGCAGAGAATGGAGCGTCAGGCTGCTCGCAGGTTGTGCTGTGTGCTGCTGCAGGGCTCATTCGATGGGAACTTCCTGCGGTGGGAGTGGCAGTGTCCTATCTCGGTCCAGCAGGAACTCTGGAGTCTTCCTGTTATGGTGGTTTTGGTTGTTTCCCCTCCCCCCCCTTTTTTTTTTTTTTTTTTAAGAGAAAAGTAAGCCAAGACTTGCCATCCAGATATGTTGTGTAGAGCTAACTGGCAGTGTGTGGAAGCAGCACTTGATACTAGGGCAAAAAGAGAAGAGCTTAAATTCTCTTCCCCCACCCACTCTGTTTTGAGGCAGTAGTGGGGTTGGGACCATCGTAAGAGTTCATAGTTACCAGGTGAGTGAATTGCTTGGGCAGCCGTTGGTATCCTGACCCTCTAACTTCCGTGTGCACATACAGTGCATGCTTGAAATCCAAGTAAGTTATCTCCTGTGTATTGAATCAGTGTCCTGCCAACAGGAGTTCTGAGGTCTGCTGTCCTTACAGCCTCCTTTCTTTGTGTCTCCTGTGCTATTGTACAGAGGTTACAGTTATTGCCGTGTGGGAATCCCTGTGCCCTTTGCATCTCAGGGGAGACAAAGGGAGATGGTTCCAGCTGCACTTCCTTCAGCCTTCTGGTGTTACTCAGGGGTATTAATTAGTTGCTGAAGACAGATGTTTGCTGATAGAGTTGGTAGTTTAGTTGTGTGAAATGGACTTTCACTGTATATTTGTAGGATGAGGAAGACCACAACCAGCTGATCCTACAGCACAGTCCTTTTCTTGGAAGGAAGTGTGTGACACCCAAATACTTGGTGTTTCCAGGGACTTCTCGTTTCACAAAGGTCACCTTAATGTAAGGGAGAAAGTTCTCCTCTTCTACACAGTGGCCAAGCACCGCTTTATGCCTCATCTGCTCTTCAAACGCATGCTGTTTGATCTCTGAGCTGGTAGTAGCTTTGGACCTTCTTGCTGTCTGGACATGGCTGCCATGCTGCTGCAGGTAGTCCAGTGCACATCTCCCTAAAGCTTTTTTCCCCTTCATGGGATGTAGGCATGTTTACGGTCAAAGATACAATAGGATTCTTTGTCAGGATTGACTGGGATGCTGGGGCTTTTCAGGCAAGGTGTCTGGGTTTGGCTGAATCTGGACAGTAAGGTCCAGATTGAGAAGTCATTGACTGATGGATTTAAGCCTTGAAATCCTTGATGTTGGGACGTTGCTCTATTCTGTAGAGACATGTTAGGAAGAAAATGCTTGGTTGAGGAAGACAGAGGTGTGACAAATGGGAGAGGGCACAGCGAGTAATGCCCGTATGCTTATGTTGTTAAAGGCCACCATATGTGTGCCTTGAGGAGTTAGTCTTAGCTTTAAAATCAGAATATGCACACAACTTCTTAAGATGCATCAATTCAGGAGTGTAATGCTCAGAAGATCTGGATCTGCACGCTGAGAACTTAATTGACCCTGTACAAGCACATTCACTTTCAATGGGTAAAAACTATGTAGTGGCAGGCAAGGAACATCAAATACATTAGCGTGTATTAGTGCAGGGTCTGTCACAGTTCTCTCTTTAAAAACACTTCCTTTCTTAGTGCTTTGTTCCTTAGTTCAGTCTTCAGCAGCTTTGAGTAGAGGCTTGCTTGCTTGCTGCTGTCCAGCACCAAATGGAGTTCAGGGACTTTCTTCTTCTGTGGCCTGTGTGCAGTGACCTCTCCTCTTCAGCTGGTTTCTTGCATGAATTAAACGCTATACTAACTAATTATTTGTATTTTGAGTATTGAATTACATCTCGTGCATACGGACAGGAAATTCCAGACCCTTCTTTTAGCCCATTTGAACTGTTTTGATCTGTGTGCTTAAAGTATGCTCTACTTACGAGTTTCAGCTGGCAAACCTGGCCGTGTCTGGCCATAAAGTTAACGAACTATCATTCATTGAAGTCACATTCTCATAGAAGAGGTGGCTCACAGAAAAGAGTTAAGAGAGGTGTATGGTATTGGTGCCTAAATTTGAGCCTTTCCTCAAGGACTTGGGGTTGGTCTACACTGCTATTAAAAGACATGTCATGGGGACTGGTGATTTTAATGTAGTGAGTTTCATTATGGACTTCACAAAGTGACTTCAGTGAGCAGATTACCTGAGTTTCACATTCTGTTCTAAAACTGGCAAAGCTTTGTGCAAAGTGAATGAGGTGGTCAAGGCCACAGAAGTGGGGTGACAGCTCAGGGCTTTGTGTTCTGTTCTTTATTTTCATATATATATTTTTTCCTAATGCCTGGTTTTGAAACATTTGCAGCTTGGGGGGCAGTGTTACTTGACTAACTGGACCCTTCCTACACTAGCTAATGTGGGGGTGTAAGGGAGCTTTGTGGAGAGGAGAGCACTTATACGTAAGTGTATAGACACACAAACATTTAAGCTGTAATGAAGAAAATACGTGTTATTCTCCTTGTGGAACAAAGCTGATCTCTTCGTGATGCTGGTGGATGTAGACAAAGCCTCGAAGCTCTACTGTGAGTTGGTTCCTTAAGTTAAGTGCAGAACAAGACAGTTGTTTGTTCTTTCCCTGATAGTAAGTGCAGAGTTCAGAGAGTGATGTGTGGAATACACTGCTGTGCATAAGGGGCTCAATAGTAGGAAGTGAGAATATCAGGTGTGCATCTGAAGAATGTAGAGCTAATAACAGGCTTCTAGCAGGGAAAGAGAACTGCGGGGACAAGCAGCAGTCCAAGGGGGACAAATAGCATGGGAAGCTGCTGTTGAGGTTTAGTGCTACATGGAAATGAGAACATTTCCCCTGCTCTGTTACTTTGTGTCTGGATAGCTTGTGCCCTATTTCTGCATACAGTGAAGTTAGGTCTGGAGGTTACAGATCATAGAATCACAGAATGGCTCAGGTTGAAAGGGACCTCAGAGACCATCTGTTTATGGCTTCCTGCCGTGGGCTTAGCTAGTCATTGGGTTTCCAGCTCCTACATCAGGCACCCGATCAGGCTGCCCAGGGCCCCATTCAGCCTGGCCTTGAACATCTCCAGGCATAGGGCATGCACAGCTCTGGGCAGCCTGTGTCAGCACCTGCCTTAAATCTGGGGACACTGATTCCCTACGTTTGGTTCTGGTCTTTGAGGCTGCTGTACGCTTCTGCCCTATAGTGCTGGTTCTTACATGGTATTCTCGCAGGCTGCCCGTGGGCTGGGCTGCCTTATGCCCTCCTTCTCCTAGTGAGCTGTTGCAGCAGCAGTCATGTGCTTGCTCTTTAAGAGAAGTTTGGGGTGGGTGCACTGTTTCTGCCTTTCCTTCCTCCCTAGCCTGCGGCTGCAGGGGGAACTGTGGCGATCCATTTTGTTTTTTCCCTGAACTTTCTGTTCTGTTTCTGCCTTTGGGTGACTGCATCTGTTCTGCTGTCAGATTACCTCTGCCTGTGTTATGAGTTTAAGGGTTGGCTGAAGCAGTGCAAAGCACATTGCTGGGAGGTGTTTCCTTTACTGACAGAGGTCTTCTCAAACTTACGAAGAAGGAAGTATGCGTTACCATGACCAGTTCTCACATATGCTCATCAGGATTCCTTGGTTCCATGAGGCAGCTGTATCCCTTTAGGCTGTCTCTGGGCTCATTGCTTGTAGAAAGCAGTGAGAGATGCAGCCCTACAGTTGTCCTTCAAGAGGGAGGAGTTCCAGACCGTGGCTTCTAGGGCTGTTCTGGAGAGACAGCACTGCAAGTAAAGGTGTAGAGGAGGAAAAATCTGAGGTTTTCTAGTTCAGTTAAGTACGTAAAACTGCTTCATGGGTGAAAGGCTGTAAATACAGCTATTGCTGCTTGGGACTTGAAGATAATGAATAGGGAAGATCGGGGGATGTGATGTGTGTCATGTTGCTGTTTAGGTGAATGTTAATCTATCACTTTCTTGGGTAGGATTCAAAAGACGGAAATGAAAAAGGCGTTCCTGTACGCATCCCGTAGGAGTGTGTGTGGAGTCAGGCTTCTTCAGGAGGCAGGGTACTGCTTGTGTTAGCAGTGCTTCAAGCAGTAACTGAGACAGAAGTAAAGGAATGGAGAAGGGGCTCAATGCATCTCTAAGTCTTGAGCCTGTCTTGGTTTTTGTATTCATGCATATGATCTGGAATTACTTAACTGGGGAGAGTAACTCATGGTTTTTTTTAGCTGAAATGAATGCAAGCTTTCAGTTGCCATGTCTGTTCATAAACTTTTTTTCTCTCTTCGTTCACAGTTACCTTGTCTCACATCACACAGCTGGTTTTGAGTCACAACAAGCTTACAAGTAAGTATTCTACTTCCTACTTCATTGCAGCTGTGGAGCAATATTTAAAAGCTGCTGCTACTAGTTTATTTTTTATAGAGTGAGTGTCACTACTTGGAGGGTGGTCTTGGTGAGACACTTAAAGGAAAAAAAAACACTTTCCTTTTTTTTAAAGGAAAAAAAAAAATGAGCAGTCATATTCAACATTTCTTTATGACTTCAAAACAAATTTTCCACATAGTAGCGTCAGGTTAGTCAACTTGTTATACTAGTGCCAGTTAGTCAAAAATCCATTCTCTACCTTTTGAACTTTTTTGCACTGTAGCAAAAAAAAAAAATAAAAAAAATACAGTTTGCTTTGTAGGAGATGGATAATTCCTTTGACTGGAGCAAGTGAAAACTACAACTCAGCTGCATTACATCTAAAACCAAGTGTATGTGATGAAGGCCAACTGAACGTGTGCTTTGGGCATGAGAGTCAACCAGTCTTATTGACAACAACAACAAATCTTTTGAGTGTAAACTATCTCTTGACTGTGTTGCAGTACAACATCTTCAGTTATTACCCTCTGGATACTAATTCCCCTAGCCTCAACTGAGGTGCTGGTGGAGATCGTATTATGAAAACAAACTCACTCTTGTGAGGCAAAATAAATTATTTCTCTGTGAGAGAAAGCTTCAGGCTTATCTGTCTTTTTTCCAAACATTGCTACCTGGCTTTTGAAAGACAAGCAATGAGTTTGATCTAGTCCCTGTTATGGCGTGTCTTGTAAAAAAAAGAAAAGTCCTGGTTTTGTTGATGTTCTGCTTGTCCTTCTCTGTTCTCAGCGTGTGTCGGTGGATTTCTGTCTCACTCTTCTCCTTTTGAAACTCTTCTCTTGAAACTTTTTAATTTTTTAAGAGTGTGGAAATGGGGAAGGGAGTGGAACTACCCAAGTGGGCTTGTATTGGAGAGCGGACTGGGGAGTTGCTGTAGCTCATACCAGAATATCCCTAGGAAAAGCTTTACAGATTGAGAATAGGGTGGAGGAAAAAAAAAAAAGCAGCAACCAATCAGAACTATCAAATTCTCAACAATTTGCTGCATGAGCTGTAAGACAGCGGAAATGCTGAGTCATGGCCTGAACCAGTGCTTTAGCACCTGGTAGGAAGGCAGGGCCAACCCAGGGGAGCTCAGGTGCATGTAGTGCCCCTGAGTGACCAGAAGGGGTGCAGCAGGATCCACCCTTTCCCAGACCTCATTTAAGAGTTGGCAGTGGAGGCAAGGGCAACTTGCTGGAGATCCCTGCGTACCTGGGGTCTTCTAAGGGTAAGCAGATTTTTTTTCCTTTCTGTGTCCATGGCTGTTGTATTTGAGCAAATCCTCGCTTGCTGTAGCCTTGGACCTTGCTGCTCTGCTGTCATTGCTGTGCTATCTCGTTACAACGTGTTGTTTAAAACATATGTATTAATATGGAAATCTTGTTTAAGGATTTGAACACTTGCAGAGGATTAAGCATGAAGAAAGTGAAAACATTCTTAGATTCCACCACATGAACACTGATTCTCTAGATGTCATTTACTGGGTATTAATGCACAGCTTAAATGATTTGATGTAGTAGTGTGAAATAGGTGAGAGTATGGGCAGTATTTGAGCGCCAGTGAGAAATATGAAGTAAGTGTCCTAGGCTCTGTTCTCCTAGCTGTATAGCGTCCTCTTGACTTTGATTTATTTACAGATTTGACCAGCAATTTCCAGCTACCTAACTTGTAGATGATGAGTAGATGAGGAAATTCATGGGCAATGTCAGGAAAGGAAAATTGTTATTAAACACGCAGATCTACTTCTAGTTTACAAGGTCAGAGAGTTGCAAGTAACTGGAAGCTGAGAAAATGTTTTGGGAAAGCATTACGATAACCTTTGGCTGTGAGTCATCTGTTATCAGCCTGATGGAGCTGGGAACTGGGCCACCCAGCCTGGGGCTTTTGTATTCCCTCAGGTCGCTGCAGGGAGGTGCATGTCTCTGAACTCGAGCTGCGTAAAGTTAGGCAGGTAGCTGTGCTCAGCTCAGCCACTTCAGCTCTGCAGCTTTTGGAGGGTTGTGGGCACCTTGAGACAGCATTTTGTTCTGCTCATCTCTGTCTAAAACCTGTGTGAGAGAAGGTCAGATGATGCATCTGAAGTTGGGTTAAGTGAATTGCACCTAGTGCTGCTGGGCAGAAATTGGCTCTCATCTGCTGTCTGCTCTCATGTCTTCTGAATGAGCACTGCCTGGCACAGGGATGAAATGAGTTGTGAACGTTATTCTTGGTAAATGTGACTATTCTTTCCCATTTTTAATTTAATTCTAAAACTTCTGAGTGCTAATAAACTTCTGAGGACTTGATTGTCTCTTCCATATGACACCTTACCAATCTTAAATGTAGTTGATGGGTGAGTTCAGCTGAATGCACAGCTGGTTTGGCTTATTATAGCAGTTAACTGTAATTCTGAGGAGGAGAAGGCAGGCTGAAACTCCTGCAGTGAGACTTCAATTAGGGTAAACTTGCATGTCTGAGAATTGAGCCAGGAGAGAAACATCCCTCAGCTTAAGTGCCAAAACTGCAAGCTATGTAACTAACCTATATCCTGGTTAGAAATCTTGGCTGAAGACCTGACTGAAGGAGGAAGAAGATGTGTTAGTAAGAGGTGTCCAAGAAGAATGCTTTCAGGTTTTTTTTCATTAAAGAAAAAGCCAAACTAGACCACTTTTTTGGAATTAGTTTTGGTTTTCAAAATACTGGTTTAGGGGCTGCCATATTCTACAAATGCATTATGTTAAATCTCAGTTTTTTAAAATTTCTCTTTTGTTCCAAAGTAGCCATCAGACCAGCAGGCTGCAAGAAAATATCTGTTCTCTCAGCCTAGGGATACTGTCCACCTATCTATGTTTGGGTTTATTTCAGGGGACGGTAAAACCACTTCTCCTGAGAAGTAACTCACCGTGTCTGAAACTTCCTATTCTTTCACAGAGTGATATAGACACCTAAATAGGCAGCACACATTTTTAAAAGGCTAAATTTGAAGTTCATATTTTCATATTTGACACTGTTGACCTAATCTTTTAAGCTACGTAATTAATTGTCTTAGCGGATTGCTCTTAAAATGACTAGGAAGCAGGTGGCACTGACACTTGACATGCTACACTAAGGTCATATTAGCATCTTCTACTAGTTTTCTGCCATTTAAATGAGTGTTCTGCTTGCTGTTTTTTCTGCTGTTTAGAGTAAATATGTCTATCTGGAAGAATAAATATATGTAAAAATTGAATATGCATATTTTACGTAACTGCATTTCATATTTTTGCCAGCAAACTATTAAAAGTAAGTAAAGTTTCATTAGCAAGTATGAGAATTATGCTATTAAGTCCATCATATGTGTTTTTTTTAGTAATATTTTTAGTGTTTATTTGTGTTTACCTGTCTGTAAATCACTTTTTATTAGAAGTACCCAAATCCACATTGATTTTTCTGGAGGTAATAAGCCTTGGATTTTTGCCACCTGTTTGGTGCTGTGCTAATGGAGGAGCCTTGAAATGGCTGCCTCTGTTCCAGGTAACCTATGAAAGAGTCAAATTTGTGCTTCTGCTGCTTCATGAGAACCTTTTTTTTTTTTTTTTTTTTTTTTTTTTTTTTTTTTTG
>JACDJE010000057.1:1393202-1416659 GCA_016647715.1 Pavo muticus
TTTTTTTTTTTTTTTTTTAACTTAGACATATGGGCCAGTGTACCCATATGCTATAGTACAGTTTTTTGTTCCATCATCTAGTGATTTCTGAAGCCAAGCCACTTATCCACTGTAGAGGTGGAAAAGCTGAGAAGCAAAATTAAAGACAGTCGTGTTCATGCTATTAGTCTGCATAGATTGGCTAGTCTGGCCAGGCATCTCCTGAACCCACTGGCTAACATCAAAATAAAATGGAGTAAAGGTCCTGAAAGTGTCCCTTCCCTCGCATCTGTGGAAATCGGGGGCTGAACAACAGCCCTTCAGTGTGATGGATTAATTCGGGTAAATGTGACTAAGCAGTCACAGAATCTGGAAATAATGTTTGTATAACTTTGATTATAGGGTTAAATTTCTTTAAAAGACTGGATACAGCAGAACACAGAATGGCTGCCTATGGGGGGAAGGAAAGGTGCTTGGGCAGGAGGGAGCTGAAGTCAGCAGGACAGATTAGACTTCACTGGTTGTTCTCTTTGTGCCAGTGGGATTGTAAACAAGAAATAAAGCAGTGAAGAAACTTCCTTTTTTAAAGGGAACATCTCAGCATATGTACTGTGGCTTAGGCATTACCTGAGTTTGTTTTTTCTGGCAGAGCTGTGAATCTGAACTATTTAGGCATTAAGTATGAAATGGTACTGAAACTTCTAGACTTCAGACAGCTAGTCCAACGTGAAGAACTGTTCGGTTACTTAGTGTACACAAAATTTCACATCCTAGTATAGTCACATTTATTATCCCTAATTGGGAATGCTCATTAAGGTAAGCAGTATGGGAAGTGTGTTTGAAGTGCTTTCAGAAGCTCAGGTTAACTGCAGTCCAAGCCAGCAGAGCGCAGAAAAACATGCCTGGAAAGCAGAGTGGGATGTTAAAGGTTATTTCAGCACTGACAGTAGGTGAGTGCTGACCATCAGTACCTGTACAGCTGTTAGGCTGTAGGCCAATGTGACGTGGTTTATTTTCACTTATTTTAGGAATATGCTGTAAGTTCTCTTTTTGGTAGTAGCTAACAATTGTTTGACCTACCTACATAATAGATTGATATTGTAATCATTAGGAGAATCCATTCAAAAGTTCTAGCATTTTTATTGTTATCTGGATATATACTTGGAGCTCGTATTTCTGCTTGGTGGAAATACCAGTAATATATGGTTTGTCCATTAGAGGTCACTATTTAAGTATCTTTAGCTTTTTACTTTCCTGAAAAAAGCTTCTGCCCTGCTATCAATTCAGTCTGACTCACAGGTAGCTCTGAACAGTAGCTCAGGTTTGCTCTCCTCCTGCCTCCTTAACCTCAGATGATCCTGCGCTTCCCAGCTTTACCAAACGCTTCTGCTGCATTTAAACATCCTCAGAAGTTGTCAGCTATTCATAGCTTCCTCCTGACTATTTCCTATCCTTTTGCTCTCTGATCCTTTGCCCAATATTACCAAGTGACCGAATTATGAAAGATCAGTAACAACTGTTTTGCTTCAGAAACCTCCCATGCATGTATTACCTGATGTCACAATTGCTGTCCTCCCATCCCTTTCCTCTGAGCTGCTGTCTGCTACCATTCTTTGGTATTTCCTAACCACTGCTTCTTCCTTTGGTACTCAAGCGTAATGCTTAACTCCTAGTCATTTCCTTTTTGTGAGATAGTTCATTAGCTTTTTGCTGCTGGTTTCCATTTCCATACCTGAATTTTGTTCCCGAATCAACTTTCTGATCCTGCCAGAACAGCTTTTTCTCATTAACCGTGTTCCTCAGACAACCTAATAGTTACCTGTTACCATCCTTGTGCATTTTCCCTTCCAGCAGAACTCGTAGAGTTTTCTTGCTGCTCATACTGCTTACTGCTGCTTTGCTCTACTATTTCTTTCTAAATTGCTTTGTTTGATCAGCACGAAGCTTGTCCCTTCATTGCTATTAACCCTCTTGACTGTGTCCTTGATCCAGTTTAAACTGCTGCTGAATTCCCTTACTGTCACTCTTACATTAGGCTATTTCTTGTAGAAGTCACCTTTCTGGCTGTGCTGTGTGCCCAGGTGTGTTGGAGGTGGTATAGAGGCAGGTACCAACTTCACATCTCACAGCACTGAAATGCTCCAGCTGTTTTGTTCTCCAGACTGCTGAAATGTGCTGTGGGGTCTCCCAAATGCCCATGTACTCTTTGTCACCTTTTTCCTCTGCTCCCTTTTGAGACATGCCACACTGTTGTGCTAACATGATGCGCCCCAAATGCAAGTGTGTTATTAGTGTAGTGGAAGCAAGGCAGTGTCCAAAGCACAATGTTTCTGCCTGATACAGTGGGCTCTCAGCCCTGTTTAGGAATGTGCTTGAAGTTAATATGCCTTTTGTTCCAGTTGTAGATGCAGTTTGGATATACCTCCTATTTCTGGGACAAAGATCTCTGAAGGGAAATGTCCTTATGGATGCGGTGCACAGGAAGAGATGAGAAGGAAGGCAAAGGAGATCCCTGTGCATATGCCGAACTGTGTTTGTGACATCTGAGTTCTGCTCAAATGTTTAGATTAAATACCTTGTTAGCTTTTTGCTTTCCCCTGAAAAAAGCCTTGGTTCAGAGAAAGTGCAGATGGCAGAGTAATTCAGCTTTAAATAATAGAAGCTTAGGTTTTTAAGTAGCTTTGGGGAATGAAGCAGAAGAACTTATGAAGGATTATTGTTCTGCAATGTTCTGTTGGAATGCCTCATGAAATGTCCCCAGTTTTAGCATAAATAGTTAAATTTTGTGATGTATGGAAATGGCTTTGCATCCTGAGTTAGAGTACCTACTAAATGCAGCCCTGGGCAAATACTGTTTACCTCTGGCATAACTCTTCTGAAGCTGTTGCACATTCCTCTCTTTAAAAGGCACCTGCAAACATACTAGCTCATTTTTTATGTCTCGATGTTTTCTGATGTTTCAGTACAAATTCTTTGTCTTATCTCCTCCAGTGGCTTAAAATATCTGTAATGGCTTTTACCATCAGTATTTCTCCATGTGTTTGTGCAAGTTGTAATGTAAAATTGTTAGAGATCTTATGGTCAAAATAAGCTATTTTGAAATTGCCAGCTTCAAAGCTAGTGAATTTGGCAAGATGAACTGATTTCATTGAAGAGCTTAATTTTGTACCATCCTAAAGAACTTACTATATAAGAAATTGAATGGAATTTTTTTTGTTGATAATACTGAAGGAGGGAGGTGTGGAGGGGTAGTCTGGATTGAGGGGAAACTGGATGTAGTTTTATATATTTGTCTTACAGTTCTTTCTTAGCTGTTCCTTGCTATCAGCGTGTAAGGATGATCTGACCCGTAACAAGGTGATGCAGCCTGTATTCATTTTTTACATGCAGCAGAGCATTTTGTCTGAACTGCTCATGAAACAACTGCTTAAAGCTGGAATGCCATGGTCCTCTGGAGTATTTGCATGTCAAACTAATTCAGAAAGCTTTGCTAATCTTGCTTTCTTCAAGATAATGTGTAGAAATGAGGGGGCACAGTTAAATCCACACTTCCATACCCATGCATGCTCAGCTTATAGTATCCCTTACTGCTATAAAATCAGCTAGCAAAAATCAGGTTTTGTAGCTTTAGTTCTTTACTGATAGGTGACTTGTTTTCAATTTAGCAATCCCTTTCTAGCCTCCCTCCCTGGCTTTGAGTATTTTTCTCAAAACTTTTAAGTGCATCTTAAGCATTATTTTCTGACAAGAATGTGGTGGTTTTGCTAGATGTGACTTATTTCCCAGTGTCTGTTCAGCCTCTGTTGTGCTTACAGCACTTCTTCTTAAGTGCATTCCAAAATAAAACCATTTATTGATAAATTGCTTTGTTAGCACAGTAGCACATCAGTAGCACATACTCATAAGTGCATTTTCATAACTGCGGTGCTTCTGTGGTTAATTGCAAAAAAGAAGTGTGCTGGTTTCTGGGAAAACTGAAGATTAAGGAGACCAGTCCATTTTTAATGTTTTCAGTGTGCAGAAGGTTGGTATCCATCTTTGGAGGAGTGTGGAGGAAGGGCAAAAGGGGAAAACTTGAACTACATGATGTGTAAATTAAGTACTGAGTGCTTCACTTGGGATGAGGATTCTCTCCGGTTAACTGCCAAGTATGATATCAGCATGCCCATGAATATTTAAAATGAAAACTGTTGTGTTCTCCCTCTGTTAATTCCCCTTTCATTTTGGTGAAGCTGATTGCTTCTCTCAGTATAACAGAAATCTTGTTAAATTAATTTAAACCCGACTGCAACTCTTGGAGTACAGTTGCACTGGATGCATTATATATTTCATATTCAGAATTCCTCCTCCCCCGTGAAATGTGAGTAACATTTCATGTGGCTGTGACCTTTACTCTGAGGGATCCTTACTCATGCAAAGTTCCTGTTGAGCTAAATGGATTAGCAACAGTGTGCAGAACTGGGTTTGTTATGCTGTGGCCCGCAGGTTTCCTTGTAGGTTTAAGTAGATTCTTGCTTTTGGCAAGAAAATGCTACTTCAGATCTGCACCAGGCTATGGCACTCCCAAAGTTCTGTACTGAGTTCTCTTTACTCTCTATTACTCTTGACCTGCTTATAAATGGAATGGTTTAATGAGAAACTGGCATAGACTCAGTACTACTTGTCAGAAGAGAGATTTATATTTTAATAGCTCTTCTGGATAAATATTCCCTTAGAACCTTTAAAGGTTCTACTTAATGTCATGTTCCTAGGTGCTGCCTAATTAGTTCATTAACTGGAGAAGCATTCTGGAAAAAAAAATGGGTTCTGCAGCTTGAAGTTTCTAAGGATGATAGCGTCAAAGAAAATAGTCTTAAGTAATTAAAATCCTTATTTCAGTTGATGTCTGATTCGAAACCCATTGGATTAAATGAGAGGCTTCTGTAACCTTTGAATAACATTTATTGAAGAGATTACTTGGTTCACAGTTTTATGAATAGGCAGGTGTTATAGATACTGCTTTTCCAAGCAGCAGTGGGAAAATGTTTATTTTGAACATTCAGTGTTGAGATATAAATGAATTGAAATGTTTCTCTCAGTTTACATATCATGTGCTCTACTCATGAAGGCTTGTATTTTCACTAACTCATTTCCCTCCTCCAATTGGTGGTTTATCAACAGTATGAGCTGTTTTCCCTCACAAGGTAGAAGTAAATTTTGATCGGAGTCTTCTAATACAGTTCTCAGGGATGTTTGAATTAATATCAGTACATACTAAATGCAAAAAAACAGGCTATGCTTTATCTCACAGATAAAAAGCAAAGGGAGACTTAATCTTGCAAACACCTGAGTTTGTGTGCATCTAAAATTGTGAGGTTTCTTTTTTTTTAACTGTTTTCCAGTGCTCTGTAGAATGATCCTGGAGATCATTTGCAGAAATTGAGACTTACCAGAAAGCCGGCTCATTTTCAGCTGTGAAGGGCTCTGCCACCACAGGGGAATTGTTTGGAAACCCAGGTCAAAGACAGAAGAGAACCCCTGACTCCCTGCTTTACTGGAGGGGGTTACATCTGAGATAAATTTTACTCCAGGGTGCTTTAACTGATATAAATGTTCCTAGCACAATAGTTGGCTCAGCTAAAAGATCAATCTAACTCAGTATTTATTCTCCAACAGAGGGCAACATCAGACTTCAAGTAGTCTTGTGATGGCTCCTGGCTTGCTGTGTGGAGAGAACTGAGGTCTGGGTCCAGGACACTTAGATGTGGAGCTATAGAGGTTCTGAACAGTGGTGTTTAATCTTCCATATGAATGTTTTGGAAATCATAGCAGAACTATTGAACAGCTGCTCTTACATAGGAATAAAGTTGTGCTTTGAGTGAAAGGCTGCCCTTAAGAGCTATTTTCATTCCTAAAGAATTGTCGCTAATGTCAGGGTGAAAAAGAGCCTGTTTGTTCTTAAACCCTTTGAAGTATAACAAGTTGCCAATACTTATTTGCAGGAGCATGAAGAAAGATCTCTTGCTGCTTCATGTGCAGCTTGTAGACTCTTTCCCCCTCAGCCAAGCTCTTGAAATCAAGATGAAGTCTATACCTGTCACGGTGAATCTCTGTATGCAATTCCCAGTGTTGAACAAGGGGAAGGAAGCTTTGTCTGGTCTTGCAATGTGAAGCTTAATATGAATGGGGCTTTGTGATGTGACTGAAGCTTCACGGGAGAATGCAAAGGCATTGGGCTGCCAACTTTACTAGCATTTGCTGGGGAGGAGTTTAGTTGTTAATGGCATTGGGCAGCAGATGGTCTTAGAAGAGTTGTTAAGACTGCGGATCTTACTGTAAATATGTGGGTGAATGGAACCAGGATGCTGACAGTTCATTCTCACAGCTCATCATGAGAAGGTGACTCGAGTGGAATTCAGTATTGCCAGAACATGAATTTCTTGGTATTTGGCAGTCTGCTGTGAATCTGTGAAGAACTCCGCAACTTAGCGGCGTGTTGATAGTAAGGATGTTTAGTCGTGCAAAGCTGAGATGAAAGAACACGATGCCTCATCAACTTTTCTTGACCGTTGCTCATCTCTAGACATGAAGGTACTGAATCTGCGTGGTTTAGTTATGAGAGCAACATTGGAGTTAATTTCAGTCTTCTGCTGCTTAGAATACATGGAGCATTCCTACATATAGAAATGAATCTAAATTGTTGAATCAGAAAATAAGCCATGACAGGAAAAAGGTCCTTTCTCCCCTGCCACATATCTCAAGCAGCCCCTCTGTTTTCTGTCTCACAAAACACCTCTACCCCCTCCATGCAATAAAAAAAAAAATACAGATGCGGGTGAGGGCTTTGTTTTGATTTAAAAGGCTGACACAAAGTATTTCATCCAAATCCTTTGCTAAAATTATAGTCTTTTCCATAACCTGCTTAGCCATGCAGTTTTTAGCATGGCTTGAAGGAAATAATAAGAGGAAGTATAATACAGTAGTATCCTAAGAGTGATTCACAACAGTATGTGGGAATTATACAGATATATTGGATACCTAGCAGCCACTGGGTAAGGGTACAGCTGCTATTGTCCACAAGGGACACTTACTCACACCCATACCCTGACAAAAGAAAACCAAATTAAAAATCTCTGATAAACTGGCCACTGGATGTTAAGTTTTCCCCAGTGTTTGCAAGTGGGATGAGTGGGTAGAATTTGAAACTCTTCAGTGTGTAACCCACTTAAACTGGTACAAGTGCAGACTTCATGAACAAATCTTGGGAAGCCATTTTCTTCCTGTCTAGGTGTTGTCTTTTCACAGGTAGTTTCATGTGGTGATTTTACTGCTTAAATGAAGACTTCTATTTTTGAGGGCTGTTCACCTTCTTCCTTGAAATGATTCCTCCTGTACGCAATCTCATAGTTTAAGTCAGAAATGAGAGGCAAGCTCAATTTATTCATAAGGGGGAAACAAACTGTTTTGAACAGGTATTTGAAGAGACAAATCCACTAAATCAGCATCATTAGTTTGAGGTAATCAATAACTCTGTCAGGCCATTGAGAGGGTACTTGTTCATGTGTTTGTAATGATAGTACTGTCCTTGATGCAAAATACGCTTTTAGTTGAATTCGAGATCATTTTAATTCATTGATTGTTTTGTGATGGTTTTCAGCCTGAATAGTTGAAGTGCAGAGGAGTCTTGCCACCAATGTGAAGTTAGATTTGGTAAGGCTCATCTGCTGAATGTGAAGTGGTTGTTTCAGTGTTCCTGCGGCCTAGCTCTGTATTACATTTAGCATAACTTGTGGTGTTAGATTGAACTGAATTCTCTAGGACAGTGAAATCTTTTATGCTGTCAAAAAGGTCAAAGTTGTTATTAATTGTATCAACAGTAAAACTGAAGGACAACTGCACTTGATCTCTGAATTGCTTTGGCTTTGTGACTAAACTTAAAACCTGTATTTGCTAATGCTTCTGTTCCCTAATCTTGCATGAATGTAGCATTTCTTTGAAAAGAGCAGAAACATGGTTTGCCAGTCCATTACGTCTCATCAAAGTCAAATTATAAAGTCTAATTTCTGAAAGGAAAACATTTTAATAGTGGTAATTACTGTTCTGTGAAATATTGAGGCTGGAAGCAGCTGAATTATGTCAATTACAATCCTTAGTTAACTTCTGTTAGGGAGTAATTTAAAACAATGGTAGCAGTACATTACCCTTGCCTTTCTGAAGATGCTTAATTGCCATTGTTGAGTTATGGATACACATGGACCAGTTGAAATATACTGCAAAGGGAAGGCTTTTAAATATTAAGATTTGCCTTAATGACTTAATAAAAAGTATGTTAAAAATCTCCTGTGATGAATATGACCCTCAACAGTAGTATTTATGTAGTATAATTAAAGTGTTTGTTAGGGAATCCCATTATTGTGAACAATGTAATTAGGCTTATAATCTACTAAATGTGATGTGCTATAATGTTCTGCTTTGTAAACGTTATTGATTCCATTTTAAGACTGAGATTGCCTCATGCCACCAAATAAATGCAATAAAATCTTCCAGTTATTTAGATATGTGCTCTATGGGTTCCTGCTGATGAAATTAGGACTGAGCCAAGGTGAATATTGAACACCAGGGCAAGCTTCAGTGCAGGCTGTCTGTCAGCCTCCTTTTATGTAAACTTCAGTTAAAGGGGGAGAACATGCAACTCTGAAGAGTGTTTTAACCTCATCTGCACAGGCAGATATAGTGCTTCTGCTTTACTGTTCATGTTTCTAGATAACCAGATATTGATTTGTGTGCAATTGAATGTAACCATGTATGTGTATTGATCAGACTCTCACTCATGGGAGGTAGTCAACAACTGGCTTGGCTAAACAGTTTGTCTTTTAAGGCTGAAGTTAAATTTCTGTAATCGCTGTTGAATACTAGCAGATAGGAACTTGGATTATTTGTCCATCAGCAGGTCTGTGAGAGAATTTGTTGTGCTTGTTTCTCTGCCATGGCTTTCCTGTAAGGTACTCTGGCCAACAATAGTTGTAATTTTCTCAAGAGTACCAAGTGATTCCCGTCAGTAAGGAGAGCTGGTGCTACGTAGGAAGCTTCTTTAATACAAGCATTGCTTTTATTGCAGGTAGCTGTTAGCAGCTGAGTAGAAACAGCATCAATACAAAGAACAAAAGACAGGTGCTAGTGGCGTGCCTGTAGTCTGTGTAGCTTGCCCTAACTGCAGTCTCTTACTGTGAAAACTTTTTCACAGCTGTGCCAGCAAACATCGCAGACCTGAGAAACATAGAAGTGCTCAACATTTTCAACAACCAGATTGAGGAGCTGCCTACACAGATTAGCAGCCTTCAGAAGCTCAAACACCTGAATCTTGGGTGCGTATCTTAATGCTAAAACTTGCTGTAATGGAGATGCTGTCAAAGACTATCACAACTGAACTTAAATATTCTTATTTTCGCTATTTAAGTTTCTTTTTGAAAATGTGATGAGAACTTGAATGTAACCATGTATGCAACACTTGACTATCTTGTCCAGACTGCTTAGCTAGTGTTCTGGGTAATCAGATACATAAGAGCGATCAAGCATTTACTCTGATATACTGATAACTATTTAAGGGAAAAGCAACTTGCATTCATCTAATGCTGAAGCCACGCCCAACAAGTAATGAATTTTACTTTCCTAACAACTGTCACTTAATTCTGTGGCAAGAGCCGGCCTTGGTTTTATGCTCTGCTTTGTAAAAAGCTAAAATAAATGTTAATTTCTGTATGTTAATTTGGGACTTTAATTCCAAAGTCCCAAATTTGTGATTAAAGAAATTTCAATTTTAATTAAATCTGTAAAGGCAGCTGCGAGTCCTTATTGAATATGGTATGCATTTCATTCAGCGAGGTGGTACTGGCTGAATTAGAATCAGAGAAACTCCTGTTAAGTGTTCAGGTACCATATTCAAGTAGAGTTGGTGACATTCCATTATAACTACAGTAGCAGAAGACTTTCTTGAATTATTAAAATGAACCTGAAGTGAACTTTCTTGAAACTAATTGGACGCATTAAAGTATAGCTACTTAGGAAAGCCTTGGTGAGGGGAAGCTTTAATTTTGTAGGCTTCTCATGGAAAGAATGTTTGTATTATAAATTCAACTTTTGGAAACCTTGATTTAACTGAGTTTGTTTTACTATTTGAAATATCTAATAACTTTGGCTAGGCTCTAAGTATCCAGCTTTAGGTACTTTTGTAAAGTGCTAATAATTGAATTGCTTCCTGAACTGTTGGCATGCAAATAAACATTTTCAAGATGATGTGTCTTCTCTGGTCTTTATTTGATCACTTTAGATCTCTAGCGTGCCCTAATAGCTGTCTGAACTTGGAAATGATCATGAATTAATATTTGTTCTGAGAAGTAGAACTTTGTGCAACTTGGGGTTTGGCCATTTTAGAATGGGATACAGAAGTGCTGCATTATATGGAGGGGGGAAAAATTTAGTTATTTCCATGAATTAAAGAAGTGACAAGTGTTAGTGTAATTCAAATATGGGTCTTCATCACTTTTCCTATTTTTTTTTCTCCATTAATGTCTTTTGCAAGTCCTTTTGGGATTAAGAACAGGAGACATTTGGGAACAATTTGTTACTTATGAACTGGTACTTTAGGTCTGGAACTGCAACGTCTACAATTGTAGAATCGTAAAGTATACTGAGTTGGAAGGGACCTACAAGGATTTTCTAATTTAAATGCTCTTTCTTGAGGTCCGCCATCTTCCAGGCTCAGGATTTACAGCCTGGAGTATAGCTCTGCAAAGTGGGTTCAGAAGTGCGTGGAGTTAATTTAAGGACAAACTGTCCCACCTTAGTAGTTTGGGTGGGTGGAAGCCCTCTTGTCATCTGCAGAGCACATGTATACACACAAGGTATCAAAACAGCCTGCTAGAGAAAAGGGCTAGCTTGAATAAGAATATTTCTGGGAGGATTTCAGTGCAAAAGGGTCAAGAGGTATGGTAGGAAGGGGAAGGTGTACTGCTACGGTAAAAACGGAATGGGAAATTTTGTTTGCACAGTCCTTGGCAGGGCCTTTCAGCTAATTCTCTTTCCATGCCAAAGAATAGGTCTTACTCTGTCTGTTACAAAGAGACTCTTTCTCTTCCTGTTCTTTGCCTACAGAAGGGAAGACCACTGGGGCCATTATCTCCTTTTACTACTGAAAAAGCAGCTGCTTTTAATCTTATTAAATAAAAACTGTTTCTACAGCAGTGGCAAATCTCCAGGAGTCACAGTGGAGATTGTTCTTCTGTGTTTTAGCAGCTACCACTTAAGCAGTAATACTAGGTGCGTGTCCTTTGTAGCACAGGGGTGTCTGTTTTCCTACTTGCTGCCTGCTGTATGCTATCTATTGCTGTAAGACATCCTACTAGCATGAATATGCAATTAATATGGGCAAAGTTCTTTGCAGGAGATCCATGACAGGAAGATTTGGATTCTAATTCTGCAGAATTCGTCTGGGACTAAGTCCTTTACAAATGTTTGACTCTTACTACCTGATCCTTTTTAATTACATTAATGAGTCTGTTAAATTGGAGTCCAGCTGATTTGCTAATGGTAAAGCCAGCTGTATTTCTTCTACACATCACATATCAAATGGGGTCTGTCTTGTTGGGTACTATAAATGGTTTATTAAATCTGGGTTTGTTAACAGCATGTGGAAATAACTTTGGCATTTGTTAATGTTCATCTCGTGATATTAAGTACTGCTGTGCTCAGTGAAAATGTATTTTTCTACATGTGCAGACAAATGAGTGAGATGGTTCCAATCAACTAAAACAGTGCCAAAAGCAAAGGCACAGATATATCTTCAATCCATATTTGGGCTATCTGTACTAGAGACTTGAAAGGCATGGCCTCAGCACTGCAGACCCACCTACTGATAGTAGAAATTAAAAAAATAGTATAGGGTACATATGTATTCAATGGTTAAAAGCTTTTATAGATGCCTGAAGAAAGGATTTTCTATTTTTCTTTTATTTTTTAAGCAGCTTAATGCAGTGGTCCTCAAGTTACTGTATTTATGACAGTGACTGTACAAACTATTCCAGAGCATGCTTGATCTGCTGCTGCTCCTGCTGTTGCTACCATCCTGAACATACGTGCTCAGCCCTGTAGCTATCCTCTGAAGCCTGGGTGTCTTCATTTTCAGCTTCATGTGCCCAAATGTAGAACAAGTAGACTCATTAAGTGTCCTTATGATGTCTTTCATAATATTTGTCACATAGAATAATGAAGTGTTTAATAAGCACTGCATGGAGGAGGGAAGGCCCTGCAGATTAGTGCCAAGATCTTCATTGGGTGCTAAAATTTGTCAATACTTTGACCTGAGTTTGCTTAGTTCTTAGTGCTACATTACACTTAATACATTCGTATAACATCTCCTATTGACTTCAGTTGTGGCTGTTGCTGTTTATCACTTCTTGTCAGGAGGAGAGTTAAATTAAGGAAATGTTTAAAGATAATGTGGAAAGTCATGTTTGTTTCCCCAAATCACATAAGAACAAATTCCTATTCCTTAAAATAACTACCTGTAATCTTACACACTGTTCCTGAAGATGTCTTATCTTCTCTGTTCTGTTTTCAAACCCTGGTGGCAAATGAAGCAAGATCCAACTTTGTATCCGGTGTGCATGCCCTGAAGACAATATAAATAACAAACTGGTAGTTCAGTGGTGATCGGCCAGAGCTCTACTTTATCTACAAACAGTGAGGGAGTTTGAATATCATCTCCGGCTGCTTGCCTTCCTTCATCATTGCAGCCACTCTAGACGTTACCTGAGTCCTTTAATTCCAGCCATTTGAGTTTAGATGGAAATTATTGTCTTCTGTAGCCTGTCTGCTCCAGGTTATCAGACAAACCTTTTCATTCTGTTTTCCCCTGATGGTTCTGGCTGTTGCCAATGGGAACTGCTATCCTGAACCCTGCAAGACTGGTTGAATGAGCTGTATTTAGACTTAAGCCTTATCAATTAGTGGGGCAACTACTTTTTGCATTGTGCTCCCGTAACCTATAGTTATGGCATAAATATGGTGGTCTTAAGAACAGCAGCTTCCAATGGGTGTAAATGCCATAGAGCTGAAGTATTCCTTCTTGTGTATGGTACTGTGGTGAAGAAATACCTGATGTGGGGGATAGCAGATGGTCAGGATGCTGTGAGGTACGAAATGGTGATTCATAGTTTAGCTAGCTAGAAGGTGGGTCACCTGCCAAGGACCAATTTGCTCCATGGCACACTGCTCAAGCTGAGCACAGCACCACTTTCCCTTTTGCTCCCTTTTTCAGGTGTGGCTCTTTGATCAGCATAGCAGGCTTCCTATATGGTGAAGACATAAATTTTGGGAATACTTATCAAAGTGAGAGCTTAGAAAAGTCGGCATCACAGAAGACTTGCTCAGTATCTTATAGCAAACAAAACAAAAGAAAAAATGAAGTCTGGTGTAGGTTAGATTTTTTAGAAATGAAAATCTTGTTCGTTATCTCTGCCAGATGAAAAGCATACTGATGTCATGTTTTGTTTTTTTTCTCTCACGTACAGCATGAACAGATTAAATACCTTGCCAAGGGGGTTTGGATCTTTACCAGCACTGGAGGTTCTTGACTTGACATACAACAACTTAAATGAAAATTCTCTACCTGGAAACTTCTTCTATCTGAGTAAGGAACTTTTTAAAAAACTCTACAAATCTTTGTGATATGGTGCTTTGCTTTCTGCAGTTGAAATTTATTTGATGGAGACCAAACTCTAACCGAATTTTTCTGTTATTTATGTTTTTTGTCTTTGAATACCTCTTGAATATTTCTACACAGCTCAACGATATTTATCACTGATATACAGTTACCTGACATCTTTGGACATGAGAAGACTTACTTAGTTTTCTTCTGAGTAATATTTCCCTTGTCCCCATGCTCAGTTCAAACACTGTGTAGGCTCAAAAGCTCCAGAGGAGAATAAACTATTTTGCAAAGCAACTGTTGTATGTTGACTCTGGAAACAATTGTGTTTGTGATGGTTAATTATGGAAACAGTTTTAACAGCTTGGGGGTGTTGAAGCGATCAATATGTTAAAAACATGCAAAAAAATGCTAAGGTTACAAGGTTTGGCAGACGGATAGCAGAACTAAGCTGATCTTTGCTCATGTTAGAAAATATGCTCACATAGTTAAAGATATTGTAATGCATATGTGCAAAAGAGTTGCATTATGGTTGCCTAAGCAACTTGAATTCTGGCACTTTCTGGCTTTCAGTGATTCTGCTGCTACTTTACCAGTCTTTTCTGGGTACTAAGCTGAAGTAGCTTCAGGATCAGTGCATTAACTAGTGAGAGTGATAAAAGAGGGGAGAGGGATGCTGCAGTCTGAGACAGATTTTGTGGCTGTAACCTGACAGAAGGAAATTTATAAGTAAGCTTTATTAAAAATGGTCGCATATAATGAAAAGAAAGGAGAAGGAGTAAAGTGCATGAGAGAATCAGAATCTCCTCTCTCTTTATGAGTTTCCATTTTAATTTTTTCTTTTTTTCAAAAACCTGTCAAGTATGCTTATTCAGTAATAGCAAGCTACCAAGTTGTGCTAGGTCATCTCGTTTTTTCTCCTGTGTATTTCAAGGGCACTGTGTAAATTACAAATTATACGATTTGAGCCTGCCATATTACTTTCTTTTAAGAACTCTTTCCCAGCCTTATGCTGTGCTTTCTATAGAGCTTAATATAGATGTGTATTTGTCCATAAACTCAGCTGATTTTTTATGTTTGTTTAGGATGCAGATTGGTGTGATAAATAAGAATCAGGGGATAAAAAAGAGTAATGACTCCATTCTGACAGCTGAGCATCGAGTCTATATGCCAGAACCTGCCACAGTCTACTATTGTAGAAATTGTTAATTGTGTCAGTCCTTTTGAATATAGATGTTTTCCTGAACTCACCAACAATGTAATAAGCCAGTAAATCTAAGTTTGACCTGCTTGTTATTATCGTGAGCCCTGGGTATGTCAAAGGCTTTTCACCAAGTCAGGGTTATTAATCAAACCTGACTCCCTTTTATTGATTAGACCTCAAATGGTTGGGTTATATGCCACCTTGTTTATATATTGCTATTTAATTTGCAGCCACCCTGCGTGCACTCTATCTAAGTGACAACGATTTTGAAATCCTGCCGCCAGATATTGGGAAGCTCACAAAGTTGCAGATAGTAAGTAATTTATCTAAATTCTTGGAAAATCAATTCACTTTTGCAATGCTTGTAGGAATAGAATCTAGTCAATTTGAGAAGTAGTAGAGTATGTTTGCAGGAATAGACCACTAAACCTGGAACCGTTTCTTGTTCATCAGCAGACACTTGTAAATAAATTGAAAGAATCGAGTGTTCAGAAGCGGGGGAGGCAAGATAGAGTATAGCTCAGTTTTAGGCTCCTTTAGGCTAACCAAAAATTGTTCTGACTTCTTTATGTTCACTCTTAGCTGAGTCTTAGAGACAATGACCTGATATCACTGCCTAAAGAAATTGGGGAGCTCACTCAGCTTAAGGAGCTTCATATCCAGGGAAATCGTCTTACTGTGCTGCCCCCAGAACTAGGTAAGATCGTGGATAATCGTTTATTTATTTGAATAACAGCAATTTTCAGTGCTCTGTATTTCCTCTGAAACGAAGCCTGTTGTTAAACCCTTAAGAAATTATTGTGCTAAAGTTGTAATTGCTGCTAAATGCTTGCTTTCCCCCAAGAAATACTCTCTCTTTCACATCTACTAGATGTTCAGGAAGGGCCAGAAGATGTTGCTTGTTTCATTTTATTAGATTTTTACCTGTTACGTATTCCTTGTGTATTAGTAAACCTGACTGCCTGTCCTGCTTTTTACAATATATTGTAAATACAGGATCTGTTTAACTGTTATTATCTCTGTCTGGATTTTGAAAACACTATTTGGATCAGTCAAAATTATGTTAAATGGTGTAAGTGGCTTATTTGTTCTTGTAAAGTTTGATCAACTTGAATAAAATATTACCTAAATCAGAGGATTTTTTTCAATTATCTTTTTCAGTGGTCTGTAGTAGTGAGTTAAGAGCTTTTAAAGCAGTGGAACTGGTTGATGTACTTTGAATTTGCATTATTGGCCTTTTGTAGTTGTGATTATTTCGTATATAGTAACTCCTTTCAACCTAGAAGGAAGAGTTTTTCTTTGAAACTTAAGTATTGATTTTGATGAATTTGCATTGCAGTATTCCCTTTTATGTGAGTGGCAGTGGCAAAATGGACACTTACTTAGACTCTGATAATTTACCTACCATAATTTTGTGCCTTTAGCAATGTAGCAGACATGATCTATCCTTGTTTTTTTCTCTTGGTGGATGAAAGCTGCTTGTTTCTTTAGATTCAGATGTTTTTTCGTGACACTGAGGTATAGTTCCTTTAGCTTTTGGTTAGTAATATTTTTAATGTCTCTTTCAACTGCAATAATGTTTTAGACATGTGTGATATTTGTAGATTTCTGTAGATTCCTAAGTTACAGCCTTGCTTTTTTTCCAGAAAGTGGAAATTAAATGCTGAACTGAGTCTAACCACCTTCTGTGGCTAACTGAGTGCTCTAAACATGCTGCTGCCTTACAAGCATAACAGCAAGTTCATTTTTAATGGTTTTACTGTCATTGTCCAAACTAAATGGAAACACTTAAAACAAAATTTCTGACGTTTGTTTTGCACTGATCTGCACAATTTCAGATAGATAAGGGAAGCATTTTTCCTTTCTAGTTAACATTTGTTTGCATTGTAGAACACTGTAGCAATTTGGTAGGAAAAGGGCTTGTAATTTTGACCTAGCTGGTCCAGGCAAGGTGCACTGACACAGCTCATCATCTCTGTTCTTTATTATTCAGCTGCTCTTCTGTAGGCTGTACTTCTCTGCTATGCATGAATTTCCCAATGTTTCATCTTATGGTCTTACCCAGGATCCTCAATCATGATTGGTTGGCCTAATTCGTATTGCAGTTTATCCCACACCTATTACTAGAATTATATCAAATACCTAAAATAACTCAAATTTTGTGATATATTTCCAGAGAACATTGCTCTGAGGTCTAGAAGAAATGTTCTGCTTGTTTGTTAGACATTTAAGCAAACATTTAGGGAATGGAGTTCGGTAAACAGGACACAAAGTGGGCTCTGGAGCTGGTCTTTGAGCTAAGGTAGGAGCTAACGGGTCTGCTGAATGGCTGGAAGTCACCTCAGGTCTGCAGCCCTGTTTGCCCTTTTGCAAATAAGGACAATTTAGAGAAGTATTCCTTTGCAGATGGTTTTAAAATAAACTGATGAAAGGTGGTGTTAAACCCTAATGAATGGACTATTGATTCCATAGGTGCCGTTTGTGGAAAAAAATCTACTTCCTGAGTTCTCCCTCCTACATTTTTAAAATTGAATTATAATGTAAGAATTATCCAAATACTTTGTGCAGTGCATGTTGGATAAATAGCTTTTCAATGAGCAGGTCCTATTTCATTAATTGGAGGCACTGCTGGTCCGTTTAAAGTAAACAATCTTTCCTCTCTCATTATCGCTTTCTTAATTAAAGGTGCTGAAGGCTTGTGACTGCCTTATGAGTGTTAGTAGCTCGGGCAGTGGTGGACAACAGTGACTCATTAGCTGTTCATTTACCAGGGAGATGGGCACAATATAAACAGCCAAATAAACCGGCTTATCTGAATGAGAAGGGGAGGGAATATATTGAACTGAATCTAAAAGGCAATGGAAGTGAGTGCAGAGGAAGACATGGGTGGTAAGGCAGATATGAGAAGAGGCCATATGCAGGCAGTGGAGTCAACATTTTGGACCTGAGATAGCAGTAAATAAACCCGTGTTATCTGTGCTAATTCCACCTGAGGTGACTGAGTGAGTCATGAGTCAGTCGGGGCTGGGGCCTGTCTGCATGCCCTGGTCTGCACATAGCAGCGCTCCTGCCGTTAGCCTGAGGAGAGGATTCTTGTCCGGGAGGAAGTGAGGAGACTGAACGGTGTATTGGTGCTCGTGGTGAGGATGCTTGTCTGTAAATACAGTATGTGTGGATGATGAATGCAGGAAATGGCCGGGAGTAGGTGGGTGGAATTCACAGCTTGTTTTTATCATTTGTCTCTCAAAACCCCGTTCATGAGGAATGGTGGTGGGCAGTCATATATAAACTTTAAAGAGGCGCTGGCATTTTTTTCCCTAGCATTTAAAAGGTTATGTGCTGCATTGTGAGACAAATAAATCATGATTCACCGCAACAACAGAGTTGCAGTCAGTTATATAAATTGCCAAGGAAGCACTAAATCTGTCACTTTGTGTATTCTGACCGTTTAACAATTGGAATGGTGTTTGGAAAGAAAGCCGAGTAGAAAGAACCACATACAGTGGCAGATGCAATTAGTAAGATCAATGAGAGCATTTTAAGTTCATTGTATGGTCATCAGGGTGGACCTGTATGTGCCTCTTAAAAGAGTTTCTTAGCAGAGTCAGCGGTGTAAGATTAAGTATGCGATGCACAATTATTCACAAAGTTGTAGCCAAATGTAAATAGGTGCCCTGCGCATGCAACTTACTTATCCCTAGGTTTGCATTTTTGATGTGAAAACAAATGGTGTGATTTTTGAAACACATATTCCAATGTTGGCTGCATTGATCAGCATGCCGCCAACACGTCTGTGCACACGTGTACAGAGTTCTCTTATTTTGACGTGGGGGAAGTACAGTGTTTTCTAAAGATGCATGTTTAATTATCAACTGAATGTTGGAATCGAGGGCTTTTAAGTCTAGTCTTCAATACAATTCTAGTTGATGAAATGATTTCCTCAGGTGATGGGTTGCAGTGATAGGAACAGTTAAGTGAAAGGCATGCTAGAGAAGTAGAAAACTCATCCCTTTAAAACAACCAAACAAACTTGATGGGGTCAGTAGTCATGTTTCCTTTTATGGAGGGTAAAACATTTCTATAAATTAAATCTGCGTCTCAGAGTGGGTAAGTAATTCTTTCATCATTTCTTTAATTTCGAAGGGCTGAATTATCTTCTTTGAATAAAGGACTGGCTTTAAATAGAAAGTTCAAGGAATCCTTAGGCTTTTGAAATGACTGGAATTTGTGAATTACACAAAGTAGTTGCTGCAGTTATTTGCTCAAGTTAATATTAATTGAAATAGCAGTTTACTTAGGTAATTATAACAGGCATGTGCAAGCATAAGAATCACTTATTTCACGAAGATATTTCTTTTCTAAATATTCTTCAGATAAGCACCAAACTTTTCTCTCACTGCACTCTACCTGTGTCTCAGCGCAGCGCTGTTCACATCTGCACATAGCAGGCTGTGACACTTGTTGGAAGCTGAGTGTCTTGGGCTCTGGACGCTGGCTCTGAGCGCTGGAACACCTAATTGATACCTTGCCAATTAAAAAAACCAGACCTGCTTCTACTTTGAGGACTAAGGCTAGAGTGGTGTCAGAAAATAAGAAGCTTTAGTAAACTTAGCAGTGGATAAACAGAAGAACTTGTTTTCCAGGATGGTCAATAGGACAGTTATTACAAGTTAAGGAATAATAGAAAAACGTACTTAACAAGATAGGTTGTAGTCAAATTATTTATATAAGGAAAGTGTTTTACTGAATTTGTGAATGCTGTTGTTGTATTTTTCATTTCAGGCTTAGTTTAAGCTTAAAAATAAACATTAATAGATTTTCATGTAGTTGACTGGTTCCTTGGCTCACTTGGTGAGTATTAAGGCATATGGGAAGAAACGAGAACTCTGCAAAACTCCATTATACCCATAAAGATGTTTTCTCTAGCCCATCTGTTAGGCTTACACCACAGGTATTCATTTCCTGACACTGCTGTAATTCTTGCCGAACTTCCAAAATTCAAATTTCATCTTATATTAGCTTTAAAAATAGGCAAATCCTACTGTCACTTCTCAGATTACTACAGTGTGTGTGTGTGGCCTTTTCTCATGTTGATTGCATTGTGATTCCAAGTATCATCAGCATAAAATGATGTTTCTATCAGCAAATAATTGTATCTCTTCTGTGGGAACTGTAATAAGAGTACTGTAGCTAGAGCCAATCAGAGCTATGGTTGTTGTTGTTAAACATTCTTTTTATGCTTTTCACAGCACCTAAAATTGGGTTCATTCTACTGAATACTGTGCAAGCTATGTTTAAATGGCAGTTTTGAAGGTACAGTGAATCCTTTTTGAACTTACATTAACTAGATTTTGGTCTGATAGGGACCCTTCAATGAGAGAATGCTTTGCTGAATTCTTGTGTAATTGAGAATCCCCTGGGAGTCTGAATTTGGTAAAATATGCAACATATTTCAAAATAAATTGGGACGCTGATCCTCTAAGCCTGTAATGCTTCCTGTTCCATTGGAACATCTCTGATTTTTAACTGCGTCGACATCACGTTAATTCTCTTTGTTCCAAACCCCGTCTGTGGCACGTTGTGTCTCTTGACACAGGATTCTCAGCTGACACGTTGGTAGCCTGTTGCAGTGACTGCTGGCGTGCTCCTAGAGATCTCCATCAGCACTGTGTGTTTGTTACAAGGAGCAATGAAGTAAATGGTATTTCCAGCAGTTTCACCTTTCAAAGAAAGAAAACCGAAACCTCCAAGTTCTTACAGGTTGTCTAGCCAGGGGTCTCTTTTACTTGTATTAGGAATGTTGGAGAAATGAATCTAGCCTGACCAGAAGTCATTTGGAGTGACGTTAGAAAGAATATAGAAAACATTTGGAAATAATTTCTTGGATTTTTGTCAGCATGCTGTTTCTTCTCCGCTTCCCTGTAGCTACCCACACAGTGCCGTGAGCCCGGTTGCCTTGGTACCTGCGCCTGCAGGCTGCACGCGGTGGGGCTTTGGCTGCCGATGCGGCGAGGTTTGTTGTGTGGGGGTATGAGGTGCTAGTGCAGGGCTGTGGGCTGAGGGCAGAGCCTCGTGCACTGGGCTGAATGAGGTCCTGCTTGGTGGCTGTCATCTGTGAATATTAATATTGCTTATTGTTTGTACTTGTCATGCTGCTAATGTCAGGTTTGTTGTGGGGAGCGATGGTAGAAATTGCCAGGGCTTCATCCAGGAGAGTTAACCAGTCTTCCTCTGACTTGGATATGGAACTGCGGATTTGTCAGGTTAGGTCTATATTCCTCCTGTACTTAATACCTGAAATGTTGATTACGGGAGAAGTTTGGTATTTCATGCAATTCTCTTGTTTTCCTAGGCTTCATCTTCAGTTCTGACACATTCTTGAGTGAAAGTCTCCTACTGTTACCTTCTTCATTATGCTTTGCTATAATGATTCTGGCTGACCTTTGTTATTTTGTTGGAATTTCATGTAAATATCTCAGAAGAGGGCTTAAAACAAAGTGAATTCAGTCCTATGAAAGGTTGAGATGCTTGAGAGTAAAATCCTCTTCCCTTAGAATTATGAAAGCAGTGGCTGAAGCAGTACCATTGGGCCTCGTTTCACCTCACCTTGACTTCACGGGTAAAGAATTCAAGATCTAATTGGTCTGCTTTTGCTTTGTTTCTCTCGCTCCCTCTCCTCAAAGGAAGAGAGGGAGAAAAGTAAGTATGATGGAAAAGGGGTCAAGGATTGGGATAATGACACAGGGATTGCTCACCCATTACTATTACAAAACAGACTAAACTTAGGGAGCTTTATATAAATTATTGCCTGTTACTAACAGTACAGGAGTGAGAACTAAAGGCAAATTAAAAACACATTGCACTCATCCACTCTCTTCTACCTCCTCCACCTTCTTCAGTACAGGAAATGAGGAATGGGACTGAAGTCAGTCCATAATGCTTTGTCTTTGGTGCTCTTTCATAATCTAGCCCCTGCTCCACATGGTATCCCTCCCACAGGATGCAGTCCTTCCTGATCCCACATGGGCTTCAAGCACTGCTCCAACACAGCTCCGTACCACAGGGCCCACCCTTCAGGCACTGCTCCAGCACTGCCCCCACAGGCAGCAGCCTCCCCAGCTCTCCTGCCCCACCGCAGGCTGCTCCCCATGGGCTGCAGCTCTGGCCTGGGCCTGTTCCTGCAGGGACTCTTTGTGGGTTGTGGCTCCTTCAGACCTCATCCACTGCTGCTCCGTGGGCTCCTCCATGGCTGCACGTGGAGATCTACTCCTTGTGGTGCCCATGGGCTGCAGGGGGACAGCCTGCTCCTCCATGGGCCTGTCCTGGGCTCCAGGGAACTTTTGCTCTGCACCTGGAGCACCTCCTGCCCTCCTTCTGCACTGACCTTGGTGCCTGTGGGGTACTGTGAAGAGAAAGCAGTCTTTCTCACTTGTAGAAGGACGAGCAGCAGTACTGGGGAACTGGGGCAGTCCAGAACAGAGATGAAGAATGCATTTTAACAAAGTGATGAGCTGTTTGAACAAAACACCAGTGGCAGAATCCCCATCTCCTAATGTTTTTCAGACAACATGTTTTTCTGTTTGAACTGTCTTTGTTAAACGCTTCAGTTCCTGAACTGACACAGGGATAGCTGGGCAAAGCTCAGTTGTTAGATGTATTCAAGAGAAAATTCAAGACAGGTTCTAATCTCTGAACTCATTATTGGAAATTTTCACTTAAGTCTCGGAACTCAGAATAACGTGACGTGATCATGTCTGTACTCTTTTTTTCTGTCCCTGAAAGTAATTGTAGAACTGAGGATGGGCTTAGGCTTCAGTGTCTGCCTTTCATATTGTTCATTCAGACTTCTCCTGAGGCTTCCTGTCTTACACTCGCAGGCAAGGCTTCAGCATTCCCATCTGAGTGGTCAGAAGCGCAGCCAGAGGAAAACTTCCATCCTGCTTCTGTCTGACAGATGCTGTGAAGAATATGTTTGGCTTATTAGCATGTACTTGATCTGACTTGTTATTTGAGACTTGAACCTGTTTTCCCTGTTAAGTAAAACAGACAACTTCTGTCCAAACAAAACCAACACCAATACTGTTTCAGGGTTGTCTGATGTGCTGATGACTCCTCATGATACTGTTGGAGTTTCTTTGTTAAAACAGCTTACAGGCCAGAGGACAAAATTGTTGGTGGGATTGATTTTCTGGAGGCTTCAGTCTAGGTTTAGGTTTACTGGTTGTTTTCTTTTAGTCCATAGTATTTCATTAATAAGCAAATGTGTATTCTCAACAATGTCATGGAGCTGTAGATTTGTTATCATACTATTTCCATGATAATTTTATCTGATGCCAAAGAAGACTGAGTCACACTTTGCTTATGTACAAGTCCTTCCTGTGCTCTGGGTCTCCTTACTGCTCCTTTATAAGTGCCATTTAAGTCTACTCTCTTCTGTTACTCCTTCAAAAGTGATAGAGGTCTTCAAAGCAGAGATGATCTTCCCTTTTATAGGGATGATATGAGTTAATGATCCACAGCTTACATGCACTTAAGACTTGTGTAAAAATCATTTGCTTTTGATAACATTCATTCTAAGGCATAGGAGTCT